>VZDJ01000175.1:1580437-1856936 GCA_008694505.1 Cyanoderma ruficeps
TTTTTTTTTTTTTTTCCATCCTGAAGAGCTGCCAAAGCAAAGTGATATTGATGAGAGTGGCTCGCTTTGATTAGCGGAGGCTGGCTAAGGATCAGCCACCTTCAGCCCGTTTCCCTCCCCCTCTTCTGCCTTGGACAAGAAACTTCAGTATTTTCTCTGCTTCCAGCAGTTGTCTGTCTGTTCTGCACTCTAATCTATGCCCAAATTGAGTTTAAGTAGGAGTAAGAAGCGTAACAATAACTCTCCTTGTTTAATGCAGCCATTGCATTTGGAGTGCTTTGGCTTCCCCAGGGTGATGTTATCAGGAGAAGGCACTGCACTTTTGTAAAAAGGCAAGATTATGCAGTAAAACAGCTAATGATGGAAATGAAGGGATGAAGACCCGGTGGTGGGTGAGCTATGGCAGCAGAGAAGGCCTGTCCTATTTGCCAGCTCTTTATTCAGGTGCAATTTGCTGTTTAGGAACATATTCTGAGGCTTCTGAGCAGATTCTGGCCACTGTTTCTCCTACTCAGTGACCTAAATGTTTGTGTCTAAGACCAGACAAAAAGGCCCATAGCTTTATCTGCCTTCATGACTTCTGGCTTGCTCAAAAAGGGGTTGTGGTTTTATTCCTGCTTACCTGGAGATATCTTTGGAAATACTTTATGATGTAAGACCAGGACAGATAACAAATTTCGGGGGTGGAAAAAACCTGTACGTACAGGCAGGTTTTCTCCTTTATGCTACAAGGAAATAAGGCTGCAGCTCTATAAATCTGGGGTTTCCTGGCTCTGTGTAGTTTCTTTTTAAATCACTGCCAGGGTGATCAGTTTAAACACCCACATCATTTGCGTTTTCCATAGTCAAACACAGGAATTTTTGGAGAGTTGTCTAAAGGAAAAAATATAACATGCTCTTCCTCTCTCACTCCTTAGCTGTGATCAATGTGAGTCTGGGAGCAAGCAGAGGTCCTTGGGAGAGGATCAAGAAATGCTTTTTGCCCTGGATACACACTACAGCCTAAAGCTAAAGCTGTATCTGGGCTTGGCTCAGGTTTTGCAGTTGATACATAAAGAAATGTGAAATGTCCTGGGTGATCTGGAGCTTGGTGTTTGCCTCTCTGCTGTGCAGTGAAATAGGTGGGATTGTACTGAGGGAAAGGTGGGAGGTGAAGGGGCAGCTTCCCAGGAGCAGAGCCTGGGCTGGAAATGATGCTGCACCTGCACTTCCTGGGACTGGGGGTTTCTACCCTTCCCAGCGAGGCCATGGCCCTGCATGCTGTAGTTCCTACATCCATGTGACTGAAAATACAGGAGGAAGCACAATCCCAAGCTGGCTTCCCTCCTGCACAGGCTGCAGTAAGAAGCAGCCTCAAACCTGGATTAATAAGAGGTCACCCTGCTTTAGGGCTTGTGCTGGTGATGGTGTGAGGCACCATCTGGCTGCTGGTCTGGGGCAGTTGCACAGCCATGTCCCACAAGTGCTTTCTGGGCTTTGGGAAGGAGAAGGTGGCTCCTCTGGATGAGGGCTATTGTGAAGTTTGGTTGTGTGGCAACTCAGTATCCACAATTTAAGGGCAGCAGACCTTTTTCCTCCCTCACTTGTGTGTTGGATCAGCCTAGGGGTGAAGAGTCTGAGTTCTCCATAATGTGGATCCCCCATAACCTTGGGCATGTTGCCTTCACTGCACAGCCCTCACCCTTTGTGGCTGAGCTATCACTTTTCCCAAGATAAGCTGGAACTGTGTGTGCTGTTGGATTACTTTTATCTTGCCATCACAGCCAGTGTGCGCTTTCAGTGTCAGAGGAACTGCTTTGCTTTATAACTTGCATGTGAGGAGGGATTATTTTCCAAGAGGTCACGGGAGAGTGAGAGAAGTTATGATCAAGTTGTGCCCTCTGGAATATGCTGCGGGATGAAGATTTGGAGAGTGATATTTTCACTTTTCTTCCTTTCCCTTTTTTTGATGTTGATTCAGAGCAGAAATGACCTTGGTCATTTTATGTCAGCAAAGATGCTGAGCAGATCTGAAACAAAAGGAGAAAAGCAAGTCAGTGTTACGAGTGCATTTGTGGTTCAGTTGAATGAAAGCCCAGTCTTGCCAACTCATGATTTGATCATCAGTGCTGCATTGCATAGTCTTTTCCTATAGCTCCAGGTCTTGAATTACAGAAGGTCTTAAAAATGCATTCTACTCACCACCACTCCCCCTTTACCTGTACATTTCATGATTTCAAAGAGAATATAGGAAACATGACCTCAGTGCAGCCTCAGGACTGAGGTGGTGGAAGGCAATGGATTTAAAACTGGCTCAGACAGTAAAGAGATGGTGATATACAGTTCATATAAAAAGATTTTTTTTAAAAAAGTGATTTCAATATTGGTGGGTCAAACTTTGAGCAATACAAGAGAACTTCCTGGATTTGGGATCTGAAAAAGAGCTTCAGGTCATCCATTTGCAGCTCCATGAATTGTGCTGAGTGGGTGGGAGTTGTGTTTGCAGAAGTGTCATGGAATCTGCAAGGCAGATGTGAAGGCAGGAGAGCAGCTTTTGTGAATTTTTACCAGCACTGTGGTCTTGGCCACATTTGTATAAACCCAGAGGAATATAGTTGTCCTGTGTAAACCAATGATTTCTTCATGTTACCAAATCAAAAAATGTGAAAAGAGATTTTGTGTCTGCCTCTGACTTAAAGGAACAGGAAGATTTTTAGGTTTTCTCTCCTTTTTCTCCTAATTTCTTTTTGATTAAGCAGGGAAGGGAAGCCTTTAAATCTTTGTGCATAGTGAGACACTGAATTGCCCTTGCTGGCACCAAATTTGCTCTATGCATGAATGTAGGGAATACTTTGCTTGGTACTATCAATGCTGTTGGATATTTGTGAGCAGGGTGAACATCCCCAAATAGAAAATGTGTTAATTGATACATCACTTACTACTTTAAGATATTTGAAAGTTACACGTGGATTTGGAACTACAGTAAATGCTGTAGTTAGTCCTACAAAGGCAGCGAACAAAATAATATTCCAGTGGGAATGAAAAATCTCCAATCCCATTCCTGACCTTGAGAACAGGCTTGGGAGCAGGAAAGGTGTTTTGTCTCTTCCTTCTGTGTCAGTTGGTCCAGTAAAGAGATTTCCTTGGGAAGGAAAAAGACTAATTCTGTAGTCAGTAAGTTATGGGCTGGTTTCTGGAGGGCAGTGAAGGGCAAGGTTGGGTTAGACTCTATCAGGGACACTTGCCAGGGTACATTTGCTGACAGTGATTGGAACTGTCAATGAGAATGACACCGGGGAGCGCCCACTGGTATGTTTAAAACATGCTCTGTGAATTCAGATGTGAAGGAGGCCAGAGAAGATACAAAAGACGTGGAAGGGACAAGGGAGCTCCTCTCTAAGGTGAGATTTTTGGATGCAATGACCTGTTTCTGTCAAGCTGTGTTAAAGTAAATAGCTTAATAACTGTTTTTGTTTTTACCATTAATCCTGCCTTTGATTAGCACTTATGTTTACCATGCAATTACCAAAGGACTGGTCAGAGATGAATTTAGCAAAGAAAAATAATAATTCCGTGAATCCACCCTAACTTCAGAGTAACCTGACAGATTTTGCAGGAACATTGTTGCCACTACAGAGCCAAGGTAGGGTTGATTGCTCCTGCCAGTGTGTGAGACAGAGATTTGGGGTATGGAACAAGCAGGTGTGGTGCTCCTGTGATGGGACTGGCTCCCCAGTGCTGCTGAGTTCCTGGGAGGACTGCAGAGTGCACGATGTGTCCTGCTAAATGGATGCCAAATACCCTCTTTTTCTTTGGGGTGGGAGGGCAAAAAGGCCAAAGGGCTCTACCCTGTGCTGGGGAGTTTGTTTCTGTTGCATTTTTAGTTTTAAATATACATTTCTCTGTTTTAAGAGAGAACAGCTGTCCTGGTTTAGTTGGCCAGGTTCTCTAACACTGATCCTAATTTACGAGAAGATAAGGAACCCCTGGCCTATGCAGTTCCCTCTAGTTCAAACATAAGGGGTAGAGCCAAAAGGCAGAAGTGAGCTTGGGGGAAGACAGAAAAGCAGTTTCAATGCCATCATAATACCTCCACAACCATTGCAGTTCATAGTCCCAGTCAGAACCCATCACCTTCCTGAAGGGAATGTGTCTGAGAGGCAGAGAGCTGCAAAGATGAGAGGGGCAGAAAATCCCAAAACAGGGCAAGGATAAATACTGGTTATTCAAAGCCTCAAGGGGATGGAGCATGTAGTGATTGGCTTATCAAGCCTTGGATCTATAAATAAAGGTGCCATGTTTATTCCCTTTGGGGCCCCATTGTCAAAGAGACCTTTTTTCCCCCCTTGTCAGCCAGAGGAGATAGACATGGTTTGTCTGGGAACAAAGTCTGTGCCCCTTTCCCAGGGCCTGACACAACTGTGGGGATGTGGGTATGACAGGGAAAGGTGCACTTCAAATGGACCTTTTCAGGAGGTGAACTCATTGTCACTTCAAAGAATCAGATGATTTACTGTGTCTGTTTATGGGCAGAAAGTAACATCTTTATCTTTCTGTGGTGTGCTTAGGAGAGACATAACAGCCTGGTCATGTGCTGGAAAGAAATGACTCATTTCATATTGGGTCTAAGTGAAACTAATGTATTACTCATTTTTATGCAACTCTAGTAAATTGTACTTATTAAAAAGGAGGGGGAGGGTGGAGGAGGGACTATTACCTAAAGTCTAACCAAGATGTACTAGAAAATTATTTTAGAAATATGGTTGACCTCAGCTTCCTCATAATGAAAATCTGCTGACAAATCTTGTGATTTTGTTACTCTTTTTAAAGCAGCCCTTGGGATTGCTGGTAGTTCAGGTGTCAGGACCAGTTACTCATTCAGATCCCGGCTGGATGATTTTTCCATTGTTCTTCCAAAGAAAGACTTCATATTCAGTCATCCTTTGGGCTTTCTGCACTGCCTGTTGCTGAAGCATCTGAGTTCAGCCCCATTGCTGAGGTCTGCTGTGGGGTGGGAAAGAGCTCTGCGGGCTGCTGGGCTGTGAGCACAGCTTCAGAGCTCTGGACGTGGTGCTTGCTGCCCTGATGATGCTGAAATCCTGTGATGTCTCTGTGTGCCAGGTTAGGCTGATCTCTGCCTCACAGCCCCTCATGAATTTTTTTGCTGACTGTCCTCTGCTTAGAGCAAATAAAACCCATTCTCCTTCCCAGCACTATTTATCATTGAATTCTGATTAACTGCAGTGCCATATCCAGAGGAGGCAGGAAAATGGCAGCACTTTTCAATTAGAGTATCCAGAACAACCTTGTCACCTCTTCCACAATCATTGCTTTTATTTGCAAAGGTTAAGATCATTTTTAGCAGCACTGAGACCTCTTTTCCTTCAGTGCATGTTCACAGAGGCCCCTCACACTGCTGACACTCGGATCGCCAAGAATGATGGGATGGAGCTGGTGGCTTGGCCACAGGGGTGTGAAATAGGCTGGCATCTATTCTGCCCTCAGCAGCTCCACTACAGGATCACTGTCCTGGGAGCAACCAGACATTATCTGATGTGGGTTTTGGTGAGAATTGAACTTGTGAAGGGACTAAGAAGAGTGGATATGATATTTCATATTAGGGAATTGGTTTTATCTGTGGTTTTTTTTAATAGGGTTTGTGTGTTTATATTCTAAATCACTCTCTTCACAAAAGAAAGGAGCCTGGGGGCCACCACAGCTACTAAAGAACTGCAGTGATTCTGGCTGCTTTAAGGAGTGGGCAGACAATTTTCTGAAACTGAAGAGATCTAATCCTTGACCTTCAGTCAGGTAGGCTGTAAAAAGCACTTGAACTTCTGGAAACAAGGACTGAAAGCAAACCTAAGCAGAGCCCAGAGGCTTCCAGCTCAAGGGGTTTCAACAGATTTGTCTTAGTGGCTGTGTAAGAGAGACTGGTTAGGAAGGACCTGGAAACTTATCTTATTTTCCCAGCTATTCCAGTTCATCTAATGAAAGGTCTTATTTCTGCCTGCACACACTGTTGTGCCTCAGTCCTCAGACCCTTGGTGTTGAAGCAAAGCACTGCAAGAAAAATATTTACAAGACAAAATGGAAATGTGTTTTCTCCTGTTGTCAGTCCCAACTTTACCCCAGTTCTCAGAGGACTACGAAATGTTGTGTTTTATTAATGGCTAAGTAATGATGGAAAAAAAGGTTATTTTCATTTTTCAGGATTTTGTATTCACTTTACACTTTGTCAGTAAAAAAAAAAATGGCTGAGGTTTGCTGGCAGAGAAACTCTGGTGTGTTTTCAAAGGCCTTGGTGTGTAGCATAGTGCTTCTGGTATATATTTTTTAAAAAATCAGATTTTCATTGTTGCATTTCTAATTAAAAGCTCAGTGAAATGTGGGAGGTTTTAGAGCAGAAAATAGAAGAAAAGGATTATAGCCATGGAAAGAAGCTGTGGAGACCTAAGCAAAGTGAAACCAGAGTTCAACGAATTCCCTGCGTCTTTATGGAAATCACATCTATGAGTCAGCAAAACGAGCTTTTCTCTCATCTAAAAATGTTCATCTTGGCCATGTTCACAGGGCCACGTGCTTCCAGGGCCGAGCAGGGCGGGGCTGAGGCGGGCGCAGGGCTGGGGTCCCTCCCCGTGTGCGGGGTTGGGGCTGGGCCGAGCACACGGCTCCGCTCGACGCTTGTGAGGAGTGGGGCTGGCCATGGCCAGGGGAGCTCTGCATGGAGCTCTCTGCCTGCCCTGCCTGCCTCATTAATCAGGAGCTGCTCTGCACGAGCCTGGGGCTGCAGCTCGTCCAAACCCCGGCACAGACAGACCCTGCTCACCCCCTCGCACACCCCCTCGCTCACACACACAAACAGGGGCAGCTCTGGCAGTCAGAGCTGTGGGTGGGTGATGTTCACATCAGTGGGATTTTGCATTCTGGTTGTGGCTAGAATTGCACCAGCCCTTTGTAAATTTATTTGTTTTTATATTTTTTTTTATAACATTGTGGAATTACTCCAGGCATCTGACTTCTTCTGTCAGCCTTTCCTTGGCAGCGCAGCCTCACCTCCCCAGCAGCGTGACTCAGGATGCTTGTCTTGCTGGCTAAGGCTTTCTCTCCCTTACTCCATGTCACCATACACCCTTTCCCTCCCTCCCAGCTCCTGGTCTCTGGCATGTTTCGCAGCAGAGCTCGTTGAAAAACCCAACCATCTCCTTTAGTGTTGATCTGCCTTTGACATTCCCTGACCCGCTCCTCCGAGCCGCCCTTCCCTGAGCAGAATCCCAAACAAGCTCCTTTGCCTGCTAATGCGGCGTTAAGACCATGAGCACTCAAACCCCTGAGATCTCTCCTTCCTCGCAGAGGTTAAAGAGAATCGTTTTTGAAAACTTGAGCTTTCCTCCAAGTGCAAAGGGAGGAGATCAATGGGAGCGGTGCAGCGCTGACACAGTGCCCCAGAGGTCACCAGCCCTTCCAGCACTGTCTGAATCACAGAGCTGGTTAGCTTGGAAAAGAACTCTAAAATCACAGAGCCCAACTGTTAATCTAGCACTGCCAATTACACCATTAAACCATGTCCTTAAGTGCCACATGTCCCATCTGGAAAGATTCAGGGACAGCCATGTGGGTGGGAAATGCAGGACTGCCTCAGGTAGGAGGATTTGCAGGAAATTTTTTTTTTTTGCAAGGAATTTGCTGGTCCAGGATTGCTGTCTGGCTGCATTCCAGAGTCGATGCCATCTGAAGATAACCAGGCATGAATTTCTTATCCTTTTCCATTCCTATTAGCAGCTTAGAAGTGGGCATGGAGGAGAGCACTTGGGTCCTGTCCTTGGGGTCTGTGAACTGTGAGCAGGGTACTCGGTGTGGGCTTGGCCAAGGGCTCCTCCAGCAGCTCAGCTGCAGGCCGGGGCTGGCCAGGGACTCAATCAGCCTGGCTGGTGCTTCCCAGGGCTCCCATGGCTCTCTGCTACCTCCATGGAGGTCGTGTCCCCTCTCCTGACCAGCCCTCAGTAAAACCTTTGGCCTATTTTCTCCCCAGGACAGCACCTGGGTGACGTCCCAGAAGATCAGCAGTGACCTTCATTGGGGAAACTCTTGGGAATGGGGCCATGGAGTGTGAGGGTGCAGCCTGGGAGACAATGAGCTCATGTGCTTCTTTTTGGTTTTGTTAAAGGCAATCTCTGCTAACTACAAATAGGTTGTGCAGAAAGAAGACAAATAGTAGACACTAAATGTAGTTTAAGCTAGCCAATGGTAACAAAACCAGGGGAATTTATTGAAATTGGACTCAATTTGAAGGTCTATTTTAATCTGGCCCCTGTGCTCCATTCATCACGTCATCATTTTCAGGGCTGCTGACCCCTGAGCATGCAGAGGCTTATGCAGAGCTGGAGATGGATGTCCACCATATCTGTGCAGGCATTCCTGTTAAAACCAGGGTTTCCAGGTTAGAAAAAGGGAGTGAAAGGGACTAAGGAGCCCCACCAGCTCTGTTTGGAGTAATTCATATGCACTTTGAGAATACAGTGGGGTTGTACACACCTTTCCAGTCTTTTTTCACTCAGATTAAGGCCAGGCCTTAGCAGCAGAGGCTTAGGCAGGGGTCTCAAAAGGCAAAGATCTGGTTTCTATTTCAGGCAGTGCCACTGCAACATGTTTTTTAAGAGGGCTGGTGGAATATGCTTTTCCCACAAGCAAAGGGAAATGCACTGAGAAGGGAGTGTTAAGAGGCAGCCAAGGGGAAGAGGAAAGGGGTGATGTGATCTGATACCCGCTGACCTCTCTTGTACAGGCATATCTCCCCTTCTCCTGGGTACCCTGAGAAACACACAGCCCTGCACAGAACGGATGTTCTCTGACTATTCTCCCCCACACCCTTTTTTCCCCTTCCTTTAGCCCTTGATCTGTTTAGAAATTCCCACTTGTTTGCCTCTCTGGTTTCCATAACCTCACTGACACTGAGGCCCTGAGGAGAACCCAGCGTTAGTGGCTTAGCCATGGAAGTTCAGCTCAGTCCAGCTGTGGGCAGTTCAGTGTTGGCCCTTCCTTTGTTTTTTGGTTTGGGATTTTTTTTTTTTTCCACTACCATGTCCATTTCTGCAGAAGCAGCTGACACTTTAGTCACAAGGCCAGAGTCACAGATCTACCAAAGCTCTTAATACCCAGTTGTATGTTTGTGTGTGCATTTTCTCTTTCAGGGTAAGTACATCTTTTAGGGATGGAATAAGTTTGTCCAAGAATCAACAGTCTTCAGGGAGCCAAATAGTCTTGCAGCCAAGGTTTGTGCTGTTTCCTTGAGGTTTTGGGGATGAGTTGCTAGCTTGTCCTCTTACATAAAAGAGGAGCAAATTGTCAGAATAAACACATTTTTAAATATACAACACCATCAGTCAGAGCCTAAGAGGAGCTCATTGGCTGGAAAAGAGATCAAGGCAACCGGGAATTTGGATGGCCTGACTGAGGAGTTTGGACTAAAAGGTTCTTTTTCATTCACTGGAGCTAGTAATTTTTTTCTCTCTCTCTCTACTTTTTTTTTTTTCTTTAGGTAATCAGCCAGGAAAGGGAAAAAAAAAATCCTCCTCCTTCCTGCAGGCAGTGAGTCTGGACTCAGAATCCTATTTTGCTGTTTTATAATTTTTTTTTATTTCTTTCTTTTCACAAGAACAGATTGCTACTGGATATGAGTCCTTGCCTTGGAGCACACTGGAGAAGCAGCAGGCATGCAGCTCTGCTGTCTGGGGTGGTTCTTTGCTCTCTGATTCACAAGTCAGTGACTAAAGCAGGTTAACTATGGTCGTCTGAAGATCAGACCCTCAGCTGTACAGTCAGGGTTAGGGCAGCTTTAATCAGCCCTGCCCAGGGAGGGAGCTCTGGTAGGAATTGGACTGCACAGAAAATCCTGGTGAGCTGCAGGACATTTCTGTACAATTGGTTGCCCATGTAGGGAGGAGAGGTCCTTGCAGCTGCTCTTTCTCCAGGCACCATCAGGACTCTTCCAGGACAAATTCCTCTTTCCTGGGCACAGCTAGCTTTGCAGGTTTCCCTGTGCTTACACCAGGACAGGGGGAGAGGCAAGGTGGGACAGCTTTCCTGTGTGTGCTCGGGGCAGCAGGGCACTGTCTGCGACACCAACACAAAGCAGTTGTCTGTGAAATTTCATTAAATTTACAGGCAACGATTGTTATTCCAGAGCAAGGAGAGGAGGTGGAAAGAGGCTGAGGTCCAGCTAGGAGTTGGCTAGCCTAGTTCTTGGATTGTTTTCCACACTGTGGTTATCCTTATCTGCATCTGGAAACTGGAGTGTGTTGTATGTGTTTGCAAGAGCAGGCGGATGTGTGAAGTGTTCTGGCAAAGTCAGAGACCTCATTTTCCCCTCAGTATAATGCAGCCTGATTAGATTGTTATTGACATGCTGAGAACCTGCTAGGGTTGTTACATCTCTGTGGAAAGGCATCTGTCTGTTCCTTTTCTCCCTTCTGCCTGGAAGGATTGCAGAGCTGGAAATGGGAAGGACCTTTCAGATGGCAAATCCAGCTGTGAAAGAAATCTGCTGGGAAAGCGCCGCGTGCCCGCCAGCTGACCAGCACTCTGACAATGTCTGTGGAACTGCCAGCCAATTAATATCACTTTGGAGCCATTAGTAATTCCCTAATGGGCAAAAAAAGCAAGAAAAAGGGAAAAGAAGTAACCCCCAATAAACCTCTGAAAACTGCTGTATTTTGCTGGATGTTTTTCATCCTGTAGATCATTGCTAACCAGAGTTACTGGCAGTGTTTGGGTGATGGGATTTGTCTGACTCATTGCACCGTGTCAGAAATGTGCAGTGCTCCACGGGTGCTACAGCTTGGATGTTCAGGCTAAAGCAGAGAAGTGTGTGCAGAGTCCAGAGGAGCTGTGCAGTCCTGTACCTGCCCACACTGCAGTGTGTGGTGGTGGGGACCTCCACCTGATGGCTCAGGGCAGCTGAGAGTGTCTGTGCTGCTCTCTCTACTCCAGCTGCTTCATGCTGGATTAGCTCAGGTGTTTCTACCTAGTGCTGCACAGTGGCTTCTAAATAAGAGCAACAGAGGATGTGGACTGACTGGTTTTAAAAACATTCTCCTTCCCCAAAATGGCCCTTGTGAACTTTGCACCCTGAGATGGTCAGATAATGGCAATTCTCACATTCAGGGTTTGCCATTGCAGGATGAGGACAGACTCAGTCTAAATATCTGGGATGTTGCTCCCTTTGATCACAGCTGACGCAACCTCAAAAATCCTCACCCTGAAAGCTCTCTGAAGACAGATTTGTCTCCAAGAATGATTTTGGGTTCAGCAAAATTGCATGTTTCAGTGAAATGATATTTCTTTTCGCCAGCTTATTTATATTCATCATAATTGTCTCACTGTGATGCCTCCTATTCATTTGCTGGATCCACTTGTCTTGCATCTTGTTCTGACTCTGAGTGCTTTTTAGGGTAAGCCTGCCTTTGGAGAATACACATGATTGGTACCATTGGAATAGTTTTCATGTGCTTGCAAGAAGTGCATTGCTAAGCAAAGCAAGCAGAGGAGCTGGGAGAGATGAGTGGAAAATGACTACATGAAGAAGAGGGAAAAATTAAAATAGATGGCAAAGAGTTAATCAAATAAACAAAGGTTCATTAAAAAAAGCCCAACCTCTTGCTCTTTTTTTTCTTTCTTTGCATAATCTCAATCTGATAATGATTGCATTGGTCAGCCCTTGGTACCTTTCTGTCTGATTACAGCTGGGTTGTAGTGGTAGTGATGAGTTACCACAACAGTCTATTATTGGCAGTGTTAACTAATGCCCCTCATTAAATTAAAAAGGGTAGGGATGGGAATATTTTCATGCTGTTCCTTGCTTAGAATTATTTATTTTAAAGATCTTTTTTAAAATTTACCAGAATGTTGTTTTCCTGAAAAGGATCACTCTAAAGCTCTTTAGTCTTGATGTTCTTTGGGTTTTTTTACCTTCTTCTATAAATTCATGTTTTGAGGGGAGTTAATTTACCATGCAAAGAATCTTTGAAGGTCATGTCCAGTGCCATTAGCACTGTGCAGAGGATTTTTGAGAACAGTTGTTTGTCTGTGCAGCTATTTCTGTTGTTCTGTGTTGCTCTGTGAACCAGATGCCATTTACCAACCTTAAGAGTGGGCACCTTTCTGGCCCACCATGTCCAGATACCAGAGATGAAATTACTGTATATCAAAACACAAAGAGCAGAAAGGACCTGCCAGTTTGCCCCATCCTGGCTTGCAAAGCTCTAAAGGATGCAATTAAAATGTGGGTGGAGAAGGATCCTCCAGAAAGGCTGGATCTGTGAAAGAATTATTGCTTGTGTGAGTTTAGCAGAAATATGATCTGCTGCACTGGCTTTGTCTGTCATTCTGCAAGAGTTTAGGGGGAATTAGGTGTTTCTGCATTTACTGTAAAGGGTGAGTATTCTCGAGGACACAGACCCACAATTTGGCAGACATATCCAATGATGGGGAAAAATAATTTGCTTACACTTAACACAGAAGTAGAAACTATACAAAAAACCCTTTAAGGACTCTGAAAGGTTTCTCACAGGATAAGAGCTCCTGTCCTGGGGTTGCTTTAGGCCTTTTAGTACTGTGGAACTTCCCCTCCATGACCACAGATCCTGTAAGTTGAGCAGGGGAACAACATAAAAAAATCTGGTGTTCTTCACAGGAGAAAAGCTGTGGGGGAATACACTGAGGACAGCTCCAGTCCCCTACATTTTTGGCTATTATATGTAATGTGGTTAAAACACAAAATTTCCAGATTATCTATAAGCATGGGATGCAGACAACAGAAGGTGCCAAATACTTCCCCACGCCCTTGAAAGAAAGGTGATGTAAAGAAGAAAAAGCAGGCTAGAGTTACTTTTGGGCACTGTATGATTAACAGAGTGGGACATAAGAACATCTAGTTTCTCTTTTAAGCCTTCTCTGGACGCACTTGGTGTGAGTGCAGGTTTTCCTCTCCCATCAGACAACCTGCCACATGTGCTCCACACTGATGAAGACCAGCTCTGCCACACGTTTCCTGGAAAACAGCACATTATGTTACTCCTCATTGTAACTTTCCTTAAAATCAAGTACAAACTTTGTGTCAGTCACCATAAATAAATAGAAAAAGCTCTGAGACTGGAATCATCTGCGTGTTGTAGAGGGGAAAGATACTCTTCCAGGGTATCCTACAGCTGCCCTTGCTCCTTTATTTTCACAGTCTGTATTTATTTATGAGCATGGCTGCCCAGAGGAATAGTATGGTGACATGCTTCCCTTTAATCAGTCTTTTGACTGGGAGAGGTGAGTTTTAAAACTTTCTTGTAGCACTTGACTGACTCCCACCATATTAATCTGTGATTACATTTAGATGGTCAAAGTCCCAGCACAGGCAGGGTGAGGCTGAGGGAAGGACCAGGGGAGATGGTCAGTGTGCACCTCGTTTATCCAGTACCCAGTGAGATGCTGGCAGTATTTCTCCATCAGGTCCCAAGCCCTGGAACTCGTAGATCTCACAGGATTTCAAAGCTGTTTCTTTCATGAGGTCTATTTGTGTGGCACTCATGTGATCCCCATTTCAGGTTCTTGTATCTGCTCACAGTCCATCTGCTCCATTCCTGCAGCTCGTTCCTGTTCCTGAGATCTGGAGCTGCCATCCAGCTTGGGGCTGTCTTCACCTGGCCCAAAGCATGTGTGAGAAGGGCTTGCCCCTGATGTGAGATCACAGCTCTGACCATCACCTGGAAATCTGCTGTGCTGGAACTTATAAAATGTAGTCGTGGGAAGAAAGAGGTAAATGTGGAAAATGCTCCTTAATAGTAAACATTGTTGTGGGACCTTGCAGTGCTGTTTTTCAGTCTGTGACTTGTGTGAGGGAGCACAAAGCCTGTCATTCAGTGGAGCTGGTTGGTGGTTTGGTACTGATCACCAGCCACTGGGCCTTTTCAAACATGAAATGCTGCAAATGCTCCGTCTGCAGAAGCCATAAAGTGATTGCTGGGCTTCCTTGCGCTGAAGACATTGAGTGGAGCCAGATGAGTGTAACCTGAGATCCTCACTGTGAGCCTTTGGATTCAGAACCACATTTGATCCAAGTTTACACTTGAAGTGTAGTGGAAATAGGTTTGAAGGGAATGCCACAACTGTCTTCAGACTGTGCTGGTCAGCTGTTGGCATCAGGGTGTGTGGTTGAGACTTACAGTCTTCTTGCATCAGCTCTGCTGCCTCTAAATGAGCCAAAGGAGAAGTCCACAGAGAGTCTCTCTGACTTTGTTCTCTTTTAAACAAGGCACTCAGAATTATAAATATTCTTGACTGTTCCTAGTGTTTCACATCAAAATATCACAAGGTGCAAATATGACACCTTGTAGTTCACTGGTGGGGGAAGAAGAATCCCACTTCTGCTTGTCCTTGTGCTGGATGTAGGAGCAGTTGTGTGCTTGTAGTCTCAGTAGCTTTACTATTCATTTTAGCAACAAAAATAAAATATATCTACAGGAAGACAACAAAAATTACAGCAACTCAGAGGCTGAAACAACTGTTTCATTTCTTAGTAGTGGTAGATAGTTGGGCAATACCTGGAAAAGAAGTTGTTAGAGCTTCTTTTCTTTTGGGAAATACATTCTTCTGCCTCAGAAATGCCTGTATTCCCAACTGCTTTTCTGTCAGTTAAATAATGTGGGTGTATGATTTGAGTCCTGAGACACAAAGGATGTAAGCATGTACCTGAAATTAGGCATGTGTGTGCTTTCTGCTGAGTAAGTGTGTCCTAGTCAGGTATTTAAATTTTAAATGCACTGGGGCCCTCACTCATAAAGTAAGCAAATTTCAGCCTAGACAGCAGTGGGAGGAATAAACATTAAGCTCAAAACAAACTGTTATCAAAGCAGCTCTTCAGACTATGTAGAATTACACTTTAAGATGGGCAGAGCATCTTTAAAACCCTTTTGCAGTAGCTAAGAGCTTATACATTAGCTTTCATGAGAGGCATTACAGATGTCTGTGAATATTATATAAACACAAGCCTGTTTGCAACAGTGTATAAACTTAAATATTTTATAAGAAAATACTGAACATTTAACTCGCCTTGTATTTTTTATACAGCAATAAAAACACCATTTTTATCAAAAGTTGCTGGGAAACCTGACTAATAATGTAACACTTTGTTATAAACTAGGAGGAAAGTTCACTTGTCTAGAATTAATAAGGTGTATAATCTGTACAGGAATTTTTACACTCCAGGGGGAAGCAGCTAACTTTGGCTTGGCTTCTGCATAAAGATGCATGAAATTTGTGAGAATGTTCTCTGATGCATCTCTATGTCTCTGTGGCTAAAGAGGCTTCTGTGGTTTGCAGCTGGACATTGCTTGGAAAAGTAAAATATCATGCCCTCACATGAGATAGGTGCATGGATCTGGATATCTTCCTGCAGGAGGCAGGAAATGGCAAGTTTTACACCTGAGAATTTTCTCCCAGTATTTTCTCCCAGTTATGTGTATCAATGGGAGGTGCATTCCCAAAATGGAAAAGTGTAAAGCAATGAGTGAGCAAGGTTTGGGACATAACCCTTGTGTTTCACAATCTGCCTTAACATTTCCAGCAGGAAGGCAACAGCTTTGCCCCCTCCAAGCAGAGCAGTTGTGTACTGCAGGTGGAGCAGCATGCAGCCTTCTGGGGACTTTTAACACAGCTGTACCAGGCAGCCATGAGTTTCAGAGCTATCAGGCTTAAGCACCAGCTGAAGAGAAGTTTGAAAATCACAGCTTGAAGAAATACTTAAGAGAAGAAATAGTTTCAACTTCTAATTCTCTTGAAATCCGTATTTTGTTGTAAGCTCAGTTTTAATTTTTTTTTATGCCTCTGCTGCTGATTATTGTCATTGTTCTGATTTTACTGATTGATTTGATTATTTTCATTGTTTTTATTGCTCAAATACCTTTATTGAGATTGACCTTGAATGCAAACATTCACTTGGTTTTCAGTAGAAATTCAACTTCTAATTTTGTAGGTATTTAAGTGGTTGCTTCCTTTCTATACTCTATACTAACAGTTGCCCAAGGGTGTTGTTCCTTGGACATCTATTCCTCATGAAAAATCCTTCTTCAGCAAGTGCTTTAGACCAGGCTGGGATGACACAGTAGTAGAAACCCTTGGCCCTCTCTAATTGTCACTATTGATGAAGTGAATGTGCATAACAGAAGGAGAAAACTCTCCCTGATTAGTAAATTCTTATCCTTTGTTTTCTCCAGATCACAGCAACCCATCTAGAATGTAATTCCATTTGCAAGCCTGAATGCATATTTTTTACTCTAAAATTTGCATAGCATTTGGTCAGTTAGAGCAGAAAAATAAACAGCACCTGAGATTTTGAATTATTTAGGAATGTACCTTTGCTTACAGAGTGATAAGACTGTCCCTAAATGACCCACCTACCAGCACTAGGTGTGAAAGAATTAACTTCTTGTCCCTTAAAAGGAGACCAAAGCATTAACTGCACGAATCCAGAGTTACAGGGTATTTGTACCTCTTAATTCTTCCAGGAATCATGGAACTGGCTTTGCTTAATGGAAGATCATGTGTGTTGAAAGGGAAATTCCTTTCAGATCTACACAGACATCAGGTCAAAAAATTTGTACTGGCCAAAAATGTTATTGCAGTTGACTAAGGTAGGCTGAAAAATGGTAGCCAGGAAAATGCATGCACTGGAATAAATGATAGTGTTGGTGTGGCCAGATGTCACACATATGCATGTCAGGATGAATTCCTACAGTTATTTCCACTTTACATTGGCATAAACCTGGTAGAAAATAAGGATAGCATTTGTGCCATCTACAGAGCAAACGCCAGTGCCAGCCAGAGCTGTGCCATGTTTTGTGTGTTTTTCCTATAGCTTGAACAGCAGTGTGGCTTCTTTAGAGCATGGAAATGTTGGAAGATCTATAGCCATGCTTCTCCCTATGGCTTGAAGTGTTCTCCAAGCAGTTCTTTTCTATAATTTTTTGTCTGTATTTTTATTTGGAATCATTCAGCAAGCCACCCAGTCTCCTTTGTTTAATGATTATATCAAGCCACGTCTAAGCTGTGAGGATGCAGTGGGTGAGAGATGGTCCCTCTTCCCTGCAAGTTTTCTTATTTTTTAACAAGGTTTATGAGCTCCACTTGAGTCGTTGGAAGCTGAGGCACTAGATGACTTGGCCAAGGTCATACAGGAAATTTGGGATGGAGAACCAAACATATGATTGCTGCTGGTTTCCAAGCCAGCACTCAAACCACTGGGCATCCTTCTTAATTTCCAGTCTTTTCTGGCATTGCTACCAACTTTCTGGTCCAATTCCTCAACCACGTTGTGCCTCTCCTTCACTCTGGTTGCACACAAATCCAACCTCACAAGGTAACATATCAAAGCAATCAATAGGTACATAGCAATTTCCTCAGCCAGTTTCACTTCTCCACTTCATGACTTGCCCACCAACAAATTTATTTCTTGCTTGGAGCATTTCACTGGACTATTTCTATTCAAAAGTATCTGTTAGCACTTTGCTAAGCCTCAGACTGAACATCTTTGATCCACCCATTTCAAGATTAGATGGATGACAGAACCCAAACTCTAGCTCCAAAAACATCCATGTTTTGAAGGTATATTCAAAGCCCAAGCTTGGATTTGGCTCTCAGTGTGGTTACTTTGATCTGTCTTCAGACGTGAATGCCGTGTCCTGTGACATCTCTGTTTCTAGCACAGAATCTTGTGTTCCTATCTGTGTGAGAGCTCTCAGACAGGATGGGTGCCTCCGAGCACCTCATGTGGGAAACAGCACCCATGGATCCTCTCAAATTCCATTCAGGTCGTGTTCACGTGCAGTGGGGATTTTTCACAGTGGTTGTTTTGTTTCTCACCTGGAGGCACAGGGAATTTGGCCCTTTGACAGAAGCAAAAGTGCAAGCAATCCCACTGCTGAGTGGAGTTCTTACTGAGCTCTCCCTCTTGCCTCTTTTCCACGCAGCTGCTTCTCACTTCCTAGAAATCACATCACCACTGCTCCTCCCCCTTTCTCTCCTGTCCCCACAGATGAGAACATGGTCTGGGTTTTTTTCCCCATGGATGGGAAAGCCAGGGCAAGCTTGGTACTGTGGTCTTTTGCACTAACAGAATTTCGGTGCAATTCACTCTTTCCAGGGAATTATTTTAGATTTATTCACCACAGAGCATCCAACCATAACAACTCAGTAATTTTAAGGCCTAAGGAAAAAATGTAACAAGATGTTCAAAAATTTTGGTTTGGGATAATTGGGAGTTGTTTATATCCTTGTGCTGCTGATTATGTTGTCATATACCATCATTACTGGTGTCATCAGGAACAGGATTATCTTTGCTTGGAAACAAAACCTCCATTTTAACCACTTAAGTGCTGGGTAATGTAGCTGGTGGATGGGAAGAAAAATACTCCCCTGCTGTTACTGGATATATGAGACACTCAAAAATCATAGTGATGAGGGTTGAATAAACAGATAGATGGACAAGTGAAACATAATCACTGTAATTTTTCTGATAAAATGACCAGGGCACCACAATTTTTCTTTAGAATATTTAGGGCAGAGTCTCCCACTGCTCAGTAGAATCAATTCTTGCTCTTCCTTGGTTTGAAAATAACTTTCTGTGCATTCAGATCATACCAGGCTTTCCAAGCTGTATCTTCCTGGGGTTTTGTACCCTTCAATTATTTCTGCATACATCTGGAATTCACATCTCTGGGTCATGGTTATTCCCCTGGCTCCCTGAAATGCCAGCGTTACCAATGAAGTCCAGTGATAATTCCAGTAATGGAAATGTGTTGTAGAAGGTATGGGGCTTGTCAGTCTTGCTTCTCCTCAGCTTTCCTGGGACAGCTGTAACTGGTATTTCCTACTATTCCACGGGAAAGAATTGTACTGAACGGACTGAGTTTAAATATTCTTTGCAGCGCTTTGAGAGTTAAAAAGAAGTTTAAGTATAAATTACATTTGCAGTCATGAGATTTTTTGGATTTTCAGAGTGGCATATGTTAGCTTTCTTGTGATATTTTAAAATTGTTATTATTTTGTTGGATGTTTTCTGTTTGTTTGCTTTAAGGTGCTATCAATAACGTGTACAGTAAATTCTAAAGTTTTGTACCAATTTCCAGCAAATCTGAGGTTTTCATCAGTCATTTTCCTCTGATTTCATGGGATCTGGGACCTGGAATGCAGCAACCTAGATGTACTTTGTCAAGAGAAGCATTGTCTGCATCCAGAATTTTCATAACATCTAATTTAAAATGCATCTTGGATTTTTTTGAGGGAAAAAAAAAAAAAGTCAGAGACTGTAGAGAGGAAAATGAGCCATTTCCTTAACTTGAACCTGCATGAATTACTGGTAAAGTGTTGATCTCTAAACTTGCAGTTTCTGAACCATAAAATCTGTTTATTTCACCCTATAAAAGAACATTTTAACTTATATGGCTATTTAAGTTTAAAAGCTATTAGAGAAGTGGGTGGGGAGAGGCAAAGAAGCAGCTTGAATCAGTAATTCAAGCTTGCAATACAATCTTCATCTGCTGCATAGCTTGCATAGAAATCCCCTTCAATGTGGATTTTCTGTGCTTGTAGCAGTCCCACCGTACAGGAAATATACAGTATATATTTCCAACATTATCCATAATTGTAGTAAAGCTTATAAAGCAACCCATTCCTTGTGTGTTCCTGGTGATCTGCAATAACTAGATATTTTCAAGTATGCATTTAAAGCAGGGAAAAACGTGGCAAGAGCTGGCAGAAGTCCTCTGCAGTGACTTTCCAAAGGGAGTTTGGGGGAAGGTCTTTATTGACCTGCTTGTACAGCAGGAACAGCAGTGGCTTTGATTGAAAACCTCCATACCTGTGCTTTCTTTTGTATCTGAATTTCAGGCAGGTTGTGTTTCCCTAGAGATCGAAAGTGCCGGGGCTAAAACTGTGTTGATCCAGCACATCCTTGGGTGGGCAGGACAAGGTCACAGCACCCCTGGGAGAGGTGGGAGTGACAAGGAGGGGCTGCTCCTGCTGTAGGCGAGGCAGGGATGGAGGGAGCCCGGATCCCGCACCCTCCTGCTGCCCCGTGCCTTGGAGAATCCTGAAGAGAGCAGAGAGGGGTGTGTGCTGATTCGAGTGCCAGGTGAGTGTTTGTCCTTTGTCTCAGGGTGAGGCACAGGGAGGGGCAGCTTTGCACAGCCTCCGATGCTCATACACACACACAGAGCAGCCTTGCTACAGCAGTCACCTTCAGCGAAAGGAGAGAGAGGTTTTGATTCTCTCCCTGCAAATTTGGTAACAAATTGTCAGTTTTGAGGGGCTTTGAGAGGCTGTGCTTTGCTCGAGCTGTGCAGGCCTTTTCCATCTAACTATCCCTGAACTTGCAGCACCTTGCTAAAAATAGTTCAAAGCATAACCGTGAGTTCCCTGAACTGTGATCCTACCAGCTCTGTGTTATTCGGTTCACCATTCCTTTGAAAGTATTCATCCTTCCCCTCATAAAACTTAAATCAGCTTGTTCTTTGGTCCAAGAGTTGACATCATTATGATGCTACATCCTATGTAATGGTGTGAGACCTGGAAAAGCATTCACAGCAAAACCACGCCGTGAATTGAATTTGCAGTGCCTCAGCCCTTGCAGTCTGAGCTCCCTCCTGCCCTCCTCATTTACTTGCACTTTTAAAACCTGTGCAGGTCCTTGGAAATACCCCACGATAACAGCAGCACAGCCATGAGCATTTATCAAAGGTCTTTTTAATGTTCTCACTTTTCTTTCCATGACCCTACTTGTTTTACAATGTTTGGGAGAGCAAAAGTGATTGTTTTACCAAATTAAGCTAGATTTCTTGCCAGGAACAGTGGATAGAATATTGTTGACAGATTTGGAAAAGATTATTCTTTCAGTACCTTTTGAATTATTTTTTTAAGTGTGTCTGCCATGAACTTTTTCCAAAATCAGCCCACATTTAACTGTTTAATATTATACGGCGACAGGGACAAATTAGCACATTTCATTTTCCTATCAAAATTAACACATCCCAAGACGACATTTCAAGAGCTGCACGTCTCTTATTTAGAAATAAATGTAGGAATCTACTTAAATGTGTTCACCTCCAAATCTTGGCACAAATAAACTTTGAGGGATTCGTCATTGATTTCAAACACCTCAGAGTTTTGCTTGTTTTCATAGAATCATAGAAAGGCTCTGGTTGGAATGGAAGTTCATCTAGTTCCAAACCCCCTGCCACTTTGCTTACATGTGTTTGGAGTTACCTTTCCCTCTCCTATGTTTTTCATATGATGATTTTCCTCTTTTTGGTGGAATGCTCCTCTTAGAGTCTGAAACACATCTCATGCCTTTGCTCCAGGGCTTCCTCACAGGCATGAGATGGTGTTTTGTTTTGTTTCTTTCCTCCCCCTTTTCATGCCTAACTTGCCCTCTGGGTTTATTTGTTCTTCCCTCTTCCTCTGGAGCATCTGGAATGGGCCACAGCTGAAACTGGGCTAATGGGCAGGGTGCAGAGATGCTTCTGGTGATAGAAAGCAGCTCCTCCAGCTCCTGGCTGGTGTGTATTGCCCCTGGTCACATTGGCAGGGATTGCTGCCGTTTGCTTTATTGCTGCGCCTCTCTCCAGCAAAGGACACAAGTTCCTCCCCAGGCACTGCTGGTATTCAAAGCTTTTTGTCTTTTGTGTTAGAAGTCTGAAGTTTGTTACAAAGTATTGGATCTTCCTGGGTGGCTTGTGTTTAGGTGGATGTTGGAGTTCTGACTTTAGCACCAAGATTGCTGCCGTGGCAGGAGGGGAAATGAAGTAAACAGTGTTCTGAATTGTGTGGTGTTGGGGAATGTGATGCTAAAAATAAAGGAAGTACACAATAATAAAGTGTTCAGAAAATGTTTACATGTGTACTCCAGGACATGATTTAGTGGTGGACCTGACAGTGGTTAATGGTTGCACTCCATGATGTTGGAGGTCTTTTCCCACCTTTATGATTCTACAAGGCCAATTTTGCTCTCATAGGAAGTGGCTGTCTAGATCATTGGTGCTCACTAAAGCTGCTGTGCACTGTAGGTACAGATTCATATTTTTTCTGCCACTTTTGGTCCGTGCAGATACCTTGGGTTAACAGAACAGAGCACACGAATCCAAGTCAATATGTCTGTGTATTTCACTTTACTGTTTGAGAATATTAAGGCCAGATTCTCATTTATACTAAACCCACTAGCAATATTCTGGCAACAGAAAGATGCCTTAGCAGGAATGTAAATTAAAGCCTCTTTATACTTTTAATAGTGTTTGTAGTTTCACTTGGCTGTGGTACAGGAATGACACATGTCTATTCAAATGGCATTTGCCATCCTGTTGATGGTTGCTGATATTCTTTGTGCCTCTACCCCCTCGCTAACTAGACCATGAGTCTGCTGCAGTCACAGCTTTCCAATTTCCTTAAAATGTGGAGGTTTTTTCTTGAAATATCTAAACCAGGATTTAAGATTTGACAAATTTTCTCTTTCCTTCAATATCTGATCACCCTGTTCATGTCTTCATGAATCACTATTAAATGTCCAGTTCTGCAGTCACCAGACAGATTATTCTTGCCATGTCTGTTGCTTAAATTGAGGAGAGGGTTCTTCATCTCACTATGCCTTGTAAAATGCAGAACACCTTTTTATTTTTTGGATTAAGAAAAATAAAACCTATATTAGGAATAAAACATATATTTTCAGCTGGAGCAAGGCACTTTCTGTTGGAGCAAGAACCTCAAGTATTTTACATTAGAACAGCCCGGCTTACACATGCTCAGGCCCATTTTCATTTCTGTCCATTTATATCTTGTCTACAAGTGCCTCAACTTTCAAATGGGAAATTATCCTCCAAAAAGTTCAATAGTTTAAGGAACAAAAAAGTGAGATGTTAAGTACAAGATTTGTAGAGAAGCTCCATATAAACCAAAAAATGTCAATATCAGCATCTACTTAATATATTTCAGGTAAAATCCTGCTATTGCAATGTCTGAAAACATGGTATAAGTATTTTATTAGACCTACAACTGTATTTCTCTCTCATGGAAATCTGGAGCTCTCCAGTGTTTTGTCTCCCATTCCTTCCTTTTGACTTCATAAGGACTTAGTCCAAAACTTGTCTGCAGCCTAACTGACTCCTGACTTCTCAGAGTCCCTGTCCCTATTGATATTAAATTGAAAAAATTGTGCACAAAGTAAATAGAAAGGAAAGATGTGTCTCCATCAAACTAAAACAACAGTATTTAGAGCTGCTAAGGAGTCAGATCTTAGAATAATTTATGTTGGTAAGAAACCTTAAGGGTCTCAGTGCACATAAATTGGCATAAGGCTTAAGAAACGCAAATATTTATAAGATTCTCCAATTTAGTAAATAGATTCTTAAAAACGAAGAGCTGAGTAGCCTCCCCATGTATATAAAAGACATGACAGCACTCTGAAGACCTCCACAGAGCATAACATGTAGTGCAAAGCATTTCTGTAGAAAGCTCTTGTCTCCTTGATGCTCTGAACTCCTCCCCATATCTTCCCAGGGATGTTGTGAGTCTTCGCCGCAACACTTTCTATCCAGACGAGATGTTCCCTCCATTTCTCCTTCATCCGAAAGCATATTTTTCTGCATTTCTAGATTAAACGTTCTTCTTATGTTGATAGGTGACTGGAGGAATTTTCTGAGTGACTGATAAGATAAAGATGCCCCTTTTTGGGAGCAGCTTGCACAAGGAGCACTGTATGGCTGAACAGGAGTGCTAGAATTTAATGTCGGCTGAGCCATCCCCAATTGTTTATTTATCACGCTGCATTGCCATTTTCTGAATAACCCTATTCCAAACCCAAACAAAGGAGTAAGATGTAAGGATTTAAGGAGCAAGAAGGCCTCTGTGGAGCATCCACTGCTCTCCATGTGAAGAGGGGAGTCTCTCCGAAGGTGGAGGCTTCTCCCAGCCCTCATCAGCTCGGTGCTGGCTGGCAGGGCAGGGGCTGCCGGGCTGGAGCTGCTGACAGGGCGGTGATGGAGTGTCTGCTGGAGCCGCGGGTCAGTGCCCGAAATGTGAGAACAAAACGGGCCGGGGCGCTAATGGCTGTCAGGTGCGGGCCGGGGCTTGGGGGCAGCGGGATTAGCGCTTGGCACAGGCCGCGGGGCTCTGCCTGCCAAGGGAAACACAACCGGGGACTCGTGTCAGTGAACAAGGGCTGGGGGAGCTGTTCCGCATGCCGGTTGTGCATGCAGCCCCTGCACACACGTCCCATCGCTTGCACGCACAGCTCCTCCTGGGCAGGACGAGCTCCCAGCACCATTCCCATTTACGGGCCAAGGGACAAGGCCCTCTCCTTGCGAGGGGCTGTTAAATCATCCCCTGGAGTATTTCTTCCCTCTGCTTCCTTGCCCGTGCAGATGCTCACCTCGTAGGGTGTTGCCTTCCTTACCTCATCCTGATCCCCTAGGGCGAGCCCCCTTTCAGCCATCGCCTCTCCTTTGCTACTCCCAGCCCTCTCTGATACACACGGAGATTACATTTCTGCTTTGGCCTGGGTTATGTTTTCCAGGCCAATATATTATGCCACTTTCACACTCCCCTCCCTGCCCCATCTGGCTTCCATCCTACCCCCATAAAGATTATTAATATCGCCTGTTTCCAAGCGATTTATTAGCAGGGGCCTAACTGGTGCCATTTCCCATTTTAGTAGAGCACTGAAAATAATCCTGAGGAGTGTGCCCAGCTATAAAAATGTACTTATACTGTCATATTTGCAGTTTCAAACATGCACCACTTGATAGTCTCAAAAGTGCTGTTTAATTGGGGTTTATGGGTTCTAATTAATTATACTATGTAAAAAAATTACTTGTCCCATTACAGCTCTCTGTGGTTTACTCTGAAGAGCAATGTAATTTAGAGATAAATTGTCCTTCTCTATCCCTCTGCTCCCCTCTTCCCAGCAAGTTCCAGAACAGTTTAATTCTCCTCTAACCCAGGAATGAAGCTGAGAGAAAGCTACATTTTGTTCAAGGGACACAACTTTTCCCCACACCTATAAACAGCTTTAAATGTGACTCGAAATGGTTCCACATTCTTTCTGCTGAATCAGGCTGGTGAAATTATGAATAAACCTGAGGCTTTGCACAGCTCAGGTCTGGAGGGGCTGGGATTTTGCAAAGACTTGAACATGATGGCTGCTTTGTGCACTGTGGATTATTCCTCTGATTATACAGAGGTAACAGTGAAGGAAGGGGAGAATGAGTGCAGAATTTTTTGCTGGATGAAGGTCTAGGTTGAGATTTCTCTCCACGGACCTGTAGGAAAACAGGTAAATGATCTGCCTGCCTTTATGGCATTTTGGTGTGACAAGCAGCAGAGGAAACATCTCGAGTTAACTTTCTGTTCTCTCTCACAGAATCATGAAGCCTGGATTACTCAAACAAATTTTGGGGCAGTCTTCTGATTTTCAAATGCTTCCTGAAAAGACTTTGTGAAAACTGAGTAGCCAAGCAGGTATGCTTGTGGTTGTTTGAAATATGCTATTAAATTACATCCCTCACTATAATAAATTTGGCCTCATGAGGCAAAACATGAGATATTGTAGAGCTGAAGTAGAAAACATTGTATCCTATGGCAAGAGGGGATGGCTTTGCACTGAAAGTTTAGATTGGATATTAGGAAAAAATTCTTTATTATGAGGGTGGGGAGGCCCTGGCACAGGGTTCCCAGAGGAGCTGTGGCTGCCCCTGGATCCCTGGAAGTGCCCAAGGCCAGGCTGGACAGGGCTGGGAGCAACCTGGGACAGTGGAAGTTGTCCCTGCTCATGGCAGAGGGTTGAAATGAAATGGTCTTTAAGGTCCCTTCCACCCCAAACCATTCCGTGATTCTATTACTTCATCTGGAAGTTAGGGAGTGAGAATGTTAATGAAAAAAGGGCAAAGGAACCTCTTTAATTTGCCTTTTACAGGCAAATATTACTTACTTTAGAAATTTAATATCCTTTCAAACTTTTGTTTGTGACAGACACCTCCAAAATTATACCCCCAGCCCTAGGAAGGAAAGCTGGTGACCTCTCCATGTCCCTGCTGTTACTCTCAGCACTAAAATTATGATTCCTAATGTCACTGCACAAGTGAGTGCTCCCTGGATCAAAAAAGTTTGTTAGTCATGCTTCACTAATTTGCTTATTTTATAAAATTAATAACCAGCATGTCAGATGCTGGAAACTTGGATCATCCTGAATGTCCAGATCACTGCTTCATGTTCTGGAGCCGAAGCTGTGAGAACTGCCAAATAAAGAGGAAAAAAAAAAAAAAAAAGGAACACCACAGTCACACACATTACTCATCAATCTGAAAAGTAACAAGATTTATACTAAGAATTGTTTTTTATTAAAGTAATGCTTTTGTGCAGTAAAATTAGTTAAAAGACATTTTAGTCCATATATCTAGTTGGTCATATTAAGACTAACTACAACCTGCAATGTTTTATGGAATGAGTTAACAAAACAGAGCCCGAACCTAAATAAACCTGAAAATCTCTGGGCAGTGTTTGGATAAGTCCAACCAAACCTGAATATCTTGGTGTTTGTACAGTGTTTATGTTTGCTTTTACATGGCTTTTACTGCCTCAGAAAGCCATTTATGGAGAGGAAACAATGTGAAACCTGCTTTTCTCATGTGATTTTCATCATCCAGAGATTTAAATAAGTGGGATCTGCTCTTTTCGTGCTATTCTGTCCCCATAAATTACTCCTTGAGGCATTAAAAGGGCTTGTGAAAAACACAGTAATAAATAGCCAGAGGACAAATACAAATGTTGCAAACTGCTCATGCTGCTGTGGCAGCAGCTCTGCTGTGAATTTATTGAGCAAAACTGATGAGGGATCTCCATACCTGTGTCAGCTCTGCTCTGTGTGGAGCCTCAATTTACACGGCTAAAACCGATGCTAAAAATCCCTTTTTTATGGGACGACTTTTACAACAGTATTGTGATTGCTCAGGAGCTGACTTGTGTTATTCTGGTTATTCCAGAGGAGCAGAGGGTTAAGGAAAATGAAGAGGGAAAGGAAAGAGCAGCTGTGAAAGGATTTTGTAGCCCGTGCCACCTGCAGCAGCTCCCTGCCCTGGGTGGAGCGTGCCTCTGGGCAGGGACTGCAGGGTTGTGTAACAGAGGAGAGCTCTGCCAGGTCCTTTCTCCTGACACATCCCAGACCACAAGCACGGCCCCTACATCTGAGGGAGAGGAGCAGCAGGGGCACGTGTGAGTCATGGCCCTCCTGACAGGGGAATTCCTCACTGGCTGCTGGCAGCGGTCGCGCTGAGGTTTCCACTGCCCGAGCATTACGGAAAGAGCCCTTCTCAGCTGAGTGCTGAATTCTGATTTCTCACCTCCCTTCAAAATAGAAGATCCTGACATAGGGGTTGGTTTTTTGGTTTTTGTGTGGGTTTTTTTGTTTTGTTTTGTTTTTGGTTTTGTTTTTTTTTTTTGATGAAGCAGTTCTCATGACTGTTCCTTTGAGAACTGGGAGAAGCCCAGGTTCACACAAGCCCCAGCGCATCCTTCAAAGGTGACTGAGTCAAATTGCCTGTCCCCTTGATAAGAAAACAATGAGCAAAATATTAATCAGTGAAACTGCCAGGTTGTCTAACTTTCTAGGCCATTTAACTTACCCAAACCCCGGGTTCATCTCTTAGAAGTCCCCTGGATCTGGCCACAAGAGTGTGTCCTGTGCTGGGAGCTGAGGTGGGCCAGCTCTGCCAGCTGCAGTCACTGTGCCTGGGCAGGAAACTCAGAGCTGCTGCTCCTTCTTACACCAGCTGGTGGTTGGTCCTTTAGGTTGAAAATGTTCAGATTCAGGTCTTTTTTTATAAATCTGTGAAATGAGACAGACCTGTATGTGAGGAAAGAACAGAGTTCCACTCCTCGCTCTGCTCTGTGTGGGAGGGACAATAAAAGTACCTGGAAAATGAGGATACATTTCTGAGTATCACTGTATTGAAAATAGCACATAGCACATATAATAAGTTTTTTATTACAAAATGTAGATGCTACTGCAGTGGTATTTTAGAAATAGCTGGTGTACCTGTAACAAGGATTGCTTGAAACTTTCCAGGCTTCTTTATTTCCTTGTAACTCTGTCAAGCTCCAAATATTCACATTAAAATTTCCAGTGCTGGTATCAGCTGTGATTGATTTATTTAGAACAATTTAAACCCAACATAAATAAAATTTTAGGGGAATTTGGAAGTTTGAGGCAAGGGAGGAATAGGTGTTCTCTTGATTCAGAATGAAATGAAATAATGAAATAACTGAATTTCCTGAATACTGGAAATCTGGAGTTCTGCTTCTACATGCTCCTTCAGCAGGGAATGTTATAAAATACAAGTGGTTCTGATTTACCCAGGCACGTGTATGCTGATTTCCTGAAACAGAAAGGCACAGTCAGAAGGCTGAACTGAAACCTCTTGAGCAGAATTTGTTCACCTTTAATTTTAAACTGAAAACTTTAATCATTTGGGCACAATATACCACACCAGGTACCTTTTCCAGTCTTTGGAAAATTTTGACTGATTATGAATCAGGAATGAGAGTATAAGTATACATAGGTTTATATTCTTACACATATATAATAACATTTTCATCCTATATATTATATTTAACATATATAAAATGCATTTATATTTTAGTATAAAATTGCATTTGTATGTAAAATTTATATTATATATATATACATATGTGTAAGGGATACTGTTCTCCTTGAAAAGCTTCGTATTTAGAAATGGGTGTCGGGAAATCATGAAATTAGGGTTTCCTGCAAAGTGTTTATTTGGCTTCCTTTTGTACCTGAGCTTGGTCTGGCCTTTAATTACTTGACCAAGTGCTATATTTAGCAGAGGACCCTGGTCTGATTCAATTCAGGAGGTGGAGCAGCTCAGGACATGAGTCAGAGCTGGGGAGAGGAGGAGGTGGATGACTGATGGACTCTGCCTGGATTTGCTGTGGAAGGAGGGCGAGCATGGTAAAAGGCTGAGAACTGAAAAGAAAACATGAGATCTCATGGTTCAAGCATCTGAATCCTGCAAAACTTTCCTCCAGTCTCACGGAAGTCGATTTGAACTAAATTTTTCCCAACTGTCTATTAATTTTATTCTCCTTTCCATGTTTCCTTTTGGAGAGTACACTGCCAGTGCTATTTCTCCTGATATATATGATGCTGTACAATGTTAAACATTCTGAGAAATCAGTTCTCAGACATCTCAGTTTGGAGATCCAACTCTAGCAGAATGTTTTGACCTGAATCTCTTTGTGTTTCAGTTTCCCATCTGTTAAACAAGAATAATAATATCCTCTCGTCTTACAGGGTGTTGTTAGGAGAAATGAGGGTTGTGAAGCACTCATATGCCATACTGATAAGAGCTCCAGAAAAACTCACAAGAAAATTAGCAATTGTGTCTTCCAAGCAGGTTTGGAGTAGTATGTGGTAAATGAGGCCTCAAGCCACATGCTGAATGATGACACTATAATAAAATATTGAATATCTGCTTATTAAGTGAACACTGTCCATCCTGAGGTAGAAACTGGTGGAAAACAAGGCATAATCCTATATTTAAAGAGTGACTCATAATGCAGATGAATGAGGGTTTATGGTTAACCTTAGTTCTGATGTTTTGATCACTTGGTTTTGCAGATAGAAGGGGTGCAAAAGGAAACCTGTGCCTAGAAAGAAACAAAATCTGAGTTCAAACATTCTTATTGTTCAATGAAATGTGCAGGATCTTCATTCTGGTCTCTGCAAAGGAAATGCTTCTTGGTGCCTGGTGGGTTTTGGAAAGACACTGCAGCTCTCCTGTTTGGGAAACACTTTTCCAGCAAATGTTGTAGCTCATTATCTCCCCTTTGTTTTTAAATGAAGAGAAGAGCTTCACAGCTGGGAGAGCTGGTAGTGGAAACAGTTTAGAGATTAGTGCTTGGATTCTTGCATCACCTGGATGGGCTCCTGCAAAATTTGCATGGGGAGCTACAGCAGTCCTGTTATTAACACTTCTTCCTATGGCTTGTGGTAGAGGGAACTCCTAAGTTCTGTAGCAGTCAAGTTCAGAGCTTTCACAGAGCTAGACAGAAGAATATTTTGGCACAAGAAGAGAAGGGTATTAATTGGCTATGAATAAATTCTGTCTGGAAATTAAATGAAGGGGTTTTAACCATCACAGTAATAGGATTGTTGAGTATCTTCCCATTGGGAAGAAACGTGCAATTTCCTTTGTTCCTCACAAGATGTCTGGTAAAAATACAGAAGAGGGTTGCAGATCTGAAGATCTGTGTGAGGGCAAACAGGGCTTAAGACCCTAAGAAATCTGTTTCTGGTCTCTTATCTGGTATCTCTTGTTGCTAAAAGCAGTCCTCACAAGGTTGACACTTCTTTTTTCCACACAGGAGAAACTGACTCCTGGAGGAATGAAAAATGAATCCAATCTCCTCAACTTCATTAATGAGGACTCATGAGCAGAGCAAGAAATCAGAAAGGCATCTTTCCAAATGAGACAGGTCCTAGTTATGAAAGAGTAAAGTGCTCTGCCTCCTTGTGCCCCTCCACAAACCCTTCCCTGCCTTCTGAAGGGTGGAGAACCCCCATGGGAGAGGGGGCCAGCATGGTGCAGTGGTGGATGCTGTCTGTACCCCAGCGTTTGCTCTCCTCTTCCTTATTTTATTCTCTGCTCTTTGCAAAGTAGGGCTGAGTTGGCTTTGCTGATAAAGGATCCTTCCCAGGCACAAAGAAGAGAGGAACAATTCCAGGCCACTTTGCAAGTGACTGGGAACAAAACATAACTGCCCCTGCACCTTGTGAGGGGTGTAAAGCATGTCTGATTGCTTAGCCATCAGCAGGAGGCAGCTTAGGGTGAGCCATTCCTGCTGCTTTGCCACTATTAAGATCCAGCAGTACCTTGATGTTTCCTCACTGGCAATAATTTGCAGGATTAAATACTTCAAGCCACTCTAAAATTAGTTCCAGGAGGCATTTTTTGCTTTCATTTCAGAGCTCTCATGAGCCTTTCCTACTCTGTAAGTCTGCTACAGCTAATTACCTGATGGTTACTGCGCTCTAGAAGATTTCAGATATCTGTCTTTTCCACTTCTCTAAAGAGCCAGGTGGGGTTACAGCACAGAACTTGTACCAGGAGTGTTTGCCAGCAACTGTAACGAGCTCAGACAGCTTCGTGAGATGGGCAAACAAACCATTGCAAACAAAATTACCTCTGTCCACTGTGTCCATTCAAGATTCAAAGCAAACTTATTTTTGAGCCTTTAAAAACATCTCAGAGAAACATTGAAAGTAATTCTTCTATGTCTCGAGCCCTCTCCATCTCTCTAACCCATGGAGAGCCTCCAGAATCACAGTACACATTTTCAGCTTCCAGTGCTGAGGTTTAAGAGTTTGCAGGGAATATTTGGTATTTTATTTTAAGAACACTTGAAGTGCATGATGCTGCTGTTTGTCCTATGTAGGCATGTCACTGTCAGAGTCAGAGGTAGAATAATTTTTGGAGAAGGGCAAAATCTTATCACAGCAGCCAAGGAGAAAACACAGCTGGAAAAAAAAGCCCTCTGCACAAATCCACTGACAGCAGAAGATACAGATTTCTTGAAGATATAGTTCACTCTGCTTGGTGGTTTTGGCCACTCTTTTTGCCCCCTGCTGACTATGGCCATGCCATGATCCTTTCTATTCTCTTCCCACCCTTCCCTGGCCCCCTTGAGATGATTCACTCTCTGAATATACACACGTCATGTACACAAATCTTACTCTCCTGACCACAGTAGAAATGCAGAGAGGTTTGTTTCTTTACTTGTGATTTCAAAGGCCGATTTTCTTTCCACTTGGCACCATGCCCCAAAAAAATTATCTTCCTCTCTTGCTTCTCCCAGTCATTACTGCTGTAAGGGTCTTTTAAAACCTGTTTTCTCATTGCTTCCTGAGGCACCAAGGCAGGCCCAGCCTCATCCACCAGTTCCCAGTGTTAATTTTTGAATTTGGTGCTGATGGTGTTAAACCCATGGCAATTCAAAACCCATTTCATGCAGCCAGTACCAGGAGCAGATATTTCCACTCTTTGAGCCATCACTGAACAAACTGAAGTTGTTCCTTCATTTACTCTGAATAAAAGCTGTCCATCACATTTAGGGAGACAGTTGGTGAAGCTGCCCACCACAGTAATTCAGTATTTCTCTCATCAGCCATTTCTGGGAGCCTCCAGCACATCATCTCACTACCTGCAGTCACATTTTTTAACCACAGTGCCCTAATGTGAAACAAACTGTAAAAGCCAAGGTCTAGTAGCAGGGCTTGGCTGCTTCAATATGATTGTCAGTGTTTACACTTGGAAATGATGTTTGAAAACCAGGTTCTGAGAGCGAGACCCAGCTCCCTTTGAAGTCAACAGGAGTTTCAGCCTCCACTTCCACAGCCCAGGGCCTGGGCTCTTTGTTTTTTTGTCTAGTGCAATTTGCGAGTAATTCCTACAATCCAAGTGATGGGCTGAATTTTCTAACGTGTTTCCAAACTGTGCTCCTTTTGAGACCAGATTCCTGTACTGCCTCTCCCAAAATAAAATCCTGAAGGAGCATGGATGGAGGAAATCCGTTCAAACTGAGTAAACAGCTCGTGAGGGTAGGCCAGCAGGATTCATTCATGCTCATTCAGCCCAGGCTGGCTGGTTTGATTCCAGTTGGAGCACTCTCTTCATTACAGGCCCCCTGGGGAATGTTAATCTGTACAGTATAAACATTTATAAACATCTACTAAATCATTACACTTCAGCTGCCCCATAAACACTCCTGAATGCTTTCCTAAGGCAGCATTGGTTGGGTAACGTGTGGCTTTTTGGAATGAGTTTACGGGGGTTTGGCGCTGGTAGAAATATGGAGAGAGGGCACAGGAGGTTAAATAACGTTGTTTAAGCTCCATGACTTTTTTAGGATGAAGACAGAAGCTGTTTGTGATGGGTTAAAATGGGCCTAGCTGGTAGATGCTGAGGACAAACCCAGGTTGTAGAGGAGCTATAGGACAGCCTTTCAGCTTTGCACACTGGATTTTAGTGATGCTGTTGCCAGGAACATCCCAAAATGCACTTCTCACTACTCCACTTGACATTTCCAGACCAGGCAATACATCATTATTCATCTGTGACTGCCACACAAAATGCCTCTCAAAGAACTGCCTGATGTAAGGGAAAAGTGTAGACATAACTTCAGAAAACTGAGCCAGAACTAACTTAACCCCCAGAGCTGCAATCAGCCCCAGAGCTGCAATCTGCTGGGCTGCAGGCCCAGGGCTCACTTGTTTGTGTTTGCAGGGCACATAAGTGTGTGTGTATATATATATACACACACATATATATGTGAACTGGCAAAAATAAGTATGTTTGTGAACCAAAATGAGCATATATATATGTGTGTGTGTGTGTTTGCAAAGTGAATAGGAATCACTTTCAAATGCATATGTAGCAAAGCAAGCCTTGAACTCCGTAAAGCTGAATTCCTCAATTCTTGTTTGTGATCTATTCCCTAACCTGAAGGTGCGGGCATGACTGAGCATTCCCAGGACTGGGGTCAGAGTAACTCTCCCCCACCTGGAGAAGTTATATTGAATATAGAAATAGTAAGTAAAAAGCAAAAAAACTAACCAAGCTTTCCCATTCTCAAATGGGTAAAGGAAAATTCCCTCAATCATTATTTTAGTTTGTTTGCAGAGGACTGGAAAATCTGGGAACTGATAGAGGTGTCATTAATTACTGTGAGAATTGTGTTCAAGTGATGTAACCTGAGCAGAAGTTAAACATGTTGTGTGTGAGAGAGTTGTGTTTACTGACAGCCTGATGAATAAGTAACAACTTGATTTCTAAAAAGCATCTTAGGGAAAATGACTTAATTGGCTATAATTATATCATATCCTACACTTGAGTGAATATGCCTGTGTGCACAGACCTGGTTTACTCGTACATATCACAGGTAGGTGGCTGGACACAATGCCTCATCTTCTGGAGCTGCTGACAAGAGCCTCCTTTGCCATCTCCTCCCTCTTGCATTCAGAACACGCAGCCACTGCCTTCCAGCTATGACCACACCTATTTGTGAAATGAGCACAAAAAAGTAGAAGATTTTTTTTTTCTTAAGCAGACCTGGGTGCACGATGCACCCTTTTCAGAGCCTCAGGGCCATGGGACAGTGGCTGTGACATCTCCAGGCCATGGCCCACTCTGCCCCAACCTGCTTGGACACCAGCATCAGGCAAAAAAATCTTGCAAGGAAACAGGGCAAGGAAACTGGTTTTACTATTCAAATTTACCAAAACCTACCTAAAACATGAAATCAAACCATATCCATCATAGTCCAATGGTAAACTTACCATATCTGCACTTCCAGCTTGCAAATCTCCCTGTGTGTGTGAGTGTATACACACACATATATATCATCAGTAGTAGAGGGTGATTTTCCCCCAGCTTTTCTGTGGCATGTAATGAGGTGAGTAATTTAAAATCTTCTGCATGTGGGCAAGGTTTGAGCTCACGGAAAGCATTACACATTATTAGTTTCAATTGGTCTTTTAACATCCCTCTTAAAGGGTCAATAAATGAGATTGCCTAGAGGTAAAGCTGTTGTTATCATGTGTAGGGTCACAGTCACAGCTGGAGGGCACGAGCAGGGACAGGCTGTCTGTCTGCCTGTGTAGGAGACTTCAGTCACCAGTTAGGGTTCTATTAATTTTATAGTGCCTTAAATTCATATTGTAATTATGAGGAATAAGCAGAGAGAAAGAGCGCTCTCCTTTTAATATGTTTTTAAAAATCTGGAGTCTATTACCCTACTTAATTCCAATTATATTACAGCTGAACTTTTATCTCAATACACTGCAAATAAATTCAGGCTAAGGTAACTTGGATATATACTTCCTAACTTCAAAACAGAAAGCTGTGGCCAGTAGACACAGGAGAGTAGAGGAACCAGCGTGAAGCCTCAGGAATGTCTCATCATGAATTTGAGTTTTTCTTCTTTAAATACCTGGGTTGAAATTTGGTGATTTGATTCAAAAGCAAAAGTGAATTCAGTGGTCTCACACAAGCCCCTGGTGGAAATCATTCATCCACTTGGAAAGATCACCGTATGTTTTCCCATGGTGAGGTCTTCGATGACAAAGTAAGGCTTGGAATACCCTTAGCTAGGAGGACTGGGAGAGGGAAGCTTTTAAAAGGGATGGGTGATGCACATCATCCATTCCGTCTGGGGTGAAATGAGATACAATGCGCCAATTGCATAGATGTGGGCAACCCAAAGCTGAAAAAGTGAAAGAATTTGCATACTGTCTTGATGAGTGTTTACTGAAATATTCTCAGAGTCTGAAACTATGTTATATGGCTACTTCAGCTTGGTTTAAATGCACAGTAAGGAAAGCTCACACGACATGGTCAGCATAGAGGCTTTTCCACTGCCCTAAAAATATTTAGGAGAGAAGACTGCAAACATCACTTCATAGGTAAGTCTTAAGATTTCAAGAACTCCAGGTGTTTTGCAAGCACAAGGCTGGTGCTTCCAGCCTGTGCTTACACTGCCCAGTGAGCAAGACTTTCCCTGGCAGAGTCCCCAGGTCTTTATAGGGAATATCTGGACATTTCAGCTGACTGGTGCTATGCAAACTCCATCAGAGCATTTTAATGTTGGCTGGGCATGATCTGCTGCAGCCTTTGCCTGCATTTCTTCTCAGCCCTGAGGGGTGGGATAGTGGTGGTGGGCACTGTTTGTTTAGAGGACTGAACACCAGCTGCTTGAAACCTGTTTGTATCAGGCCCCTCTCAGTGACGCTGTGAGAGGGTGCTCTGTGTGAAATTCAAGTTTTCTTCCAGCTGTGAGGAAGAGGAGGGGCTGTACTCCAGCATCATCAATCTCAGGGCTGGGATGGGACAATTTCTGTTGGCTTGGCACATCTTGAGAGCTGTCCCTGGGCAGCCACAGAGTCTCCAGGGAGAAATGTGCCCTTTTGAGCCACTCCTGCCCTCTGCTCCTCTTCCCAAATGTCTGGGTTTCCCTTGACTAATCTTGTTCTTGTGAACACATTTGAATCAGCACTTCCTTCTCTTTTTTTCTTAAATGCAAGTACCATTAAATGCTCACAGGAGACACTGTTGTCCTCCTGGGTGAGTAGCTGTGCCCACACAGGTGATTCTTACATTGTTCGTATCAAATTAAAGACCCAGAACATGAAATTTTTATCCAAAAAAATTAGTTTCCATTTTGTCAATCCTGTCTCCATTCTTGTCTGCAAAATGAAGTCTGGGAGTGCCTTTCACAAAAGGTATTGGCCAAATGACTTCCAATGGCAAATGGGCATGAGGGAAATTAAAGATGGTTCCTGAACAGCCAGAAACTGGGAAAAGAGGCAAGGTCAGCTGAAGAGAACTTATTATTTAGTTCCTGCTGAGGAGACAGATAAGTTGTACATAGTCCTTAGGTTGACCTGGTGCATAAAAACAAATCATGCAGCCAGCTTTAGAGATAAGCATGGCTCAGAGTTCCCTGGACAGTGTTTTCCACACTAACATACAGTCCAACCCAGGGACTTCAGCAAAATGAACAGATTTGGCTGTGGGAACAATTCAGCTTCCTCCTTTCCTTGCAGTGCAAGTTTGTGCAGAGGGAAAAGTTTACTCTTGAAAGTTTAATGATATTAGTGTGATTTTGCTCAGTTTTTGTGTCTGTATCTCAGATTTTAGCAAATACTGTGTAGTAAAACATGAGCATGACACCTTGTCTAACTTTACCCCTGCTTTTTGATGCAAATGCTTTTAGAGGTGGTCAGAACTGTGTTTGGTACTGACATGTGAAAGTCACAAGTCTCTCAAAATTGGTCCCTCATAGGCTAATCTTGTCACAAAATCTGTGCTGTGTTTATCCTGAAGTTGCAGAATTCTTATAGCAGGGAGGGGAGTAGTTGCACAAACCTCTGCCTGCTGGAAAGCTCCTTTCTCATGGCTGTCGTGGTTGTGTTTTGGAGACAAAGGGAAAGCACTGCAAACAATGCTTTTGCCAAAGTAATGTAAGCTCTTCAACTTTTCCCAAAAGTGTCAATTCAGAGCCATTCCTTAAGAAGGAATGAGTCAAGGGTTTGATCCAAAGGCTAGTTGTCAGTAGCAGGCCCATTGGCTGCACTGGGGTTTGGATTTGGCCCTAAATCCTGCAGCTGTGCCCATTAAAAATTAAGTAAAAAGCCTTGGCAAAGTACTCCCAGCACCGTAAACAAACATGCTCCCAATGCGAAGTGCATTTAATGGAGTTTTGCAGCATTGGTCTCCCGGGCAAGCGCATTAGTCTCTGTTTTCCCTCCCAGTCCTAATGGCCACAGCCAGAGGGGGGCTGGTTTGAACTGTGAGGGAGGCTGGTTTTTATCCACATTGAGTGGAGAGGCATAAATTGGCATTCCATATCATCATAAAAAAAAACTTCCCAGCAATTATTAAAAGATTCTTATCTCTTGCTCCCTACATGGATAATGAGATCCCTCTCTGCTGGACTGAGACAGCCTGTCTCTCAGCTCACTTAATGAAATGGACCCAAGTTTGCAAATTAGCATAGCCCTGACTCCAAACGTAACCTCTTGTTGTCTAGTTGTACATCAAGGCCCCTGGCTTATGTCTTTTCTTATTAACACCCCGTAATCATGTCAACCCTCTTTAGTTTTCATTTCCTGTTTCCTTTTACAAATTCACTTTTGAGTTTTGAGCAAGATGTCGGATGCCTTTGGATGCCCTGAGATTTTATTTTTGTCTCATTATTTTTAACATTATTGCAGTACAAGTTTATCAGTGGGTCCTGGGGTGGATGAGGGAATCTGTTTTCTGTTCCATATTTTTGCTGGTTGGTTGGCATGTGATCTTAAAGCAGCTCCTTTTGTATGTCTGTGATCATTTCCCTTCCACTTTTTAGGGGTTTTATTTTATACTGTAAAATCTCAGCGACAGATATTTTGTCTTGGCCTATATTTGGTCGGTGCCTTGTAGAGTGTGGGTTTTTTTTTGTTTCTGCGAGGTTGTCTGTGTAATAGGCTATTAATAATCATAAAGAACAGTGATATTGGGCCCTAACAAACACAATATGCTAAAGGCTTTCTAAGAAGTCAAGAAAGATGAACCCTTTGAAACTCTTTTTCTTTCCCTCTCCCCTGATGTGAAACTTCATTGTTGGACCTTGAGAGTAATAAATCAAAGCAGCTGAAAGAAGAGAATCACGATTTCTTTTGCCTATGTGTAGCTGACCCAATCTGCCTTTGATAAGACAGTGGCCTTCCACTTTATCCACTACCCGGCTAATTATCCTTCACTTTCATGAGCACTAAAATCCACTCACACATTAGAATAAAAAAAGAAACAGGAATGTGATTAGTTGTGTACAGATAAGAAGCAGCCCACAGTGTTAGCTGGGTAATAACATTTTCTAAGACTCCCTTTTTTTTTTCCCCTGGAATTCATTTCCTCTCACTTACATCCATAGCAGTAAAAAGTACTTACAGTTTGCAACACAAAAGATAACTCTTCAATGCAAAGCTTTAGTGTGTGTCTTTAAAAGATTTACTCCTTTATCAAGAATTAATTTAAGAAAGGGTGCCTTGTAGGTAAGGCAACGACATCAGTCGTAGTCTTCAGGGCAGCAGATTTATTAATTTAATAGGTTTATCCATTTTACAGCTTGGATAATCATATTTCACCAAACTGGTACACAAGGAGCCCTCAGCCCATCTGACAGCTTTATTCTTGTGTAAGTTAACAAGCACATTTTGTACTCATGACCTTGTGAATTGTACAAGTGCGAGGAGCTGGAGAGGAATGACAGACCAAATCCAAGGAACATGTCAGCATTTCAGATTTCCTGAGCAAGATTTATAAAGGGAGCAGTGAGGAGCCCCAGCTGAAAAGAGAACTTAAACATTTGATAGTTTATTTGGTTTAAGAAAATATGCAGAATTAAAAAAAAATAAATAAAATTAATGGAATGTTAATTAAAAAAATAAGGACCTAATATGTTTATCAAAGACATCAATTTAACAATGGAATTGTCCCCCTGACTGTGGAGGAGTTGTTCTTGAGCTGGAACAACTGGAAAAGAATTGGGTTTGTCTAAGGTAAATTCATTTGGTGCACATTCGTGTTTACTCTTTGTGTTTATCTGTGCTTGCTGTGGCCACTAAATGCCCTCTATAAGTGTCCAAAATTCTTGAAAGTGGCTGGAAATTAAAAGATTAAGGCAAGAATGGTGCAAAGATTTTAAAAAATACCTCGATAAAAAGCATTTTAAAATTAAAACCCACAGGAATATGCGTTGCTTGAAAGCATTTCTTATTTGCTATATAAGAAAGACAACAAGCATGTACTTCTTTACTGCTTGGCATTTCTTTTCCTGTTGAAACTGTTTGGAAAAAAAGAAAATATTTCCCTGTTTGTTTAAAAGCTTCTCTTAAAACTGCACTTTGTAGAAACTGTGTTTCAGTGTCTTGATGAAAAGATTATTTATTCAGGAAGAAGATATTTCCTGGGCAAAAAACGTTCAACTGGAAATTAATTTGTGTCAGAAAATTTAACATAAAAGTTGGGGCTTATCCTACTCTATCCTTTTAATAAAAGCAAAAGCTGAGCTACTTACACTATACTAACTGCAAGCTCTTCAAATAAAAGAGCAAATACCTGGGACCTCATCATAAAATGGTCCATTTGGCAGCAGGGAAAGAACTGAAAGAATTGTAGACCTCAGGGATTTATTTCCATTTATATTCAAACTCCCTTACGCCATTCTTGACACATAAAGAGGAGTTTTTTTGTGCAAATCAGAATTAGGCCACAGAGACAGAAATTTCAAAAGCTCTGAGTATTGGTTGAATATGACAGGGCAGTGCTGAGATACAACATGCCCTTAATTTACTCTCCTCTAGATGCCTCACGTGCATTTCACTCATTTTTGACAGCAGGTGATGCCTTTTAAGCTCCTCTTTGCAGATCTCAAGGTCTGTGTGCCCAATTTGGACACAGAGCAGTCAAACACTTGCTCTATAAGTTTAGAAAACTTCATGTCCTCTTCCAGTCACTTGCACTTTCTGGTTTGCACACAGCAATAGTGTTTGGGTTTAAAGTGTTGTAGGAGAATATTTATGTTTGCCGGAGAATTCCTTTGAAAAGGAAATATTATTAATCATGTTGCATTTTGAGCTGTTGTATTTACAGCAATGTCTGAACTTTCACCATAAAGTACACAAACAAGTGTCACACAGGGAAAACATTTCTCTTGCTGCTAAAAATTTAGTGCTGCTGCCTGCTGTGCACTAGAAAGGAAGAAAAAAGAAGATATTGTCTGAACTTCTGTTTAGCCCATTTTTAATTTGCAGGGCCTGAAAACCTAATTGTGTCCTGCCTTTAGCCATGGTCTGGCAGCACTGCTCTGAGGGATTTTTTTGGTTTTGTTGTGGGGGTTCTATGTTTATTTTCCCAGCTGGAAGTCTGCAAATTGAGGAGACATTTCCAAGGTATTGTCATAGAATTGAACTTCCCGTTAATTTCTGACCATCTGAGGCACGCAAAGAAGGTGACCAGTGGTGCCAGAGCCCATCTTGCCTAAAATGGCAAAAAAGGAACTTCTTGTTGGAGATGCCACCACGGTCCCAGCAGGGTCTGGAGCTTTTGCTCATTCCTTTTTCTCTTCTCCCAGGCTGGAGCTGTTGTTCACAGGACCGTGCTCAATCACAGGGACGTGTTTTAGCTGGCTCTGGATGCGTTACCGGTTGGGATCCCTAATTATTATCAATTTGCAGATTGCCTGGAATGTCTTATTAAAATTCCTGCGGAATGATTGATCATAATCAAAAAATTAATCACCAATCAGCCCTGGCAATTAACATTAGCAAGTCTATTTGCATATATCTGGTAATTTATGCTGCTGCTGGGAGAAGGGACTTTTCCTGAATGTTATTGATTAGGGGAGAAGAGCCAGATGCTTCTTTCACTGGGATATGAACCTTTATTAATAGGGCTAGGGATGTGTAAGGAGCTGAGGTCTGCTCTGACATGGGCATCTTCAAGTCTCTGAAAGAAATTTCTTACGTATTAAAAATGTTATATTTTTCTTAAAAAAAGGTTTGACTTTTGGCTCTTGTTTACTGCAGGTGCTCTAAATGCATTAGGATAAAAACACATCATGCTGTCAGCCCAGTGAATGAGATTTTCATTGCAAGAAGTTACTTAATAGATGTAGTTATTTAATGTTATGAATAAGGAATTTGAAGGTTTGCAATTAATTTAATGAATTGTGGTATTTAAGCTATGAAGAACTGCACAACAAAGCCTTAGCAGTGGTTGACAATAGTCTGCTCTGTTCAATCAGGGTTTTTTTAAATACATTTTTAATCTTTTCTGCATCTTTTTTTTTCTTTTTAACTTATATTTTTATAAATGCATTTGAAATTTATTTTCCAGTCATCAACACTAGTTTTATTTTCAAATTTGCTTGGAATTGCTTTTGGGATAACACATCTGTTTGAGATGTTCTGAGTCTGGTTGCAGTTTCTGGTATTTATAATCATTTTTGCACTGTTACCTTTGGTTTTGCTTCAACACCTTTGTGTGTTTCTCATGCCTGGTGCTGTAACTGCAACTACATGAAAATGCACAGTCTGCTCTCATAAATTCAGATTAATTTGTCATTTTTAACTGCTTAAATATTAAGAACAAATTAATTTAAGCCAAAAGGCAAAGTGATAACAGTTTATCCTCTGGCCATTGCGGCCCTATTAGTGATAGCAGAATTAAATCTATTTCAATAACCAAAGAGGGTCAACAATTTAAGTGACAAAATTATATTGAAAAGAAAGGCGAGCAAAACCGGGATTTTTTTCTCTAGTATCTGAATTTAAAAGGTTGAACAATACAAAAGATGTTTAATTTAAAAAATTTGCATTCTTTTGAGTGATATTAATTCTTAGTGGTAGCTTTGCTGTGAGCTAGAAATCTTTGTAGTTCATAGAGGACTTTAAAAGAACCTCTTGTATTGAAACTCTAAAACCCTGTGCTGATTTGAAAACTAAAAAGTGCTCTCTAAAATACATGAGTAAATAATGGGAAGCTCTATTCCTAACATAGCCAGATTGGTTTGTTCTCTGATGTCAGCTCTGTGCTTATCTCAGTCTTTCTTGAACAAAGATGCTTTTTCTTTTTATCTGACTGTTTACACCAATCTCTTTTGCAAGCTTTGAATGCCTGTGTCCTTAATGCCATTAATATATTTCTCTGGGTCTCTTTACTTAATTTTTCTCCCATTACTGGTTTGAAATGGGAACGAATCAGCCTCCAGCTGATAGAATACTCCGACCCACAGTTACTCCTTTTTCTTTTGGTGAGTTTAAGTGATCAGAGAGGGGCCTCCTCAAACCCCAATTTACCCTGAGACCTTGGATTAACCAGTTATCACATCTGGATTTTGCCGAAGTTAGTTGGTAACCACGAGATCTTGTCACTGCAGAGTTCAGGGGTTAATTGAAATCAGAGAGGCATAACCCGTTCCATTGTCCCGTTAATTACGGCCGGCTCCTGCCTCCCTCCCGCAGCCTCCTGTCCCCACTGCCCACAGGGGACAGCTGCCACCAGCTCCTGTCACCCAGCTGGATGGCTGGGAGAGACCTGCAACGCCTGAGCCACTGAAGCCCATAAAAAATGCCTGTGAGAGGGGAAAGGGGCATGTGCAGGAGGGGAGGGAGCTGATGACACGCCCATACATCATCCCGAGGCATAGCGTCACCAGCCCGTGCTGAAAGCTGGGAATGCTCGGGGATTTATGGCAGGTGTGCTGGGCTCCCTGCACAGCTTTGGGGGGGGAAAATCAGCAGGCTTTGGTTGGGATCCTGGGAGACTGGCAGGGATTTCTGCCAGTGGTTTGCAAGGATGGTCTTTAGACTGCAGGAGTTCATATCGCTTTGGACAAGTAATATTTATTAAAGTATATCAATTTCCCTTCTTCTTTCACCAAATTGACATGAACAATGGAATTTTGCTAGTAACTATTCATTACCAAATGTTGTGATGGTAACTTTCTCCAGAGTTTCTGCAGTCAGCAGTTATGGACTATTTACCCTACAGTAACCAGAGAAACACGGCAGATTTCAGAACCGAAGGGACATTAAAATGTTAAAATAGATCTGAATCTTGTAAATGTGTACTGACCTTGGGAAAACCACTGCCTTCAGTGGGAGCTGGCTTGGCTGTGGAGAAAAAGAAGTCTTCCCACTTGGGGTAGTTGCAGAGTTTTGAGCATAGGGAAAATAGATTGGTTAGAGGTGGGTGAAATACAGTTGTCCTAAAAACTGGGATACTCCGATAAAGAATCTAAAAATCTCATCTTGCAAGTTTGTCTATATTTACCCGATCTGAACCCCAATTTTAATGAGTATTAAGCATAGGCCTGCAAGATCCATTCTTCCCTTTCCTTCCCACAGCTGCCCCTCCCAGCCACAGCCCGGCCCTCAGAGCGTCCTGGCCAGCCCGGAGCAGAGACCCTGCTCCAGTTCCTGCTGCTGCGTGTCTGCACAATTCTCAGAGCTGTGTCCCTGGGAAATCCAGTCTGCAGTCAGGACCCTGCCTTCATGTGCTGCACAAACCTGACACTTGTCTTTATTCCCTGATTTTAATCCCAATTCTGTTTAATCTGGGTTCAGGTGACTGTTCTCAGTCCTGGGGGGTGACAGTGTGGGTGTTACAGCCTGAAATGAGGGCTGTGTTCCAATCTCAGTGGAGTGTATAAATCACCCAAATGATTCTTAGGAATCATTTAGTGATTCCTAGATAGAACTATCATAGATAGTTCTCCTCCAATCTCTAGCTACTCAGGCTCCAGAAATAACAATGTAACTGCACTGGTAGAAATTTCTCTTTTTTTCCTGCAAATGCATTAAAATGAAACATCTTTGTATATTCTTTCAAAAAGGCAAAAGCAAACCCCAAACTGCTGAAATATTTAAATGAAAACTGAAAATTTTTGAATTTCACAGCTTTTATTAGTTTTCAAAAAACAAACAAAAAATTTCCTAAAAACAAAATTCCCTTGTTTTTATGATCAGCAGCCGCATTTTCTGGTTGTTTCTTTAACTAAAAAAAAAATAAATAAAAATCAAAGTTACTTGGTTCTACTTGATTTTAATGCACAAATATCACTTTGAAATGTGACTTAGTTCCTGACAAGCAAATAAAAATTATCATTTCTATTCTGTATACACTTAGAGCTAATACTTCATAAAAGCTTCTCCTCTGATGGGGTGACAACATATATAGACTATACACAACCACAAAAGGTTTTTTCTCTGTAATTTATGTGCCCCAGCCACACACTGAGCCCATACACTGCTGAGGAGGAGAAGGTAAATCAATCAGGGGTGATTTCCAGTGAACAGCCATATCACATCTACCACCCATTTGCTCTTGGCTGGCTGAGAAATGAAGCAATTTAAACCTATTGGGTCACACTGAAATGGGGGCCAAAATCTTATCACAATGTGCTGCACACCACAGAGCCTCATTTCATCTTCATTTCCAGAGGTCCATGGGCTGCAGCATGTCCCTGCAGTCCATCAGTGTCTCTGGCATTGCAGCCAGCCCCTGGCTGCTCAGCTGATGCCAGAGGTGGAAAATCAAACCACCCTTTGGTATGAAAGGGGACGATCTACATTGGAACTTTCTGGTCTACAGAAAAAAAAAATACAGAGGGAAACACAATTAGCATTCCTTTATTGTGAAGATATGAAGATAAACCTGAGAAATCCAGTATTGGGGTGGGATATGAGATGGGACAATAAATGTTCTCCATTCACTTGCTTAATGTTTCGTATAATCTTGGAAGCGTTCCACTGCCTGACCCTCATGTTTTCAGATTATTTCCACATCTGTCTCAAAGCCATACCCTCTTCAAATGGACCAAGCAGCTAGTTTCTTAGTTAAAATAATAAAAAATAAAATGTAAGAGCACCCCAAGCGTGCTGAAGGTCCCCACAGCTCCTGCTCTGTGCAGTGGAGAGCACCTGGAAAGGCTCAGACCCCATCCCAAGCCCTCAGGCAGGAGTAACACATGGCATGTGCTCGCCGCTGGGTTTTCCTGTTCCTTGTTGCTTCCTATTAAAAATGAAATTCCATACGGACTTTCCAGTGGTTGCTTGGAAATTGGATGTCTGGCACCCCGGAGGGAGGTGTTGGAATTCTGCACCTGATTGCATTTCTCCCTTCTCCCCCACAGGAGGAGTCAAAGGTTATGGTCCAGAGGAGAAGGAGCTCATCTGCAGCAGGTTCTCCTCCAGTTGAGGGGAAGCTTCTTCCCTTCAGTATTGTGGTTGCTCTGTGGGGATGTAAATGGATTTAGGAATCTGATCCAAAATAAACTGACATGAACAAAAAATTGAGGCTGACCCCAAAATAAATTGTTCTCATCCTAAACACTGGCAAGAGGAGTAAAACAAAGCGAGCAGAAATAAAGAGGCAGCTCAGAGCTAGGCACAAATCTTCATCCAAATCTCTTTTGGTTTTTAACCTGCTTAAGGAAGAATAAAAGGGTTTCTCTGAACTACAACACTTCTAAACAGCTTTTTGAAAACTTAGGAAATAAGAATATTTTAGTATCTCTTGCCACATTGTTCTCTCCAGTGTGACGCTACCCTTCTCCCAAGGGACCTGTGTTTGTCTGTGCCAGGGTCACACAGGAGAGTTCACAGCAAAATTCTCACCTGACTCTTCCCAAACACTTCCCAGTGGCCCGGGATGCCTGGCCTTGTGATGCCTGCAGGGATGTCAACACAGGAATGGGCAGGGAGACCCAGTGTCAGCATCTGCTATTGAACCTGGGCTGCTGGAGCATGGCTCTGCACGTTATTTCAATAAATCTTCTCTCTCCAATTTAGTTAGGGAGACAGGAAACTGTCCTTGCACCTGGGTGTTGTCATGTGAAACAATGACAAGCAGTTAACAGTATTTGCAATTCCAAATATTTAGAAATCACAAATCAGTTTTCCAAATCTTAGAATTTTTTTTTAAAAAATAAGTATTTCAGGTTATGTCTAATTTCTGCCTTCTCAACCCTTTTGGGTGCAGTTGGTTCACTTGTGAAGTATTTCAACAGAATACATGGGTTTTCAGCTTGCTTTTAAAAACGACACTCAGCTTCTGACATATTCCTGTCTTCTAGATCTGAGCTTTAACAGCAAGACCAAACATTCTTGGTATATTTATACGTGCTAATAAATGCAAACTCCGTGCCAAAACCATATCCCCCACAATATGCAGAGAGCATCAGAAGTGAAAAGTAAATTAAATCTGTGACTGTTTCCTAGTTCTGTACTAGAGGTTGCACAAATTTAAAGCAAGTGTGGGTTATAGCCAAATTTTCTTGCAAGGGTTTCATTTACAGTAACATTGCTGTTGTCAGCTAGCCAGTAACCTCTATTCTAGCCATCAAACATCATCATTAAAAGTTCAAGATAGGTAAGAAATATTTAACATAATATTAATAATAATAATAATTTTAAATTGTTTTCTGCTTTTCTGTAGGGTTTACCTTACATTTTTCCCTCTAAGTTTTGTTTTCATCGTTTATTCAAATGGTGACAGCTAAAACTTTGGAAATGAAAGTTGAGATTCATAACAATCACCTAATGGCTGAGGCCAAGGTGGTAATGAAAGCATCAGTCATCTTGAGACCTTTAATATATTCACAGGAATTAACAAAATCACTTGAGCTGGCAATGAAGGAGAGTTTGTCTTGTCATCAGGTCGCTCTGCCTCTATGTGATTTTATTTTAAGACTGTTGCAGCATTCTCAGGGTGTTTAAAGACTGATAGACTTTATATAGATTTCCTTTTAAAATGTACTCTTTATAATATATAGGCAAGGTTGCTTGCAGGCAGACAGGCCCGATCCAGCACTAGCTTGGTGTTATTAAAACATAAATAGTGTTCATCTTGGAGCTGGTTCTCACCTGGCCAAAGGATTCCCCCAACTGTCCTGTGCCACACCCTGGGACATCTGTGTCCCATTGCCCAGCCCATACATGCAGACAGGGTTCAGTCCTCAGTGCAGCAGATTGCTCCAGCCCTGGTGATGGCAAAAATTAAATTCCCTTCAGCTGTAGTTGGAAAACTTTCCAGACACTAGAAGACTTCACTTCTTTTCTGTATGTGAACTCCTCGGAGTTTGACAGAGTTTGCCTGCTCCAAGGAGCTGTGCCAATGTTTTTAGGAAGGGTTTTAAAAAAGAGTATAGTCTAATTTTTACCCTTAATTGACATAATACTGCAAAAATCTGTATAGCTTATTGGCCTGTCAGAGAAAACAGCTTTTTGGAAGTCTCCCAATATGAAATATTCCAGCCCTTGTATTGTTCTTGTGCACAGAATGCACGGAGAAAATAAGCAATAAAATACCAGATGGATTTCCTTTGAAACATAGTTACTATCCAGGTGTAGTCTCCACCTTTCATAGTCAAAAATTTCCATCATTTTAATAGTATTCTTTTAAGTTATAGTATCAGCATCTCCTGACTTGAGCTATCAGCCAGTGCACCGCACCGGGGAGAAAACACAGGCTCCACCTCTCAGTTCTCTTTTATCCCTGGCTTTTTGTCCTGAGACTGGGCATTGAGATGCCACCTGGTGCCCACCTGGGCAGTGACTTTCAGCAGGGGACACACCAGGCCTGAGGAGCTGTACTGAAATTCCTTTCTATTCACAGAGAGCCAAACAAGAACATTTTCCTCCCTCTTCTTTTCCTTGCAAAGAAGCAGACCAATAAAATAATAATAATAATAAAAGGCATAACCAGTCTCCCCTCCCAATCTGACATGTTGAGTGCCAAAACTCAGATCAAGTCTGTGAGGCAAGGTGAGAATGCAGTGAAAACAGGGGCTTTATTTTAAGGGCAGAGCTGTGAACTTTTTAACTCTCTCGGTGCTGCCGGATGTGCCTCCTCAGGCTGCACACAGCTGCTGAAACCTTCCAGGGACTGTGGGTGGTGGGTGAGGAGAGGGGAAGCGGGAGTTTAGCTATGCACAATATTTCCCATAAGAAATAAAGCAACAGAGTCTCACCTCAGTGCCTGTTTTTCCACATGCATTGAGACGGGAATGTATTTATATAACCCTATTAAAAGGGAACACTCAGTAGCGAGCTTGGTCTTTAAATAGCTACTGTTCTGCATATTCCCGTCTCCAAACTCCTCAATTTCAACTCACACCCACTTACATTCTTTTGACATATTCCTCAGGTTTGGGTTTTTTTGTGACTTTGGGGTCAAATCCAAAACTTATTGAAAGCAGTGGAAAGACACTCAGTGAATTCAGTGGAATTTGGATAATACTCTTAGAGCTCAGATACCATGGTGATAAATGCAATAAATTACACAGACAAAGGTGGCCCATTTTGGGCAAGCTCTACTTCTACAGAAACAAATTAATCTGTTGCTATTGACTGCCACAGGAATTGGTTCTGCCCCTTCCTTGGTGGCATTTAAGCAGCTCTCAAAACAGTTTGCAAACAAGGGGAAGATCTTCATCTCCCATTTACAGAATGGAATAAACTGAGACACAGAGCCATGGCTAAACCTGGAAGTAAGGCAGTGCAAAAGAGCTGGAATTAGACCCAGATATCAGTCCCTGGACCACCCAGTGGAAAAAGAGTCTATTAGCTGCTAGCAGGCTCCTGGTGCTCCCAGATCCCAGTGGTGCCAACAGGAGTGGAGAGGGCAACCAACATGGTCCTGTAAATGGCTGGGTGTTAATGAACTGCGCAGCCCTGCAGAGGCCGTTTGTTTTTACCACCAAGATGCATTATTTCATCCTTCCCCCTACCTCAGTGTTCATATTTTCCCTTTGACTCCTGTTATTTTGGTTCCATTTAGCAAGTACATTCTTGGGTTTTTTTCCCCCTGGTCCTCCAGCCACCTTAGTTTGCCTTTTTTTCCCCTTCTTTCCCTTAAAATCTTTCTTTCCTCATTCAGTGCACTAAGTGGATTTACGACCCATTTAGGCAGCTTACAGTGGCATTGCTTTTACAGTTCAGAGGCAGAAGGGCCATAAAAAGATTTACAGTTACAGCAAGAGTCTGTTGCATGGAAGTTCGAGATCCAAATTAGACAAAGGGAGCGGGGCTGTGTGAGTGGCCAGTAAAAGAAGCTTGGAAACAAAAACAAATGAAACTGCTGTTAGAGGAGGAGATTGGGGTGGGGGCAGAGAAGGAGGAGGAAAAGTTGCCTGTTAACTTCATGTTACTATTGCAACAGCTCTGTTAATTCTGTTATATAAAGCCCTTTTTCCTCCTTTTTTCCTCTCCCGATGTTGTTGTTGGACAGATTTCTTTTGCAAACACAAATCTCAAACTGAAGAGCAGCAGCTTCACACAGTAGTTGAGATTTCAAGGCAGATATTCCCAGGATGTTGGCAGCTGGTTTTGCTGCTGCTGGGACTCCAGGATACAAACACCAGAGAACAAGCCAAGTGGCTGAAGGAACTGGTCGGAGTTGAGGCCTTCAGGTTGCATTGCATGAGGATAGTCAGGCACTTAGTAGAAGCTGGAGACAGGGGAACAGATGCGATCCTCTCCCACACTACATTTTCCCCTCCGATTTCAAAAGAGACAGAAGCCCAGGCTTGACCAGATCCATAACAAGTTGAGGTAAAAGGGAGATTTTTGACACTGAAAGTACAGGTCTGGGCACAGAGCGAGCCCATTGCTGGAGTCAGCAGAAGGTTGGGGGCTGCACCTCTGTGGGACTCAGCCCATGGGCTGCTCTCTCAGAGCTGTGCTTAGAAAAGGAAAGCAAAGTGTCCTTTTTGGGATCCCCCAGGTGTGTGGGGCTGTGTGGGTGCAGCCTCTGGGTTCTGCTGGGGGCCGGGGGGTTTTGGGGCAGATCAGCCAAGGGCCAGGGGCTGTGTGGGCTGTGCCATGGCACTGCCCCAGGGCTGACAGCCCTTCCTGAGGGCTCTGGGCCTCACAGCTCAATGTGCTCTGCTGATACAGCCACAGGGGTGGGCACTGCTTGGAATGCTGCTGGAGCCAGCACAGGTGGTCTGCACTTATCCACTTATCCCCCTCCATTGGAGTTTTGGCAGTGTTTGGTTGCTTGGACTTTGTTTTTTGGTGTCTTGCCTATTTATTCACTGTGGGCTCATGGCCCTCCAGTAAAACTAGTGTTAGTGGTGGAGATGCTACTGGGATCCTCTGGATGAAAACATACTCTGAAAAGGTAGATCTTTAATCCATGTTCTTTGCTCCCACGCGTTCTCACATGGATGGTAACACTCAAGTTTCTGGATTTCTGTAAGAGGAGAAGAGAAATCATAACACTTTCCCTAAACCCTTCTAGATCCTGTCCTTCCTCCTTCAGAGGAAAAATCTCCTAATAAGAAGAATGCTCATATTTTAGAGAGTTTGGCTAGGGTTTTGGGAGAAGCTTTGGCCTAAACCAGAAACAATGTGTCACTCAGATACCTGTTATAATCTAGCAGCTAATTGGCAATTCCCAGCTGGACATCTCCTCCCCCCTTTCCCCTGCCCAGCTCTGTATCCATCCCCGAGTGCAGCTGACCCTCTCAGGGCTCACCCGTGGGGTGCCTGGTGCTGGTTTTGTTTCCTGCATGTTCACAATGCTGGGCCCAGCATCCCTGTGAGCTGTGCTGGGCTGTGCTGCTCCCTGCCCTGCTGGTGTCCCTGTGCCCCCAAATCCCAGCTGGCCAGGCTCTGGGACACTGATGGATTTCTGTGGCTCCTGCTGGAGATTTTCAACAGGACACAGAACCGTTCCCAGTTCTGCTGTGTCAGGGCTGTTCCTCTCTCCTCCTTTTTCAATCTCGCTCGGTCTCACTTCTGCCTCATTCCCTTTTTTCTTCTTCAGTGAGAAGGGCCTTGAACTTCTGGCAGAGACTTGACATGTGAGAAAAAGCACTGAAAAGGAGAAAAGTCTGTGTTTTATGAGTGATGGTTAAAATGTGTTTTTGAAGTACATTTTTTTTTTAAGCTGAGTATGGTCGGGTGGACAATGCAGTAATTTCCATGAAAAATTCTTAGAGTAGTAAAAGGTTTCATTTTTCTGGGGAAAAAAAAATTAAAATTAATATAGTCTTTTTACAGACTTACCATTTCTGTATTTCTTGTTGATTTTTCCTATTCCCTCTTTTTATTCTTTTCATTTTTCTTTCATATTTATACAAGACATATAACTCCCAGTTATAAAGTTAAAAGAAAAAAATTTAAACAACCAGTAAACCAGTAACTTTCAGACTTTATTATGATTCTCTAAATTTTAAAACTAAATCAGTATTTGCAGTTTGAATTAAGCTGGCAAAAACATGAAAGCCTTTATGGATCTATTTTGAAAAAAATCTACTGTTCTTTACAGAAATGGGTCTATATTTATAGGGGAAGGCTGGTAGAGCAACCCTCTGTTTTTATAAGAAAATAGAAATTTGAAAGCTAAGTTTTGATGGCCATCGATATCACAGGTCAAAACAGCCAGGATCCAACCCTGAGATCATCAGAAAAGGCAAAATAATTTTTCCCCATTGAAATTGTTTTGAGTCTTTCCCCTTTTGTTTTACCTTCCACTCACCACTCACCTTCCACTCTTCTGTTTCAGAGCAGACACAGGGCCAGGCAAGGGCCCCGGCCGCCCTCCCCACAGCCTCTGATGGATCCTCTGTGGCACTCGTGGGCAGCAGGAGCTTCTGCCATCCCCTACAGCCCCTGCACACATGACCCCAGGGCAAATCCCACATCCCCAGCACAGCTCATGCTGCCCGAGTGAGCTGAGTATCAGAAACTGCTTTTACTTACCCAAAGAGGGGCCCCCACATCCCCTCGGAGCTGTTTTGGACCCAGAGAGTGCAATGTGCTCCGTAAACAAATAACCTGTGTTTGTTTAACTGGGTCATTATGAGCTGAGTCCCACCTCAGGCACGGGACGTGGGGAGGAAGTGGTGGGACGGGAGCAGGAGGGGAGACAGCAGCAGCCTCAGACCCAGAGCACTGCGAGGAAGCAAAATATGGACAGCTGCCAGAACAAATGCTGAACCTTTTGGGAAACCGAGGTCTCCTGGAAAAGCCAGTGAACAAAGAGGTGCAGGAAGGCACTAATGATGCCAGACCTCCAGGAGAGCCCTTGGCCATGGGCAGGTAGCTCCAATCTGTGTGACCAGGTGGCACATTCCCATTCTTCTCTGTTATCACAACTCTGATGAGGCTGTCTGTGGACACTGAGGCCAGAGCCTCTGGACTTCTGTAGTCCAGGAGCATGAAGCATTACAAAAATGAATGGGAAAAAAAAGAGGGAAAGGAGCTTGAAAATAGCAGCAAGCCTCTAAGTCTCTGTATGTGGTCTACCTTTTGGGGCTGAAATGAGTAGCCTCAAAGGCACTTATGTGGCTGAAAGTCTGTGAGGCCTCGTCAAAGCACAAGGTTATGTTAGAGAGAGCAACATCTGGGGATATTCCTGGATGTGTTTCCTTCCCAGGCTGATCTCCTTGAGTTTACAGCCCTCTGGCTTGATTATTAAATTTTATTTTTGGGATTTAATGTATCATGAAGATCCATTGTGAGAATAAAATGCTCATCTCAGCTTCTGCTTATTCGAAACTGATTCAAATAAACTCATATTTTCAATCCTTGATTTCTCTAGAATTTTAATGCGGTAAGTCTCCTTTCTATTCCACGAGTGACTACCTTCAATGTGGGTTTGTAACCTGAAGTTCCAAAGCCTGCAGGCGGCACCCAAGAGCATGGAATATGACTTCTCCAAGCTTTCTGTGTTCCTTGGCCAGATTCTGATCTCTGTCACCTTACAAAACTTTGCTGGGTAGCAGAGACAAGGACCTCATCCCACATGTTAGTAAAATGAGCCTTCACTGATTCATAACTGAAAAAAAATAATATCTGCCACTGTTCCTGTCATCCCAGGGCTCATGAGTTGATTTTGTTGTTCAGTAGTCCATGGAAGGATTTTTTGGTGCTGGCTTTTGGAGCTGATATGGTGATAGGGAATGACCATAACGAGCTGGGGAGCTACAGAGCCTCGGCCCATGGACAGGAGCAGAAATGACTCACAAACACACCAAAGCAAAAAGGGCAGCTACAGGGATACAAGAGTGGTACAGTAAATAGGATATCCTGCCAAAACGCCGTCTAAGTGGCCATTAATGGACATCTGAGTTTTGCTAAATAATTAATGTGTCTGTTGGTTAGTTTTTTTTCTTATAGATCTTTCAAGGAATTTAGTTTCTGTTCCTTTGCATTTAGTTTCTGTTCCCTGAAATGTTGTTTTTGAGCTTGTCTTCTCAAGCATTTATAGACGTGGTCTGTGTCTAAGGCAGATTTCTAATAGCAGTTCCTGTCTGTTATGGTCCAAAAGCATTTGGCCCCAGGTGTGTAAGGAGGCAGATAGTTCTCTTTGTTCTCCTGGTGTAGTTTGGAAACTGAGGTGTGACCACCCAAAGCAGGATTGCCAAAGGCGGGATATAGGTCTCTATAGTAGGCAAGAACAAGTCTTGTCCTTCAACCAACACAAAGAAAGACATTAATGGAGCTCTAAAAACTACTAAAATGAGCTGTCTGAATCCTAGGCCTCCAGGGCTTCTAAATAATACTCTTTTGTCCATCTCTACACGTAAAAAATATCTATTCTGTTGTTGTCTGGACTGAAAATATCAGTGTGCTGCACTGGCTTTGCAATCTCACTTTCCTGATTCCCACAATGCAGAAATATCATAGAACCACAGACAAGTTTGGGCTGGAAGGGGCCTTAAAATTCACCTTGTTCCACCCCCTGCGGCAGGGACACCTTCCCAGGTTGCTCCAAGCCTCATCCAGCCTGGCCTTGAACACTTTCAGAGATGGGGCAGCCACAGCTTCTCTGGGCCTCCCTACCCTCACAGAGAAGAATTTCTTCAAAATATCTAATCTAAACCTACTTCCTTTTGGTTTAAAAACCATCCCCTTTTGTCCTGTCACTACAAATATCATATAAAACACAATATCATATAAATAGTTGGGGGAGAAATACTGGCAAGAACTAGTCCCCTCTAAATGTTAGTTTTTATGTTCTTTTTCAGATTTTCTTTTGTGTCTTTGTGGTTGGGCTGGCTCCCCCAGATGGCTGGAATAGACTTTGTTGTTTATCACAGCACCCGAATATCTGGGGAGTTTTGCCACCTTCATCCCAAATCCTGGCTGTTGGTGTGAGGAGAACATCAGTTGTAACACAGCAACTCCCTCTTTTTATCACCAGCTATTTTCCCTGAGTACCAATTGACCACTTTGGCTTCAGCTTGTAGTTCCTGAAGGGATGTAAACCAATATAATCAGATCATCAGTGGCTGGTTCAATTACAACCCGGTGCTGAGGGAATCAGCAGGGCTGAGGTTTTGGGTTGGTCCTTGCTGGAGATGGGGGATGTTCACCAGCATCCACTGCAGATGTGGTTGTGGATCCAGGGAGTTTTGAGGCAATTGTTGAGTATTGACCACACCAGTCCTAAAAGGTGGGCATGACACTGAGTGCTCTTGTCTGCTCTTAAAAATAGCTGGTAAGTCACAAATGAAAGCAGGAGCTTAGCTCCTAGTGATGGTCAATTCCCTGAAACAACCCAAACCTTTCACCATATCCGCTTAGGACAAGGTGTTCTTCCTCTTGTGAAGCACAAAGGAAGGAAATGTATCTTCAGGAAATGTTTATTTTACCCATGGATTGTCTGAAGCAACGTTTGACAATACCCGGAAAAAAAAAAGTCCCCATAAAATTAATATAAAAATAGGTGGGGTTATTGACAAAATGCATGATTTTTATGAGCTAGAGAGAAGAAAATGTGCTGTAATGTTCTGTGCCAGCAGCTAAAGTGTGACCTGTGACTGCGGTGCAGCTGATGTGTGACCCATGGACCCTCCCGACTGCAGGCCAGGTGAGTCAGGGGACAGGTCCCTGTCCTTGTCCTCCCAGCTATTCACACATCTTAACAGAGTCATTCAAAAAGAGAGCCAGTGAGGTACTTAATCATAAATATTTACATGTTGGAAAGAGAGATGCTTCTTAACACCTAACCCTGAGGGGTAATTTAACCCTCCAAATCTACAGGAAGCCGCTTCCTTTCTTCAGATCACAGGAGATGTGTTAGACACATTTCTTCTGAACACAGAGGGTCAAATCCCCCTCCTTTCTTCACCCCATTTCTTTGGCCTAGCCATGGAGAGCTGTAGTGGAAACCTTGAAGGCAGCTGGTCTCTGCAAGTGAAACTGTGAGATTTAATGCCTTGACTTAGAATGAAGGAGTTAAAAAGAAACCAAAAAAAAATTGAATTTAGTTCCATAGAGCAGAGATCTGCCCAGTGTCCTCCTTCCAGCCTTCCACAGAGACATGCCCTCGGTGGCTGCCTCATCCCAGGCTGTCGTATCCTTGCAATCCTCCCAGACCTGTGACCCCCTGCTCCTCCAGGCTGGCTCCAGCCAGCCACTGCCTGAAATAGGCATGGAGAGAGACTTCCACAGAAACCTCTAAATGGGTTTTAATGTCTCCCCGCCGTAGGATTCCCGGAATTAATTTGTGTCTGGCTTTTGAAATCAGGGATGTTGTGTTGAAGAAGATGGATGCTCCTAAGAAGTATTGGAAAGAATGAAGGGCTGACAGGGGTGGTTTATGCAGCGAGCCTGGCCATGGATGCAGAGTAGTAAATGTGGTTGGTTGATTGAGATCAGATTTTTTTTATTTATTTTTTCCAGTGGCAACGCCCATGTAGCTTATTTATTTATTTTCCCCTTTCGCTTCAAGGCACCTAACAACACTGTATTTTATAAATCCCTGTGATTATAAATCTAGAAGGATGTCATTCTTGGTTTCCTCAGAGGCCAGGAGTCTATACCCACAGGAGACGGATGGGAGAAGTAGCCAGCAAACCTTCTATATTATTGCAGAGAATTGCAGGAACTGGTTTTGGTTTACACCGCATGGGGAACGCAGAGTCTGCACAGAGCATCTCCATTTACTGCTTCCTCTGAGAGCAGCCAAGGCAGGATTGCTGACACTCCCTCCACACAGTTCCCGGGCAGGGAATGATGCCCTGCAAAAGATGCAAAGCCACGGATTTGCACCAACCCTTTCTGTTATCCTGCTTTGAAGATACAACCTAAAAAATTTTAGAAGTGCTTCATGTAACTGTGCAAAGCTCATGTGAAAGTCCAGGCTGGTAAATCTCTTTTCTCCACTTCAACTCTGTGCCTTGTCCCAGCAGAATTGCTCCAACTGCAAGAAAAAGCATCCCCCTGCTTTGTCTTGTAGGCAGCAGTGGCAGATGAGACTTGAGCTCCACAAGGTGTGGGTAGCAAAAAGAGATTGTTGCTGTAGGATGAGTCAGGTTGTGCTGCAACGTTAGGAAGTGAGCTTTTTTCCACCGATTAGAAGATGATTTTTAAAAGTGGGGGATTTAGTTTACATTTTTTCATGAGCTACAAGGTCAGTTGTGGTGTGAGAGCTGGATTTAGCTTTAGAGTCATCTCTCAGCTTTGAAGAAAGAAAAAACAACAGGCATGTTTGATTTTGGTGCTTTGCTTCATTTTCTTGCTGCCTTGGCCATGGGGCTGCCTGTGGTGTTGTGGGGGCAGCCCCACAAGGTCTCTGGTCCTTCCCTCCTCTTCCTATCATTCACCTCCTCCCCAGCCCTACCGGAGTCAAATATAAACTTTCTTAAAATGAACACAAGATTCATTCCACTTGACCAGGCCTGACTTCCCAGAAAATAAACAGAGAGAGCAGAGCCAGCCAGCCCCCTCTCCTGGAGCTGCCAGCCTCCAGAGAGCTGCTCTGGGCTTTTTGTACTGGAGAAGAGGGTGGAAAGGAGAGAGAGCCCACCTAAAGGATTTCCAGGGTCTGCTGTAAAATAACAATACTGTCAAATGTCTTAATTGTCACAGTTCTGATTTTTTTTCTTGTTTCAGTCTCAGTTGGATAGCTGGACACAGCTGTTTCCTTGCCCTGGAAATGGACCCAAAGGAATCAGGTCAGTGGGATCTATTAGTGCTATTGATAGAAGAGGATTCTTCAAAAGCCAGCACTCCGACAAATCCAAGCACGTCAAAAGCCACCTTCCTTTTAGGACCCTTTTTACCATTATGTTTTGTTTTCAAGGGGTAATGGTTTAAACTTAGAGGGAAAGATTTAGATCAAATGTTAGGAAAGAGTTCTCCCCGGTGAGGGTGCTGAGGCCCTGGCACACGCTGCCCAGAGAAGCTGTGGCTGCCCCATCCCTGGAAGTGTCCAAGGCCAGGCTGGACAGGGCTTGGAGCAACCTGATCTACAGGGTGACATCCCTGCCCATGGCAAGGGGTTGGAACAAGACAATCTTTAAGGTCCCTTCCAACACAAACCATTCTGTGATTATTTCTATAGAAATAAAAATTAAAAAAAAACCCAAAAAACAGGACGAAACCCCATGTGTCTATTAGTTCAAAGAATGACTAAAAAATAAAGAAATGGGTATGCTGAGCAGTTTTCCAACCCAGTTTTGCCTTTGAGTGGACTGACTTTGTTTCTGCTATGCAGAGGTCACTCAGGACTGCACTGACTGTGCTGTGCCTGTGCTGTGCCCTCTGCCTGTGACAATGGACAAGCGAGTGGACCCTGGAAAGGCTCCAGTTGCTGCTCTCCAGACTCTGGACTTCCTCTGGTCCCTGTGCCAGGTCTCAGCTGCTGGGACACTCTCTCCTTTGGTGCCTGGCAGTGCACTTGAGGCAGAGAAGCTCTGTGGTGCAGCTGCTCTAAAACCACAGGACCAGCAGTGACCTTTTGGACTCAAAGCCCATGATTTTTTTCTTAGACTCCCAACCCCGCAGGTGTTATCCCTGCAATTCCCTGGGAGCAGCTGTGTGCAGGTGATTCTTTCTGAAACAGCATGGGAAAGAAGTGTAGACAAAATAATAAATACACCTGTATAGGCCTCCCTTTCCTTGCAGACAGGAGATGTTTTGGGACCTAGGTCAGAGTTATCCGATATGTCCCGGATCCCCTCTCCCAGCACTCATCACCTTCTCTAAGTGATGATGTTTATCTGCCTTTCTTTTCCCAGGACAGGTATCTTTGATCTCATCTGGTCTCACTGTTAAACACTCTCTCTTGCATGAGCTTCTGATCCTCTCTAATCCCAAAACATCCTGTGTGATTGAGTCCTTCGACTTTCTTCATCACACCAGCAATACCTGAAGTTATTTAAAAACAAAATAAAACCAAAAACCGAACAAAAAAAAATTTGAAAACCCCAAAACAACAAAAAGAAAACTAAGTAAAAAAGTCTTTACATTGCAGCAAATTTACTCTTTATGAGAAAAATATCTTGAACTCGGCCAGCTGCAGGATTCCCTCCTGAGAGCTGAGTGCAGAAAGCAGCAGTAGCCATGGTGCAAACTCAGACACCTTTCTCTGTGGGTCTTCTGCTCCGCCCATGCTGATATTTACAGGCAGCCTTAAAGAAGACAAATACAGTTAATGAGGATTGGACAACACTTCTGCAAACTACTTACATGCTGCTAAGGATAACATTCAAAGTTTAAAAATAAAAATCAAGGGAAAAGTTTTATTTTCATGTTAGTTTTCAATTTGCTGCAATATTTTTTTTGTCTTTACTATCTGCTGTTCTCCTCTATAAGCATTAACTGTTCAAGACAGAACAGATTAAAGCTAATTGTTAGGCCTCTCTGTTTTTCCGTCTTACTGTTTTATCTCCTAAGCAACTTTATTTGGTGCAAGACAAATAATCTGAATTCCTGAAGTCAGAAACAAGGGGTGGGAGTCCGGGAAAGTGGCTGCTGATCTAATGCAGTTTTTTTGCAGATGTGGTTATGGTCAGAAACTCTAAATATGGCACCATGTTACTGTACACGCAGTGACTGCACCCTGTGTGTCAGGGGCTGAGTCACAGCAGTGTAGTTTACTGACAAAAACATGTTTTACTACTCTTGCTACTGGGGAGTCCATAGAGCTGGGAGTGAAAGTGTTGAGCTGGTTGCATGGTCACTAGCTGAATCACAGAATGATGGAAAGCTTTGGAAGGGTTGGAAGGGATCTTAAAGACCTTCTCTTCCCACCCCCTGCCATGGCAGGGACACCCTTCACTAGGCCAGGCTGCTTGCAATGGGTTTGGTGCCTGCCCAGGTTTTGCTGGTGGTGAGAGGGGTGGATGCAGCAGATGGGACATGATTGGGGTGAAGTGGACGTTGGGATGTTGGTTTGCCTGTCTGGGATGAAGAAGCTGTGGAGGAGGGGTCACTGCCTTGGTGGGGCTGCAGGAGGGGAGCAGTCAGGAGAGCTCTGATGCCCACGGACATGATTCTCCTTCTGGGAAAGTTCTGGAAAAGTTTTCTTTCCAACACCCTGAAGAACAGAAGTGTCCAAGCCTTCATGGAACAGAATTGTCAGCTTATGGCTCCCTCTCCACCTACTGCAGGAGAGGCTCCCTACACCAGCAAATGAACCAGCAACAGTTTGATTTTTTTCAACTTTTGAAGTGAACTGGCTTCATCTGAATGTTAATGACAGAATCTACATTAATTTAATACTTTATCTTTTAACAAAGCCCCCCTTTTTTAATCTTTTCAGTAAGTATCCACCAAGGACCTCAGCTGGCATTCCCATACCGTCCACATTCATCCTAACCTTTAGTATTGACTGACTCATTCAGTATGCATCTGCAAGAGTTATTAATGGAAAGTATTAAAGAAATGTAGTTTAATATTTGGTAAATAGGAGATGTCTTTTCTTTGTGCTTGAATTCATGTTTCAAATCTCTGTCTGTGTTATTTATATTAATATATTTCATGGGCTGCTAAATAATAGTAGCAATTAAGATAATAACAATAAATACTAATAATACTGAGCTCTTCTGCTTTTCATCTAAAGAGGTCAAGACTCACGGGTGTACCTCTGGGGCTGGAGTAATGTAGATCTGATCTCCTGCTATTTCTTTTTGTGGAAAGTTAGGAATATCATGTGAAGATCAGATCGCCTCTATTTTGGCCTCTGGAATGTCTCTTAGGCATTATAAATGCCAGTAAGAAACATAAAATAGGAAAGAAAACAAGCACCAGGACCATGAAAAAATAACCCCAAATACTGACCTATTTGGGATTTTTTTTTTTCTGATTTAGCAGAATGCTGTTAATACTGTAATTAAAGCTATTTTTTAGCCTGGGGGCTTGTGCACCTGGCTCTTATTAGAGCTAGATCCATAGTTTGTGGTGAAAAAAGCCAAGATGACAAGAGAGGAGACGGCCCAAAGGAGAACACAAGAGGGCACAGTGGCACCTGTGGTGCACTTTTTGTTCTATGGCTTTTTGAATTGTTGAGGGCAGAGTGATCTCAGAGCTCTGTTTACATGACATAAATAATTACAGTAACAGGGTTCATTAGTGGGAACAGTAAAAATTTAATTTTGTCAACTTGGAGTGGATTATTTACTAGAATTTTTTTTTTTTTTGGTGGCTCAAAGATAGATGTGATGACTGTGTCATATAAGGTCAATATGGCAATAAGCCCCACTGCAAGTTTGACAGAATTAATGTGGGCAGCCAGGAAAAATGTACTGATTGTATTAAATAAGGTACAAAATGCGCATTCCAGGCAGGTGTTTCTGCACTTTCCTCATCAATTCCACTGTTCTTGTATTGTATTGTGCTGATGGAAACGAATTCTGTGATTTCAGAAGCAAAGGACGCTGATGCTGCTTTTCATCTTCTGCCCAAGGAGAACAAATGTTTGGGCAAACCTTTTTTCATGTGGCTGCCCAGAAATGACCCAATTGAAGCCAAGGAGCTGAACATTAACCTCTCCCTGGTGATGGTGCTGAAATGAGAGGTCAGTGGTGAAAACTTTCTTCTGGAAGAGTTAATGGTGTAAATGGATATTTGTAAGGAAGTGGCACAGGAATAAGCAGGACCCTATCTCAAATGTTGGGTTGATGTTCAGAGGTCACAGTTGTCCTCGGATGTCTCAGTGGGGCAAACAAACTCCATGTGCCGCAGTCACCGGCTTGGGTGGGCTTTGTGGAGGGAGAGCTGGGGGAATAAGTCCAGCAAAGGGTTGCAAACAGCCTTTTTTGAGGTTTTTTCAGTCACTGTGTCTGACACTCACAGGAGGTTACAGCCTGGGCCTTTACGATGGGAATTGTGGTTGAAACCTCTGAAGGCCGTAATCCATGACACGACATTATTTCACAATTACAAATGAACATCCACCCCTTTATTTATTTTTTTTTTTCCAAAGAAGCCCTTGTCCTCCAGTCTCCCATACATGCTGTTTGTAAACACAACTCCTCCTCCCATCCAAACCAGCCTCTGGGGGTTTCTCTCCCTCCCAGGAGTCAATCAACCCGGAGCTGTACGCGGAGCCGCAGAGGGAAGGTGCCGTACTGCAGTGCACGCAACAAAGTACAGAAACAAGATCATTAACATCTTAATATCCTGCCCTGACATCTCACAAATTATTTTAGACTTCATAGCCAATGTAAACAGGTTTGTTTTCAACTCCCCTAATTGCCTGCTAATTGAGAGCAGATGCAGGCCTTAACTTTCGGCAGATAAAGAGCAGCCTCTTCTCTGGGGCTCTGCATCTATCACCAGGTCTCTGATGTGTGCTCTGAGCTTCCCTGGTTAGTGATGCCGAGGCAGAGGGGGATTGGAACGGCTCCTCTGGCCTGAACCTCAGCGAGATAGAAGGGAAGACGGAGCTGTGGGACTCATCAGTAACATCATCATCATTATTGTTTCATTTCGTACTCCAGTGCACTTTCTGCAACAGCGCAGGTCTCCTTGTGGGGGGGAGTTCTCCGAATTATAGATGGGCTTCTCGTTACGATAGAAATCACTGGCTTTATGAAAAATGCATTGCTGTCATATTCCATTATCTACTTCCTCCCATGCTGCAATCCTGTAGCTTGCAAGTCATTAGATTATTTTTCAGAGTTCCTTTGAAATAATCCTTTCAAAAAACACTATTCATTGGGTATGACCCCAGAGAGATACTGTCTGGTACTAAAGCTCTCTTTTAGTTCTGCGAGGGAGACCTGTAACAACAAGATAAGTGCATGTATATTCCAAGTAATGTCTGGAGTTTGCTGCCTCCCATTAAATGCAATAGGAGCTTGCAGTTCAAATGGTAGAATTTTGCTTTGTAAATGTAGGAGAAAATGGAGTTCAGATATATAGGTAAATTTGCATTTGGTAGTGATTTAATGTTCCATGGTCTGTTTTAGCTCCAACTTAAATATTACATTAAAACCATCAATAAAGAAAAAAAGGAAAGAAAAAAAAAACCCTAAAAACGTGCTAACTGCTGGGTTCAGAAGGAGTGGATGTGATTTTGTTCTTGCTGTCAGTGTGGCAGTGAGCTGCCTTTTACTTTCTCCTCTTCATTTAGCAAGTCAGCAGCAGCAGTTAAACCAGAGCCCTCCGGTCTTTCTTCAGGACTGTTTTTGCAAATGAAAGCAGGAACTTCAAATCGTCGTGTTTTTCATATCACTTACAAGGTGTTTTGTGAATTTTAACATTTTTGCATCTATCTGTGAAACAGTGGAGGGGATGGAAGCATTTCTGAGCAAGAAGTGCCCTTTGTGCAGGGAGGCTGCAGGGTTTTGTACCACCAGGTTCAGGAGGTCATAAAGGGATAATGAAGAGAAAATAACAGGCAAAAATGAAAATCTTTGGTGGCTTGTGAGTGATAAATGGGTTGAAAAAAGAGGAAAAGGGGAAGAGTTGACATCTAACCAGTGTCTCAGAAATACCTAAAGCACCTGGTGTCTGGATTGTGAAACATTATTCAGTCCCAGAACCACAAACTCTCCAGGTTTTCACTGTGATTTCTTCACGAAGCAGTTTTCCTCTCCCAGGGCTGGCTCCAGGCCTCTCTGTGAACACAGAGTCACCCCTGCTCACATTATCCCTCCCTGGAAAATTGCCACAAACTTTGCAGAATCCAGTCCTGATCTACCAGCAGTGTGAGGGGTTTAACAGGAGGGCAGGGGGCTCGCAGTCAGTAGCACAAGGCATAACAGACTAGAGCAGTGGTCCATTAAATCAGTGTGCTGAGGCCCAGGCATTTACAGTCACACAGTCAGATGTTTCCAGTAATTATTTCCCCACAGCATTTTTATTAGGTGCTCCATAAATAATATTCACTGCCATGCTCTTCTCACGGTCCTTTATTAAAAAAAAAAAATACGGTAGGAGAGAAAAGAAGGGGAATTCACTCTACTTTCAGCTGGATTTTGAGGTAATTCTTTCTTTGAGCCCTACTGAAGCAAATACAAATTTGGAATATATGAGCAAATCACTTTCCTGCTGACCAAACATTGTGACCTAGAACAATCATTGGATCAGCTTAATGCAAGTCATAGAACCACCAAAGAATCACAGAATGGTTCGGGTTGGGAGAGACCTTAAAACTCATCTTGTTCCACCCCCTGCCATGGGCAGAGACGCCTCCCACTATCCCAGGTTGTTTCAAGCCCCATCCAGCCTGGCCTTGGACACTTCCAGAGATCCAGGGGAAGCCACAGCTCCTCTGGGCACCCTGTGCCAGGGCCTGCCCACCCTCACAGGGAACAATTTCTTCCCTGTATCTAATCTAAAACGATTCCCTTTCAGTCTGAAGTCATTCCCCCTTGCAAAAAGTCTCACTGGTAGGTTTCTGTTTCAGATTTGGATTTGTCTTCTTGTCATGGATCCCATGCAGACTCAGGATTGACAAGCAAGCCAGCACTGGGGTTGGAGTGGGATCTTTTTTATATGTGCTGCTTGGTTTTTGTTCACTTTTTTTGGTCGTATTTATGTAGCTCAAACCCAGGGCCATCACACCAACAAAAGGCACTCCCCTCCTCTGTGGAAGGACCTCCCAAAGCTCAGCACTCTCACTGCGTGTTTCATCTGCTCTGTACATGCAGCCCCTATTGCCAAGCACTGGCTTTTCCATGCAGGCTACTGTGCAAAGGCTTTTTCCAGGAAATATCACTGCCTTGTCTCAGTCACAGCACTAACGTTAAGCAATACAGCTTCTTTCCTGGCACCAGCACTAGTGTTTTGCAAAGGGTTTTTACTCAGGTATTTAATTTTCAGCATCAATTTTCTGTCCAAAGTAAGATTCTTCAAACAAACTTAAGAATAAGAAGGGGACTTATTTTTGTACTTACTGGACTGCAATATTGTAACCAACCCCAAGCAGAATTCAGAGGGGCAACAGTAAAAGGAAATGGAGTAAATATTCACAGTTCAGGTTGGCTATAAGGGTCATAAACTCTTCCACCTGTGTGTGTAAAACCTCTGAGCAGCAGGAGGTGGGTATTTATTTAGATCTACCCACAAGTGCAATACCTCTGTCTCTGCTGAAAAGCTGAGTCGGGGGAGGCTTAGGTTGGATATCAGGAAAGAAATTTCCATCCAGTGGGTGAGCACTGGAACAGGCCCCCCAGGGCAGTGGTCACAGCACAAGCCTGTCTGAGTTCTAGAAGCATTTGGACACTGCTCTCAGGCAGGCACAGGGTGGCATTCCTGGGGTGTCCTGTGCAGGCCCAGGAGTCGGAGGATCCTGCTGGGTTCCTTCCAACTATTTTGTCACTCTAGGATGTGTGTGAATGTGAGCACAGAACCTGTTAACAGCTGGGCAGAAGATGGACCTTCAGGTGAAGAGGATGGGTTTGCTGTCAGTGTCTGCTCAGGTGGGATGGCCTCGTTCCGTGGGTGTCTCCAGGAGGGTTCAGGGACTCGTGGCTGTCCCAAAGGAATGGGGTTTTACATGCAGGCCATTGTCAGTGAGCTGCAGGGATCCTAGCAGCACTGGCTGATGGTTGAGATGTGTGGTGAACACACTGAGCCCAAGGCTAGGGTCAGACCTGAGAGAACTCCCAGGCCCTGTCTAAAAGAGCCGGGTGAGGGAGCTTCCTGCAGCCCTGGCACAGCTGGGAGGTGCTCAGCTCCTGCCCATGGCTGGAGCAGGGTCAGGCACATCCTGGCAGGAGGAAGAGGTGAGTCCTCTGCTACTCAGAAAATCTCACCTCCAGATCATTCCTCTGTTCCTTTTATTCTCTGTTTCATTTCTGGACTGGGGAAGTTGCAGCCTGAAATTAAATAAAACCCCACTAAATATAAATGTATGTATCTATTCCGTGCTATAGGAAGACTCAGTTCAATGAAGCCAAGCCATTAGTATTTCATAATTTTCTCTCGCTCCAGCAGGTAAGGGATTAACCCATTGCTATTCCTCTCCAAAAGAACAGACAAAAAGGTATATTCTGCAAAGACCATGATTAAAAAAAAATCCATTTGGTTTTTAAAGAAATATTTTATTGGAACCATAAGGTTTCTTTTTTTTGAGAGAGAAAATTTGAAATCCGGAGTTTATTTTTCCTTCAGTGTCTCTCCTAAGAACCAACAGGAATTGAGATTTTTTTCTCTCTCTCTTGTGTTTGTGCCTACTTATTAAACACACATGTGGCCTGGATTCCTTTCGTAGGTGCAAAGAGGTTCAGAAAAAAAAAAAAAAAAACGAAAAGAAAAAAAGGTGTAACCCAGTCCATTGACCTGTCTTTTTGCCCTTAGGACTCTTTCGAACAGCTGTGAGAAAAAGAAAAGGGGGGGAGAGGTAAAAAAAAAAAGAGGCAGTTTAACAAGCCAAATCCAGATGTTCATTTCATACACACACCCTGAACAGCTTTTGCATGGTTTATTTCGTTTTCTGAAACCATTTTTCACCAGCCTGTTTTCTCAGCTGGGAAACTTCTGGTGTAGTGTTTTCAAAAAAATATTGCATTTGGCATTACAAGAAAACAGAGCCTTTAAGACATTAAAAGGACAATATCCTTGTTTGACTTGGCCCAGGGAAGCAAGGCTATAGGAATTTTAGATTTTTGTACCACCCAAAGAATAGGTAAAAGAAATTTTCCACTCTTAAACTCAGTTTACATGGGAATTTGAGAGTTGATTTAGCTTGATTTTTTTTTTCTTAGAGACTTCTCTGTGACTTTGTGTTGTTGTAGATGGATTTTGTTAGTGGGAAGGAATAAGCAAAGTGATAGCAATTTCATTCTAGACCATGATGTCCCATGGTTCAAAAATGGGACTGATTCTGAATGAACTCTACTTTTATTTTGTGTTATTCACACCCATATCCACATAAGGTAGACAGACAAATCTGAAATTATTTTTCACTGGTACAGTTGCTTTTTATTTACCATTTATATCAACCTTGTGGACAGCACTGGTTGCAGGGAGGAGGGTGACAGAGCAGGGTCTACCCTGAGTTACCCAAAGGTTGGGGGTGAGGGGGGAAATTAGGGAGGACCAAGTGCAAAGCAGACGCTGCTCTCACCTGGGCAATCAGAGGGTATATTGATCTTCAGAACACTCAGTATCAAAAACCAACCCCACCGAAGCCAGTGGATGATTTACAGTTTGCTGCTCTTCACAGTTTAGGTAAAAAAAAATCCTACTTTTTCTAAGCCATGTGATCCTACAAATGTCATTACTTTTTTAGAGAGACACTTGGTCTAAATTCCTCCCTGTAAAGAAAGGTCTCTACCTTTGCAACAACTTTGAGAAATGCTTTGGTGATCCTTTTTTCCACCTTTTTTATAAGAATAAAAAATTGAAGCTATTCTTATCAGAAATGTCAGACCCCACCAGCTATGACATAAAGCAGACGATAAGAATTGTTAGTGAGAATTTGAAGATACAAATTATGGTCAAATTAAATAGACAATGAAAAAATAGGTATTGAACAATCCTAATTGATCAAATCGAAACATTATTTAAGCAAGTAAATAAAAATGTTTTTTTACACGTTTTACTTTGATGCTACTAAACAAGGAAAAATCATCAGGTGTCTCTTACACCCAGAGCGTGGCAGGGTTTGGGGAGTGTGTGCCCGTCTGTGTACACACAGGTGTGTGCATCCTTCAGCCTTTCAGCACCTGGGGTGGGAATATTGGCGTTCTGGTGTCAGAACACCACCAAATGGGCCAGAAATACTTGAACTTATATTCTCTTTGCACAGAATTTAAAAAAAAAATCAAGAAAAATTTAATTAAGACTTAAAATGCATTAGACAGGTCATTTTTCTGGTACAGAACTAGAGTGGAAATGTGCTGAGCAGTCCTAGTAAGATCTGTTGAATGTTTGGGGGTCTTTTTAAAGCCACTGACTTAGCACACAGATTGAGTAATCCAAGAGAAAACATATATTGTCTTTCTGTTTCAGGAGACTGGAAATTTGTGATGTGAAACAGGGCCCTGATGGGTTTTTCCCTGCTCCTCTTTATCTGGAGTATGCAGTACAAAACATGTGTGTGTGTTTCTGTATTTATGTGCATGCATATTTACATGTACATGGTTAGACACAGCTACGAAAAAGGTAATTACTTGATTAAAAAGAACAGTCTGTTTGTGTTAATATCAAGCCTAGAACCCAGGCACCTTCACATCTGACTTTGGGTAATTAGACCTCTTAATAGCTAATATCAGAGATTAATAAATCCACAAACTTCTGCGCAGCTATTTTCAAGACTCTGTGTTTGGAATTTTTCTGTCAGCCAGTGCATTTACAATGAACTTAGGAAATGTCATTTGAGAGACATCAGGCTATAAATTGTCCAAATGCCACCATATACATCTCTGGAAGAATGGCACCGTGGAAATGGTGTCAAGGTTTCATCCCGTGCTTGCACAGCATGTGGGGCCTGAGCCTGTGGAAGGAGCAGTTTATGTACTGCTCCAAGACAAGTCCATAAAGATGATTCAGGAACTGAGAAGAAAATGAGGAGGTAATGTTGTTGTATGAGGAAATTTGGGATAACACTGCCCTGCACAGTCAGCCTGGGTCCTTCCAGGCATGAAAAGGGATAAGACTAATTGAAGTATGAGGGCTCTAATATCTTTCTATCTTGCAGCAAAAACAATGACCGAGCCCACATGGCCTCCCTTCTTTGTTTAGACAAAAATTGCACCCTGTAAACATTTCCAGTCACAGCACTGACATGGTTGCATTTATCCTAACAGCCTGCCACAGAGCCTGGTTCAGTAGTCTGGTCAGGGAGGGGCTGACAGCTGCTCTGGGAACACCATTAGCCATGGTGAGGCATCCCAGCAGCAGCCTGGGGTCTCATTTGGTGCCCCACAACACAGGACAAGCTCAGTGTTCCTCCCCTCACTCCATGCTCCGTCTCCCTGTAGAGTTTCTCCACAGCAAAAACTCAGCTTTGCCTAATATTTGGCGAAGTAGGGGAAAATACCTCCTGTTAAAATGGTCAAGGGAAAATCAGGATATTCCTCTTTGTGTCTCCCTGATAAATTTATTTTGATACCCATAATTGTCACTGCAGGAAAATTGTGTGTCACCCTTAGCTGTCTTCTCTACAGACTCCTACCATTATGGCTCTGCCGGTGAGAAGAAACACATTGTGTTTCAAGGGAATTTTTTGCCAGTATTGCTGCACTGTTTTCTGGAGACCTCTTTGTCACAGATGATGATGATGATGCTCACAGAGAATTAAAAACCCTGCCATGAAGGCACAAAGGGCAGATGGTGCAGACTCTATTTCCAGCAAAGCTTTTCTGGTTTGCAGGAGTGAAAGAAAAAATTTTCATTTAGAGGAGGACATTAGGGTTGAGGTAAGAGATGGGGATTTCAGAAGGTGATTGTCTATATCAATTCAAAAATTATAATTGGTACTCTCAGAATCATGGACTAGTTCAGATTGAAACTGGCATTTGTAGATCATCTTGCCCCTGCTTAAAAGAGGGCCAGCTTCAAAGGTAGCTAAGGTTTCTCAGGGCCATGTTCTGTCAAGTTTTAAAAATCTGCAAGGTTCAGTGTTTTACCATCTTTTTGTGCAACCTGTTCCAGAACTTAACTGTCCTCCTTTCAATTTATTTTTTAATGAAGTAGGAACTTGTCTTGTTGCAACTTGTTATCATTGCCTTTCATCCTTTCACTGTATCTGAGAAAAGTTGGACTCAAACTCCTGTGTAGCCATCTATCAGTAGGAACAGGCACCAGTTAAAGTCTCTTCTTTAACTTTTAGATATTTCAGGCTGAACAAATTCACCTCCCTCATCCTTTCCTCATGTGTTTTGCCATCTTGATAGTCTACTGCTGGACTCAATTTAATTTGTTGATGTTGTTCTTGCAGTGTAAGCAGAGAAAACCGTCCAAAAGTGGAAATGGGTCTCAGTTGTGGCTAATATTTCATATTAATTGTCTACTCTGTTGCCATCAGATGCTCAAGCCTTGGCCATAACAATAATATAATGGCTCTCGTTCAAATGTTGGGAATATCAGGGAGTACCTGCTGGGGCTGCTTGGAAGAGCCTCTCTCCTAAGACACTGTACCCAGGTCATCCTGTCCCATTCCTTTGGCTCTCTGTGATAGCAATACAGTTAATTGCCTTTGTTCTCACTGCTGAACTGACTGGTTTGTCCTGGAGGTGCTGAGTTGCTTTTCTTCTTTCACAAAGTGCACCCACTCCTATGGACTTTTACAACGGAATCAGAAACATCCAGGAAAAAAAGCAGAAGGAGCAGAAAGCCCTCAATTTCTTCTTCTATGAATAATTTAGTGCCAAGTTAACTGAAACGTTTGAAAAAGGATTTTTGGTGCCCAGCTTCATTAAATCCTCTATCCCAAATGGATTCTCTATCAGTGTCAGCATCCAACACTTCATCTTGTCCCAATCACTGTAAAGGCCTTGTGGAAATAAAATGCAGAGGAAGGGAGAGGCAAGGCAGATTATTGTTGCCGTTAGACACGTCTGTGTGTGTGCACATGTGCTCTATAAACCCACAGTGAAGGCAAAATTGGGATCTCTATGAAAAGAAGGAATGAAGCCCCAAACCATATAATCCTTCCAAAACCCGTCTCCTTTTTGGGGTGGAGCATGCTGTTAAAGAGCACTGTGCCACAGTCCAACCCCCCTTCTCTGGAGAAGGAGTTTTAATCAGAGAATTCTGTTCTTGTCCACTGAGCTTTTACCAGCACAGTGAGTGGGACCCCTTCTCTTGGCAGAGGTTCCTGTCAGCGATCTGTCTTCTGCAGCTATTTCTGTGGGAAGGCCCTCCATCTGCTGCTTGGCAGGGAAGGGAACTTTCCTCTCAAATGTTTTCTCTCTCTCTCTCTCTCACCCTGTTTAAGGTATACCCTTTGGAAATCTTCAACGTCCAAGATTTATTTTTGCACGGGGTACATACTTTGTTTTACGTGGTCTGGCTTTCTTTTCTTCTCACAAAACGCCACCCCTGTGCCCTGCTTATCCTGGCAGAGGGAGAAGAATGCTGTTTGCTTTAACATTACCTTGGGTCTCAGTATGCAACAGGTCAAAAGATGTGACAAGTACACATGCTAATCCCTTTCCCTTTCAGTTAATAGAATAACACAGATGGGAAAGTTTACATTGGGATCTGATGCTTGCTCTGAGCTGAAGTTAAAAAGGAGACAGGGTTGGACATTACGTTTCAGATCAGAGCAGTTACTGCACGAACTCACCTCCCCACTCAGCCTCCATTGCTCCTGTTATCCTAAACCCCATTTGCTCTGCTGAGAATGTCACCCTTCCCCTTCTAGTCTCCTTTGGAGAGTACTATGTAGAGTTGGCTGTGTCTTGGAAAGCGTTTGTGGAATAAAATATTCCCCAAGAATCCGTGATGTTCAAGTGAAAAAATGTCAACATTTTCCACTGAAACACCACCATTGGTGACTTTTTAAACATTTGGCATTTCTGAGCGCTGAAATATCACATTAGAAAATCATTTCCACCAGATAGCAACCAGATACCTTCTTAGAAATATTAAACTGATTTCAATAAAATTCCATATTACCAGTTTTGTCACATCTAATCTGACCGTTAATATTTCATTTGATTCTGTTTCTTTGTACACTCCAGAATGTGTCCTCTGACACTGTGTGGCCCACTTGTAAATTCTCTTGCCTGAAGATTTGCCACCCTACTGCGGGGAACAGACAGAAGGATAAAACCTAGGACTGTGCCTCAGAGGGGAAAAGCTGCAGTGATGGCTGACTTTAAGGGCTGGTCCACATCACACCAAATACCCCTTTCTGGCCACCAGGTACGTACCACTTCACAGTGTCTTTCATGAGAACCTCCTGACAGCTCCCCATGATCCCTCAGGATCAAGGCTCTGAATGGGAACTCCTTAAAAACTAAGGTTTCAAGGGTATCTCTGTAATGACAAATCTAGGATCTGTTCTTAGATACATGTGGGCCTCAGATGACAAACATGATGAAATTTTATTTCCTATTTTTTTTCTAAAAATCTCAATTCTGTAAACAAAGCTATATGTTAATTATTGAAAATCAGATTAGATATGCAATTAAAAACATATTTTTAACTGAAAAAGAAGTACTGAGCTAGTACTGAGCTTACTAGCAATGACAGTACTCTATCTGTATTAGGAACTGTGCCTATACAGTTTGTGTAAGCACAAATGCATTGTTCGTGGAAAACGCTCAGTGACCTGCTTTCTGATTAGAGAACTAACATTTGGGTTTGAGAGTCACTGCCTGCCTGTTTCATCTGGTTTCTTCGAAAATGTGCAGTTTCAGAACTGCTTTTTCACACTGCTTTGTACACTTCTCCACAGATTTCACAGCAGAGAGGGCGTGTCCCTTTCTCAGCCTGGCACCTTCCCATAACTGTGATAACTCACTAATGATTCAGAAATAAAGATCTCAAACCCAGAATTCCAGATCTTCCTCTCCAACCTGGCAACAGCCCTGAGGTTCATTCACACACCATGCAGAGGAGAGAAAAGAGGAAGCTCTATTTGAAGATGCCCAAACCCTCAAATTTTGGTGAAAGGTCCATCTGGGTCAGTGGAGAAGTGATTTCCAAAAGGGAGCATGAGGAAGACCAGCTTAAAGAAGACACTTTGTATTTTAGGAGATAGGATGAGGTGAGGGAGGTGCTACAATCAGGGCTGGTCTGCAGAGTGTAGATACCCAGGCCGAGGTTCAGGGCACCTCGGATTGGGCAGTTTCTGAGGTTTTAGCACTGACCTTTCTTTCTATTGACATTTGAAGTGGACACCCTCAGGGAAGCTGTGTGTCCCGCAGAAGCTCTGGTCTGATTTTGGAGATCCCTTTCTTCCTACTTTGTAGAAAAACCCTGAAACAGCAACTTATTGATTACCTGCCTTTGATTAAATGTGGGTTGGGTAAGTGCAGGTGTCTTTTCCCATGCAGGAACCAGCATTCCCGTTGGCTCCTTATTTGGGGAAAGGCACCTAAATGCTTTTGTCATCCTGACCTTTACTCTCTGTTTTAATTTCACTTCTGACTTCTTGACTGTGATCTCTCACAGGGGAGAGCAATTAGTGCCCATCACAAGGAAAGCTTTTGCAACATGGGTGACTGCCCACAAGAAACACAGTTGAGACCACCAACTGTTTTATTTGTTTTTCTTCCAATTTCTGCTGATTGAGAAGCTCATGAGATACATCTCATTTCCCTGGAGGTCCCCAGGGAAGCAGTGGTCAGACAGTCCTTTTCCATCCTGCTTTGGGCAATGCTGGTGGTACAGCACTGCTAAATTCTGCCTAATTCAGGCTTCATCAATGCTACTGGCAGCTTATTTCAGCCACCAAACTCTTATTATTTGATGGCAAATACTTTGATTCACTACTATTCAGAGCCTGATTTGGATGAGCTACGTAGAGGAAAATCATTTAGTGCCCTGAGCTACAGGTTATAAAGAGTGAAACTAAAATCTCCAGCAATGGTTTTGGTGCAAGAGGCTCCATGGTGGGTTGGAGCCATTGTCCTTTTTGAAAACAGCCTCTGCTCATGGCAGTGGCAGGTGGAGGTTCTCAGATCTGTATCTACCTGCAGACCTAAGATAAAAAGCTTGAGATGACTTTGGATTTCTCTGCACTAGGTGCATCATAAATCAAAGAATCATAAAATACCCTGAGCTGGAAGGTACCCACAAGCACCACCAATCTCCAGCTCCTGGCCCTGAGCAGGACAGCCCAGAAATCCCACCCTGTGCCTGGGAGCATTGCATGTTGTGCCCACAGGTTTTGCCCAGTTCAATAGGTAACGTCTAAACTGCATCATCCTTTTGCTAACTTGAGCAGGAATTTCAGTATCTCTTCAAATCCCTCTGCTCCCTGCTTCCTCCAGTTTGAGGGAGGCCAGTAATTTGCTGGTGGCTGTTTAACCTCAGGAGGCCTTTTTGCTTTCCTGTCTCCTACCCCACACAGCCTGAGATGCTCTTGCCAACAAGCTGAGCTGAGGCTCGCCTCATTTCCTCCCCTGCAATTCCACTCTTGACTTGGATGAGAAAGGCACTGAATAGATGAAATTTGCCTCTTCCTCTGTGCCTGGACTCTCCGTGCTTCCTGTGTGTGGGAACAGACCAAGTCACACTGAGTTCTAGGAGTGATTCAGGTAGAGACAGAGCCCTCACTTTAACGGGACCTTGCATGTGACTATCTTAAAGAATTAAAAAATTCTGTGTAAATACAACATACTAACACTGGGCTGTACTTGCAGCAGAGGACTTGCCTCTGCTGATGTTACTTTGAGTATTTACACCAACTTTATTTGGGCTGGGTTATCTGAGAAATAATTTTTGATGACGTTATTTGTAGTTCTTTGCTGACTTCCTTAATTCAACCTATTTTCATATAAGAAAGATCATGTAAGAAATGTCATGTTAATTCAACCTATTTTCACGTAAGAAAGACCTTTGCTTCCTAACACAGAAGGTGCAGCACAGGCCTGGTCCCTGTAATCTCACAAGCCAGGAACTGCTAAAAGATCATGTCCACTACAAGTCATAAAATCTTTTTTTATTGAAATGTCTCAACTATCCAGAAAATGTGTTTTCATGATGAGGCTAAAGCACATCATGAATGCCATTTCATGTAAAGCATACCATTAAATATGTGTGTGTGTAGATTATAAAACTGTTTGGGAAAAACAGCTCAATGGGTTATTTGTCTGGCAAGATAGCCTATGTTTATTCTCATTCCAGAGATCCCATGTCTGATCAAACCAGATTTATAACAAAACATTCAAAATATAGGTTATTTTTGAACCAAGAGGATAAAGTTTTCCCCTGCCATGATCCTACAAAGGGAGCTGGCAATGCCAGGGAACATGATGTGCTGGGACTCCTGCTTATCACAGTTGTTCTCTTTTAGATCTCTTTTATTTCTTGTTTGTTTGTCTTTGTCTCTCTCTTGTCCTACATTTAGGTATTAAGCTTCTTGGACAGAGTGTGATTTGGCATTCATTGTTCCAACAGTCAGAGATTTATTGCAGAGCATCTCTTGATTTGGGACCAGTTAATGATGATAATAGATATTGAATGTAAGTCACAAAAGAAAGCTGAGCTTGATGCAAAGGAGTGCAACATTAGGAAAGGTTTATGAAAAAGCACAAATTTTACAGAATCTTGTTTAGTTCCTCTTTCCTCATCTGGTTCTGGATTTCAGGGAAGAGGTGACCACACACAACCAGCAGAGGTTCCTCCTGGTGACACCTCTGTGAGGACTCGGCCATCCCTGGACAGGGCAGGGAGCCTTGGGCAACACATTTGTGTTTCATGTGACTCTCCTATGAGTCACATCTCCTTTTGTCACCAGAACATCCCATCCCAACTCACTTTCTGAGAATTCAGTTGACTCATCACTCCCAGGTTTCTTTTCCCTTGCAAAGATTCTCCTTCCCTTCACCTGATGCCAGTCCTGCTTTATTCCTTGGCACCGCTGTGGTGCATTTATGCATTTGCAGAGCACAAATGTACCATTGGAACAGAGTCTTACACAGAGGTAGGAGAAGGAGGTAGGCTGGAGTGGCACCATTCCTGGAAGAGCAGCAGGGGATGGAAAATGTTCATGAATTCACTGCTGTTTCCAGGCAGACTAAATTTTACCTATGTTCTCGTGCCTAATGTTATCCACAAGATATTCTGGACCTTCAGAGTTGCCAAACCAATAGGAAACTAAAGCTGCAGTAGGAGAATTAGATGGAATACAGCTGTTGGAGGCCACATGAGGCTGTGTCCTTCACATGGAACTTACTGGTGCAGCCATGGCTGTTTTTATGTACTGACAACTCTGAAAAGGTGCAGCAGAATATTTGTGAAGAACTTTTGAGTGCACTGAAAAAAAGCCTTTAAAAGGTGAACAAAAAAGCTGTCAGTTCCTTCTGGGGTAGAATGAGAAATTGAATTTAATTTTTGTTAATTTAATTGATTTTGTTAATTTATTTTTTTAAGCTTGAAATCAAAAAAAATAAATCAGTATTTTAAACTGCTAATGAAAACGGTGGGTATTTCCTTCCAAAAACCTGAAAACTAAGCATTTAAATGTTTTAAAGTTTGAACATCTAGATTTTGAGCAACTTACACAGAGCTGAGGAACATTTTGGTTGATGAGAAATAAGACTTTGGTGAAATCTTTGCTCTAACATTTTGAGTAACTCTAGGCATCAATCTTGTCTCTTCTCCCTCCCTGAATATACAGACACTACTAAATGTAGGACATGGCTTAACCCTGGACAAGGGCTGTAAAATTCTTTGATCCTCAGCTGACCTGTACAAATAGAAGAAAAGTGTCATCCTCTCTGTTACTTGGAATTTTTGAACATTTTAATGAGTTATAATGTGAAAGTGTCCATAGTGCTGCCAGGAAGGCAAAGGGTCGGAGGAAAAAAGGGAATCTGTAAGCTCTGAATTACCTGGGACAGAGAGTGGCTGACATTCCTGAGAAGTGCAGTTAAAGTGTTGGAAGCAAAATTAATACTTGGACCTTTACTTGGAAGTGGACCAGCAGAAAAGATATAAATGACCACACGGAGTGGAAGGTGAACAATTAACATTTCTTTAGAACAAGGAGGCTGCTGGTCCTTCTCCAGGAAATCAGGGTCGAGTCCAGGTTCACACTCACTGTCAGGTCATACCTCACCGTGTAAGTCACAAACTCATCTGGAGAAGTCATCCAGTGAAATAATTTGCCATTCACCTAGGATGACCCACAGATGTCCTGGGATGTCCAAGAATGCAATATTATTTCTTTAATTAGAGTGAAGAGGCACTGAACCAAGAGAGGCATGTTTGGTGTGTGTGGTTCATATGTGTTCTGTTAAAACCATGAAATATGGGAAAAAATGAACCTGTGTGTCTGGACAGCAGAAAGTCAGTGTCTGACAGACCTCAGTTGTGACTTACAGGATAGAGAACTTTAGCTGTGGTGCATCTGTGGTAAATCTCAGCTCCCAGTGCTCTACTGGGTTTTTTAATTTTTTTTTTACTTCACACAAAACTAAAGGGTTCTTTTCCATTTGCAGACTGAGGAAAACTTTTCTTGGAAAGTGTAGTATCAAATGGTTTAAAGGAAGAGTTTCTTTAACACCTTTCCCACTCCTTTTTCCTGCCTGATGTTTTATCTTACCTTGGTATCATAAAGACCCTGTGACTACCATCTTTTGATTATACCTACTACAGAATGCAAGCTCTCGTCATGATGTGATAATATTTGGCAAGTGGTGACTTGTAAGGGTGCAGTTTTGAGTAAATAAAAAAAAATAAAAAATCTGGGCAAGATTCAGCCTTCAGGAGAGCAGAGCTGTCTCTCTGCAGTGGTTATAGTGACAAATGTAAAACATTTGTACAAAGGGAATAGATTACTCACCAGCTGTTATTATAAGCCTTTCACATTATTTAATGACCAGAGTAGGCTTTAGGCAGCCAAGCAGGAGACTCTATGGCCCCTAAGTGCCTCTTACAGCCTTGTAAAACCAGGGCACGATCTTACCCTCTCTTATCTCTAATGCTACTTGTGAAACAAAACACACTGGTATTTGGCTTGCTAATCATAGATGCAAACCACTGCAGAGCTTAAGGGTGTTTCATTAGAACTCCATAAAAATGAACAATCAATTTTTAAAAAATAATCAGAATCCACAGGGCAAAGCATCACAATATGAAACTACCCAGTCCCCTTTGCCTTTCCCATGAATATATGTGTGTTTTTCTCTCAATTTGTATCCCTTGCAACTTTTGGGAGTGGCAGAGTACTTTAGTTGATTTATCCATGTATTTAAACAGAGTTTTAAAACCCTGCACAGTTCTGGGCACAGGCTTGTGAAAAACAGATATCAGAGGCTGGGCCTGATGGTGTTCTGTTCTGCTTTTAGGTGCAATTTTATCCATTGCTGCAGCTGGCCGTTCCTCTTTAACAGCCAGGCTCTCCAGACCAGGTGCCTGGGAGAGCTGACGAGTTGCCAGGCTAGCCAGGGATATTGTGTCTGGCAGGATGTCTGTATGGGGCTGGTGGCAAAGGCAGAACCTGTGGAGTGCTGTCACATGCTGCTGGGAATGTGAGACCTGGCTGGAGCCTCGTGCCCTTTATCATCCAAGCGACGGTGATTCTGGAGTGGCAGTCAGATTGATCGTGGTTTCAAAGTGTTTTCCCTCAGAAGTGACAAATCTGATGGATGTCTAACGCGAACTCTAAGAGAATCTAAGACAGATAAACTCTGGAAGTTTGGTTTGGGTTTTTTTTTTTTCACTCAAGATTATTAAGGCGATTATGAGGGTGATTAAATCTGAAAGCTTCTGTGATCTGTGTTAGCACCACTGTGCTATCTCACCACTAGTGAGATATCTGCATGTAGCTGCCAAGGATAGGTCAATACCGGGGTGACTAAAAGGAAAATAGACAATTGCTGAGATCTGTTGTAAGACCAGCAGAGGGTTTTGGGAGTCCACACTCAGGAAGAAGAAGAAATGCAAGTGAGGTGCACTACATGGTGTCATTGAGACCATGGGGAAGCAAGTGGCAGCCAGCTGAAGTCATCAGAGAACCAAATTCAGAGCAATGGTTTGATACATCACCCATGTTCAGCACAGGGAACCTCAGCCTTGCTCATTCAACAGCCTCAAAATAATTAAAAAGTTTCTTGCCTCAGTAAGCTCCACTTTCACAGACTGCTCTGTCTCAGTCACACAGCATGGCATTGTCAGAGACAAAGGGCCATAATCTGCAAACATTTACAATTACTGTGCTCTCCAAAGCTGTCTTTGGAAAGCAGGTCAACACCAAAGTGCATAAACATTTGTAGTGTTGAGATCTTGGCATGAAGTGACTGAAACCATTTTCTTTTTATAGCTGTCTGTGTTTCATCAAGGTGAGTTGAGAATTCAGGATCTCAAAATACTTGGCAAGCAGATAACTTCAGCATCTTTGGACACAAACTGACCCAAATATACTGAAAAACATTGTTTGATCTTTAGTCTCTAAGGTGCTACTTGTTTATGCATAGACAAATCCACATTTTGAAATTAAAAAGTTGGTTGCACTAAGAGAAAACCTTGGGATTATGGTGCCTGAGTCTGTTAGCACTGTATTTAACTGGTGCTTGGCCTTTTTAATGACCATTTCCCAGGTCTGGGGAGCCTGTTGCTGGGGGAGAGAGCAGGATGTGCTGTGAGCTCTCTCAGCAGGCTGGCGCTCGTGCCGGTGGCCGAGCACGCCGGCTTTGCACGGCACTGCTGATGAAGTGATCATGTGCTGCTGGCTCTGAAGTGAAAACAATCACTCTGAAATCTCAGGGCTTCCTTAGAAATGTAAAAAAATGGGGTGGGAGCATAAGTTAATTGTGCTTTTACACACTGTTATACTTGTCAGCGTGCCAGGCTCTACATTTCTTCCAAGGGCGAAATGAAAACTCCAAATTCATGTGGTTATGAAACAATTTCAGTATGAGCACTCAGCAAAGAATTATAAAGTGGGAAAGACACAGTCCTGTGTCACAGCTGGTTGAGAAGGGTCTGCAGTGATCAAGGCTTCTTCCAGCTCGGAGGAGCCTTTTGGAGTGTGTTGAGACCATTCTGTGTCTGAATGTTGAATGTACATAAGGTCCTACATAAAAGCTGATCTGTTATGACATTGCTTTGATCAGGAGACGAGGCAACTGGCAGAAGGCAGCACCGTCATTCCAAGAAATCTTGTTTCTCTGCAGCTTGAGATTTAGGATATCAATCTGTTTTGCCCTGATTTACACCACAATAAATTCGCACGTGGGGAACTGGGCATGACAAGAAATCGTGGGCACTGCAGGGGAGAAATAATGATTGCAGTGGGAGACCAAAGAAGGACCAAACACCATTTTCTCTGCTGCAGTAGTTGAGCCTGAAATACCTGGAGTCCTTTGTAAGCTAAGCTGGGGGCAGCCCCTCTTAGTTTTAGTCCTGAAACAGAGAGAGTGAAGCACCATTTTAAAATCACAATATCAACCCTTGTGATTTTGTTGTGAACCTCATGTGCTTCATAGAGGTTGAATTTCCAAGGTCAGTGCTGATTTGCATCACCGAGAAGGGAGAACATTCTCACAGAGTATCTCATTGGACAAACAGCATTTTGCTCATTTTTGTTATTTGAGTCAAGGGATAAAAAAATGCAGAAGGAGGGGGTCAAAATACCCCGAGGCTAAATCCAAACTGGAGCAAATCCATATTAAAAAAAAAACGAGCGTTCCTGAAATTAGCACATGCAAATCCACCCTTTTAGCTACATAAACTCAAAACCTTAAAGCTGTGTTGTAGCCCAGCTCTCACTTGGATTCTTAACTCTCATTGATAACACCATGTGCTAATTCAGGCACCCAGGTTTCCGTGTACTGTTCTTACCACGAAGAACAGTTGGTCTTGAGGGAAAACATTTACATAGATGACAGCTATTTTCAGGGAAATGAAAAGTACTGGGTGGAAAAGGAGGTTTTGACATTGTGTGAAATATGGGGTTTACACACAGTAGTTTTTGCTATGTGTATATAAATTGGTGATTTACCATATATTGATTCACACACCATTTGTAAGTGTCTAACTTATTTATTTATAGAGATGTATGGAAACCATGGTTTGAAAAGCAGTTTGCATAACATCTGGTATGTCAACAATGTAACCTTTCAATTTACTTGTTGGCAAAAATGTCAATATAATGAACCTGAACTCAGCATTGGTTTACACAAATTTCCTGGCAGACAAAGCAGTAATGATTTGCATGTCAGTGTAAGTGACATGTGCCCTCCAGTTTTGAGTAGTTTACACAGCTAAGAGGGATAAAAAGGGTAGAGCACAGGGCTGGTTCCTCACATAATTAGGCTGGCACGACAAATCTTGTGTATTTGTGTGGTGTGAAACGTTTCATCCTATTTTGACTTCTGATTTTTCAGAAGCTGCCTTTGCATTTTCATTGAATCTGCGCCTCTTTTTTTTTTTCTGATACACAGAAAAAAAGATAAGAGAAAAAAAGGCCTGAAGTTGGTATCAAGTACTTTCACGATTGATGTATATTCTACAGAGGTTTTGTACTGGGATGTGATAGAGGAATCCAGTGGATTCCAAAATAATCTCAATAATATGCCAACAGGAATGACAGCAATAATGCATTGTTTACACCTTTTACATTACTGCCTGTACAAGATGGATCACAGAAATCACATCCCTTTTTTTTTTCACTCTGACTCACTGCCTGACAATTTTGAAGCAGAAGTGCTGTTAATATTGAATAGTAAATATAGAATAGTAAAGAGCTTTGCCTAAGTGTGTAATCAAAGTTCATGGATGGTACTGAGCATTCCTCTTTATTTTAGGGAGTGCAGTCTTGCCCAGAGAAGCCATTGCCCAGCTCCTCCCAAAACATTACCTGTGTGAAAAGGCAGCAGACCTGGTCTTAGGAAAGTTATCTCCTTCCTCCTCTCCTGCCCTGGCTCTCCACCCTGAAGGTCTGCTTTGAGATTTGAATTTCCATCAAGTTACCAAAAAAATAAACACCAAAAAAAAAAAAGGTGGAAGAGGGAAGGAGACAGTTATTTAAGCAGTTGGAGTGTGATATTTCTTCTTCTTCCTTTCTTTTGTGTTTAGTTTTACAGCACCAGATGCTATCTGCTTCCCATTGTTCTGCCCACACTATCCGGTTTGGATCTGATTTGGGGGCTGTATGTGACAGGGAGAGGGTCACTGGGAAAGCTTTGTGCATCTGTTATTATCTGATAGCTTAAAAAAAATTTAAACCATATTATGGGCCCACACTCGAAGCTAAGAAAAGGAAACTTTACTGGCTTTTCCACACATTGATTTCTATTTTTCTTTTTAGTAAAAGATTTCTGGTATCTCGATGAATACACATCCTGAGCCAATGCCAGCTGCTTGTAAGAGCTCCTAAGGTTTCTCCAATCATTATATTCTAGTCATTACAGGCATTTTCTATTTGTCTATCATTAATATTTCCTTTATACAGTTAAAAAAGTACTGCAGATTGATGTTTCACTTTCATTCCAGTTGGCCAAACTCCATCGTGGGAACCTGCAGCTCATCGAGTGGCCCTGGGTGAGATGTGAGCCCCAGCCCCTGCAGCTCCTGGGGGGAAGTTGCTGCTGGAGCAGAGCTCTCCCTGACTCCCTCACACCCAGCTTGGACTTAAGGAAACACAGGCCAGAACGGATCTGAGGAGACATCCCACAGGAATCTGCATGCAAGGCTGGCAGTGGGGCACCTCGTCTCTGCAATCCAGCCACATCCTGAGGTACTCACAGATTTCGTGGGATTTGATGATCTGACTTTTTAAAAATTGCTTTATTAAAAAAAAATTGCATTATTAACTCTTTGTGTGACACTTCTGATTATAAACCTGTTTAGGCAGAGCTTTTTATTAATACATGACAAGCTTTAAGCAAATTCTTTTTTTTAATTCTTTTTTTTCTGGCTGGAGCTTTTTAACAAAATGAACAAATTCAGTGTCTTATCCAGCAGATTAGAGATTAGATGCACCTGAAAGAATATATGAGAGACCCTCTAAAAAAGTTACAGGGAACAAAGGGAATGTTGGGAAATATTGGGTAGGGCAAGGCAGATCAGGATAAGGCAGGCAAAAAAAATTATGCATTTATGCAGAGGTAATACTTAAAAGATCACTAATTACACAAAGGTAGCACAGCTTAGGGCTTCATTGGCTGTTGGGGATTATATTAATGTACATAATAACAAAACCTCTATAAATATCTGAATGGGGCTGAATTTTTTATATCTATTTTTTATATCATTTATTTGCATGGGACTCCTGCAGAGTTTTCCCTCCAGCTGTGTCGACTCAGGAGCCCATCTAGTTGGGACTCTGTGTAACATTCCAGACAACACAGCATTATTTAGAGTCCCAGGCACACTTCCCACCACATAAAAATCAAATTGAGTTCTCACCGGTCATGTGGCTGGCCTGGCTGGTAAAGTCCTCAAAAGGTCTTTCCCCTTTCTCCCTTTTGTTGGACATTTGCTCCTTTTTTCATGATTTGTATTGGAAAATGAAGACACAACTGAGCCAAAGCTGAAATCCCATCAATTTTTTTTTTTTGCTGTGTAGCCAAAACCTGCTCAGCCCCCTTTCCCTCTCCTGCATTTGCCGTGTGATGTTAACTTTCTCTGCTCCTTGTTTACACAGATGGAGGCAACACGTTCAATTGCAAAACAAAAAGCACACGACTGCATCTCCAAACCTTCAGCACATACAAGGGGCCTCCTCCCACTGACCTTTCATTTCTCAGCTTTGGATTAAATTCCAGATTTCAGCTTCTCAACCTCAGACTCCTGGAAAGACATGAAGCCCTTGAGCCTTTGAAAGATCTGAGCCACTTGAGCACTGTTCTTCATTTTAATGCTTGTTTATCTTTCGTACCTTTTCAAGCTCTGAGCTGTTAGCAAGTCAAAAAGTGCTTCTCAGGCCACACAACCACTGCCATATCTGCTGAGCTCTCCTGATGCACAGGCAGCAATCACCCTCGTGTGCACATCAGATGGGTTTTTGGGGGACACTGATGGGTTTTTGGGGGAGCCCAGTATTCAAAGCCCATCAGCACAAGCTCATCCATGGAGAATGGAGCTGCCTGAGTTTATGTTTTCAGCAATGCATGATGAGGGCAGAAAACAAAGCCACTGATTAATGTGCATTTGCAAGGAAAAGCCCAGTAGCCACCTCCAAACACCCTGAGAGACTCCTTATGCCATAAAGAAAAGAGGAGTGACTAGGGGAGAGTTTGACTTTACTGGGAGTGAAGTGGGAAAGAGAAAAAGAAAATAACAACAGAAAAGTGTGGGGCAACAGTTCAGAGAAGAGGCTCACACAGGGCTGAGCTTCATTTTAAGGTTTTGATTTATCTGAGTGGAGCATGGCATCAGCTGAAATTCAGAATGAAACTAGGACACAAGCTTAATTGCAAAACCAGCTGAAACCACAGGATGCAGTCACAGAAAATTCTCACTCATTTGAGGCTGGCATAGGGTTTCACCGAGCTTCAGCGGGAGGTTTTGGGGGCCCCAAAATAGATTCAGGGAGTTAAAATTCAGTTGCTTTCCCAAATTCAGCCCTGGCCTAGCAGAAGTAGAGAAGGGGATGATTAGAGAGTATCCACACAAGTAGGAGTGACTGCTGGCTGGCACCTTGCTTGTTCACCTAACAAGGTGAGATTTGTAGGGGTTATGTTGTAACTGTTGGTGTAAACAGACACAGTCATCCCAAAATACCTCTGTCCAAGGCCGTGGCCGTGAGTGACACAGAAAACCGAAGGTCAACAGCTGTTTCTCTTGCAAGAAGAGTGAACCAAGAACCTCAGAGCTGCGGGGACAGGGCAGCCACAGCCCTCACACTGCTCTTCTAATTGTCAACTGCCCATGGCCGATTCCTGGAAATAACCAGGGAGAGAGAGCTCTGTGCCTAACATCAACACACTTGTGGTTTCACTGAACAGCCAGCACGACAGCTCAAAGCCAGTCATTCCAGCAGCATCGCTCCTTCTCCTGACACTGTCTCTCTGCTGCTCTCTCACAGAATATTTTCTGCTACAGACATTTATCCCACTTTGGATTTCACTCCTCCTGCCACTATTCTGGTTTTGTCTAGGAAGGCAGACTTTGTCTGGCTCTCAGCAGCTTGAAGTGTATTTTTTCCTGTATTGGATTCAGGCAGGAATCCTGTTGGATGGGCTGAGGCTCAGGAAGGAGTTGCACAGAGGGGCTCCCTGTTGTGAGTGCTCATCCTGAGCTGTCAGGGAGTCCCTCCACCTCTCTGTGACTCTTTGCCACAGGGGACAGACACGCAGGGGAGGAGCTGCAGGGTTTTTAGTTCTCCATGGTATTTTGGAAAGCAAAACTATTTGAGATATGGGAGTCATGTTGCCTTCAGCTCTAAGCTGTGCTTTCCTTGGCTATCCTGAAGGCATGGGAACTTTGTGAGGCCTGATCCTGTGCACACTGGGGGAAGCTGAGGATCTGAAGCAAAGCCTGTTTATTCCAAAACAGCAGCTCCTGCTAAGCTGAGTGGGGTTTTGGGCAGCAGAGATGTGAATCCCGTTTCTGGGCTAGGTGAGCCGTTGAAACATGCAGGATTTTTTGCTGCCTTTGGCATTTGGAGTTAATGGGTGTGAAACTTCTTTTCACTTCTGCTCTTCATGTGCATGCTTGGTGCGATGCACTTATGGTGTGGAGTTTTGCAATCAGGAGATTTCCCCATCAAGTTTGGGTTTGTTTCTCTGATTTTTACAAGGGATGAACAGGCTATCATTTCAGGGCAAAGCAGACATGTAGTATATCAGGGCAGGGAAATCCAAGAAAAATAGTATCTGAATACTATTTGTGTTGCAAGCACACGTAGGCGTTTATTATTTCTGAGAGCTCTCTCGTCAGTCAGACATTGAACAATCGTGACATCTGTTGTAAGTTACTGTCCCCCAGAGTCGTTTCACACAGTTTGGAGTTTGCTTTTTCAAATCCACCACAAATAAAGCCCAGAATTATCTCCCTGTCCCCACAAAGGCAAGTGGGAACCTCCTGGGGAAATGCTGCAGACTGCAAGGAGGTGGAGAGGTTTAGCACAGGAGGCTGTTTGGGTCCTCTCTGCCTTACCATGGGTTGAGCAAAGAACTCCCCAGTTCACACCATCAGAGGGACCCCCCTGAGGTCCACGGGAGATGAGACAATGGCAATTTCATAAAAACAAAGACCAAGTGCAAAATGTGACCTGCAGCTCCAAACTTCCTGAGCCATCATCCTGCGCTGCGCTGGGGATCCCTGTGTTGGTGTTCACAGGTTTGCACGTTGTTGGTGCCTCCCACACTGCTGCTGGGAGCTGGGAAGGCCAGAGCCAAGGCAGCTTTCCCTTTCAGCCCATCTGCCTGTACTGGGGAAGAAATACTGTCTGTTTGTTTAGGTGAGATATTAGTCTGCCCCCGGAGCTCCAGGTCACTGTAAATGTAACACAAGCCCTATTTCCTGTTAGGAAAGGGGAAAAAATATGCCTGTGAATTGTCTCTGATGTGCTGCCAACTGTCAGAGAAGATTCAATTTGGTGGAGAACTACTGTGCTCTTGAAGAGCTGCACCAGTGGCAGAGATTTAGGGCAGCTACTCCTTCCAGAAATGGGAGATTTGTCTGATTTCTGTAAATCCAGGATTATGACTGGAAGCCAGTTGCCCACTCCACAGGCATGAATGGCTTGGAGGGGAGGCTGAGGCAGTGGCTCAGGTTAATGGGACCATACTGTGACAAGAAGGGGACACCTGTGCATGGCTGAAGAAGAGCTGGAGAGAGATTTGGGGTGAGGCTGGCAGGTGCTGGGGTAAAGCTTTCTGTCAGTGCTACACTATGGTAAAGGAAAATTGTTTTCTTGCCACCTAGCCAAAAAGTCAGCCCAAAAGAGAAAAGAATTTGTTCTGTGTGTGTGATGCACGTGTGTTCACTGCTAATCCAATAAAGGAAATATGTGACCTGTGGAATGACCCAAAGCTGCTACAATAAATAATGCTATAGATCACATGCATTTCGCTTTCTTTTGCATTGCCTGTATCAAGACCAATTTCTGCTGTTGTCTAAGCAGCCATATATAGACAGGTAAACTGCAGCCACCCATTTGGCCTTTCATACAGTAGAAACCACCTTGGCCTTCCAAAACTGGCAAAAAAATGGGTTTCCCTCTTTTTTCATTATGCTTATTGCAAAGAGTAGTATTTCAATTTAGGCCTGGATAAAGGTTCAGTGTACTTAGGTGAAGCTGATGTTTTGACATCATGTTTGCCTGATCTGTAGGCCTTGTCTCCAAAAAGATTCACTCTCCAAAGTTCTCTGTGGCAAAGAAATACAAAAAAGCCTATGGACTACGTCCTGTGAAACTGCCCAGATGTTAACTGGATATCAGAGGTGCTTTGCAACCTGGCATTCCCCACGTGTCCATGTGCCAGTTTGTTCTCTTCCACCAAAGAGAACATCTAAATCATGTTAGCCTTAGTGGCAGAGTAATTGTTAACGAAAAGCTGTATAATCCGTAAAAATAACCCAAAAGAGATTTAATTTTTACTCAGCTTACTACTGCAGCAAACAATAGCTTGGCTGGCAGGAGACCAGGAGAAATGAAGAAAAGCAATTTTAAGGGATATATTTTTTTTGCCATTTGGTTCCATTTTTGCCAAGGTTCCCTTGGTTCCTAGTTTATGGAGCTAGTGGGGCTACTGGGTGGGAGTGGGCTGGTGGCCAAGACTGTGTCCCCAGTGCTTGCAGGTGCCAGCTCACTGTGGCCTCTATCTCCCAATCTCTGGGCACTCTCCCTGGTGCTGTCTGAGTATCTCTGAATCAGCCAGGGCACGCCCAGCATCAGCAAAATTATCCTCCCTGAGGTCCTTGGAAATGGGGCAACTCCTGTGCTGCAGCCCAAGTTTCCAGGCAATCCTGGGGATGGAACATGTTCTCTCCAGCCGTTTTTGAAACCCATCAAGGTTTTTCCTGGGGCACTGGAGCTCGGCAGGGCGGGTGAGCCTTGGGGCTGCTGGGTTTCAGTGCAGTCGTACACACTCTGGGGGCTGCCCCGTGGGAACATTCCCAGCCCTTCCACCTGGTCCAGAGGTTCCTCCTTCTATGGAAAATGCACAAACTGGTCGTGGTGTAAAAACAGATTTTTGTTCTCTTTCTTTTACTGTGTCTCTGCGTTTCAGAGTTATGCTGTTGGAGCGAAAATTGAAAAATGCAATGTCTTATTCCATGAAAAGCTGCTTAGCAGAGACATGGGGTCAAAAGCCAGTGCTGCAGCCCAAACCAAGGCCTGTGGCTTCTCCATCAGCTGCTGCAATCCCTGCATGGGGCCAGCCCCTCTCCCTAACCCTTTTCTCAAACACTTGCTGAGCCCATCCTTGGCTCCTGATAGAGCTGATTAGTTGATGAGTTCTCTCCTGTTCCCTGAGCCTTTCTCTGGCTGCCCCCTCCCTGCATTAGGCTCCTCCTGCTTTCCTTCTTTGCATCTCTGCAGCCATTAACACGTGTAACAAATAACAACTATATACGTATTTTATACTTGTATACTCACATTTAGGGAAATAAGTGATTTGTAGTTTTGCGCTAAATGAAGGTGGGAGGGGTATTAACAAGAAATGTGTTAGGAAAGCCCCCTCTCCTCTTTCCATCTCCTTTGCGTGTATTCTGACATTTCCTTTAGAGACTGCTTCTTCTTTCCAGTCATCCTAAATCCTATTAATCCTTTCTTTTATTATTATTTTAATCAATTGAAAAAAAAAGCCATTATTGCTAAGGAAGTTTGAGATCTACTTAGAAAGCGTAAAATGGATTTAATCTGGTTCTTGTGTCATAAATACATTTTAAGCTTCTTGGTCTGTCTGCGCCAAAGATGTCAAACTGTAATCCTTTAAAATCAACGTGATAGATCCTTCAATACACTTTCTAGCCTACTGCTCTAAAATGTTTCTTACATTTAAAAAAGTATATTCACAGGAGACCAGTATTGTTTCAGATATATCTGAAATACCCAGGAAAAACATGTCTGATACTACAGTGCCTTGAACTGTTGGGAAAAACAGCTACTCCTCACTAAATCTAGTATCCGGTTCCTGGGGCAAAGGCATTTTCTCCTGAAAACACCTGCAGGGTGAAGTTTACTCCCCTTTTGTCAATCTGAGCAGCAAAGTAAGGATGCTGTAATAAATGATGGCAGGGGCTGAAAGAGATGTAAGAGGACAAAAAAGAAATCATTAATCCAGTGCACCAACTCTGCTAATAGCCAGCAGATACCAGACTGCCAGCACATCTTTTTTATCTGTGGGTTTATCTCCTCTTGGGCACTGCTTGTTTTATTTGGGGTTTTTTGGGGGGTTTGTTTGGTTTGGGTTCTTTTCCATCCAGCAGCTCTGAATCTTGTCCCCTCTGTGGAGGTTCCCAGACACACAGGAGTGTCCATCTTTATCTCTTGCAAAAGCATTTCCTAAAATTCTGCCTCTGCTCCTGCATTGGCTGTGATGGGCTGGGGCTCCGTCAGTAGCCCAGGGAAAACAGCTTAACAAGGTTACCACAGTGTCAGTCTGAAAGTATCCAGCAACTTCTTGCAGTTTATTATTTGTGCTGTTAAGTATGACCTGGAAATGTGTATCGTTGTATAACCAGATGTCAGTTCCTTCAATTCCTACAAAGCCACTCTTTTTCTCCCCTTCCCCCTCCCTCGCTGGCTATCCAGACATGAAGAACCAACAGCGTGGGCTCATGCTCCTGACAAGATGAGCATTGTCAGGAATATACTAGCTGTGGTTTTTCCTTTCTGCATCTTGAAAGTGAAGAAAAAAAGACCTTTGATTTATCTAAAGTTCTGTTATTCTTTTTCTGGTCTTTGAGCTAATAAAAGGTGTCATTATATTATCACACTTGTGTCCCTTCCATGTTTATCCTGGCCCATATTCCACTCTGCAACAGCAAGAATATAAAACATCCCATGAGAAACTCTAGGTTAAGTTTATTTGACTTATTTTTTCTAACCTATGTTGTAATCAGGATTGTTTTGCTAACTTAGTTCACCGAGGTAGTTTTTGGTAAAGGCTAAGATTTGCTTAAGTGGCCAGAAAGAAAATACATATGACTGGTTTATGCCTTGCCACCCTGAATTGTAATGTTTTGTTTATTGTGACTTTGGACATGTTTTATTGGTGAGTGGAGAGGTCACAGCCTCGCATTTGAAACCTGTATTTGTGCTTTATGGGTTCTGGGATTTGAAACCACAGGCAGCCACTGAACTTTTTGGCTGCCTTAGGTAGCTGTGACCAAGTGGCCAAACCAGGTCCTCTCCTCTGCGGTCACCCTGCTGGGAGCAGAAGTGTGACATTGGCCTGGGACAGGAGGCCTCCAAAAGAGCACATGAGGCTGAAATACTGCAGCGTACTCTCCTCATTCCCAGCCTCTTGTCATTTCTAATATTCTGAAATTCCGAGCTTTCTAGTCAGTTCTGTTCTTTTGGAAATAAACGTGTTTGGAAAGAAATGCGTGTTCATACCCCACGTAAAAAATATGGCAAAGGTATGCCCAACTTCTGTAGTGGTGGATCCAGTTATAACAACTCAGTAGAAAAGACTCTTCATTCTACAAATGGAAAAATGGGTTTGGGATGTGTCCAATGCCTTGTACTTCCAAAGAATCCAGTGGTGGAACAAAGGTGCCTTCACTTCAGGGGTTTTAGCCTCAGATTGCTCAGCGAGAGCAGCAGCATTTCCAGGTAATACCTGGAGATGTGGCAAGCGTGGAAAGAGGTGAGGCAAATTTGCTTTAAATCCATTTAAAGTAAGAGGCAAACTTTTCCATATAAAGGATTCAGTGAAGTGTGGGATGTTCAGGTGTGTGAACTACAGTCACAGGCTAATTGTTTTGCTGTTTGATTTACAAGCTGAGCAATAATGGTATAACACAAACATGTGGACTTGCTGATCTTACAGGTATTTTCCAACTTAAACCACTCCATGATTCCACATTTTTGCTGCAGTCAGTGGACTTGCAGCATTCCCCTCTGGATGTTCAGTGTTCAGGTTTTTTACTGCAGGAAATTTCATGTACAGCCTGTGTCAGGGGTGTCCAAAATGAGTCTGAAGGTTTTGAGGGCAGGCTGGGTGGACCTTGGAGCACCCTGGTCTAGTGAAGGTGACCCTGCCAGGGGGGTTGGAATGAGAAGGTCTTTAAGGTCCCTTCCAACCCAAACCATTTTATGGTTCTTCCATTCTTTACATACGTTGTGTGTCCATGGCAGATGCCAAATTCAAAGAAGCATCTAAGAAAAAATGGATTCTCCCCAACCTAATGGATTTTACCTCTTTTACAGCAGGGAAAAATGAGGTCCAGAGAATTCACTGACTGCATTATGCCCACAGGAGCTCCCAGGCTTATGATTCTCTGCCACTCTCTCCTAAATTCTGTTCACCTGATGACATTTTATGCCACTAATACTAATGATACCAAAGTTCATGTAGCTGTTCCCTCACAATTCAAATATTGCAGCAATGTTACTTTTGACCACCATTGACTGGTAAATTGCCTTTAGATATTTCTAAATTCAGTACGTCCAGTTTCACCTCTCTGTTGGAGGAGTCCTTTTATTAATTACCTTTTTTTCCAGGCTGTGGTGGGATGAATTAGTCTGTAAAATCACCCAGGGGAAACCTTGGTTCAGCCCTCACTTCCAGTTGTTTTGTACTAGCTAATACAGAAAAAGCTACTGAGGTTCAGTCTTTTGACTTCTGTCCTTTTTTGTCTTGAAGACAATAAAGTGAATTTCTCCTGCCTAAACTGAATTGTCTCTTCAAATGTAGAAATGTAGAACTAATACATCGTAAATATGATGAACATACACAGTCTTCTTGCCAAAATATATATATTTTCTTCCATTATCTGTGTTTTCTGTTTTGTTTTTTTTTTGTCATGGCCATACACTATATATATATAAATACACACATACACATTCTTATTTACTTCAGTACCTAGTCTCAATATTTCTTGCTGTTTGTCCAGAAGTACACAAATAATTCATAGCTCATCCCTGAGAGCAAAGATGTGGCTGAAAGCCACCTGAGGGAAGGGATCACCCACAGACTCCACGAGGGCAGATATTGATGAGCTGTCAGTGCTGGACACACTGGAGGGGTGTGTGATTTATAAGGAGAATAATGAGTCCTCCAGAAGATATTTACAGATCTTTGGTTCCAGTAGCTTTACTGCTGGTCTTACAAGAGTATCAAAAATGAGAACCAAGCAGTGTGCAGTCATATAGAAAAGCAAACAGCCATGTGTGAATGAATGAAGAAAATCTGGCTAAAAGCAGGACCTTGTCCCAGCACGTGGCCTTCAGAGAGGGGAAGAGAGGAATCAGACATAAGGACTGTTGTCTCCTCAGAAGATGTTTGGGATGCAAAGGAAACACAGTACAGTACTGTGCAGCAGTGAAAGCTTTTTTTGTACAGATTGGGATATTTTTACATTTGCTCCAGTTCTCTCTGCCTGACAATGGTCCCTTGCCCATCAGCCCGCAGTGGGAACTCTCTCTTCACCAGCCAGTGTACATTGGCAGTGATTCTGCTTCCCACTCTGAGAACATCCCACTCTGCTACCAGCAGAAGCTGTGAGAGCTTGGCTTTGTTTGTTTTCCTTACCCCCACTCAGAGGAGGTTGTTCCCGAAAATGCTTATAGCTGATTCTCAATTCAGGTATATGTTCCTCCCCTGGGTTCTCAGGCTGTGGTCTGTGGAGTATGAGCAGCATCATTCCTGCTGGTGCCCACAATGAAGCAGTAGAAAATCGTGCCAGGATTGGCATCTCAGGGGAGAAGTGACAGAATTGCCCTTTCTTTATCAAACTGAGTGCTGGAGCTCAGCTCTGGCAATTGTGTATGGCACATCAATCACCACTGGGGCTTTCCCCCCTCTTATTTGTGCATACTTATTTATTCTAGCCTTTTTCCATTCCATTCCGGGCTTGATCCTGCCAGCACCAGCTGACAGGGTTGCGCAATCAGCACTCCAGTGTCCAAAAGTGCGTGTTCCTCGTGGCAGAGCAGCATCTGCCTCTGGGCTCAGCTGGGCTCTGCTTTCCCCTTGCTGAAAGGCACAGCTCTCAACCGTGTGTGCTGTGCAAGGGATGACAGTTTGCTGGCCTGGGAGGGGACCAAACCCTCGTCCCCTGGGTGAGCTGGCTCGCGCATTGTGGAAACTTTCATTATTTACCAACCGGTCAAAATGACTTTGCTATTGACATGGGCTTCATTATGTCAGCCATTCCATTCTTTGAAAACGTGGGCAAAACAGAAAAAGAGTGATGGCAGGGAGGGGGAAATTCCATTTCTTCCTAAATTGAGTGGAAACATCTTCAGGAAAATTAAAGAAAAACCCGAGAGAAGAAGAGCAAAAGAAATAACTGTGGCCAAAGCCACTTTCCTTTCTCTTTTTCAATCTCCTCTCCAAGACGCTCCTGGTAAAATCATTACAAAGGCCGTTTATTTTTAAAATTGAAAGATTGGGGAGAGTCATAATGAGATATTATGTGTAAAAGTTGCACATAAATTTCCTTCTGTCATATTTTGGGCTCGCCTAACGCATCCCCTTGGCAGGCCTGAGGGAAGCTGATCACTTTAGTATAGATTGTGTGTGCTTCAATAATATTGCCCAAGGACAGATCTACTGGGTGGCTGAGTTGGCTACATGCTGATTTAAAAATTAGCTGGGCTTTTATTTGCCACACTAAATTGCTATCTTAAAAAAAAAAAAAAAGAAAGAAAAAAAAGGAAAAGGAAAATAATAAAGTTCTGTACTGAAATGAAGCAGCAAGTTTGGAGCAAGATCTTTTTTTCTTTCCTTTCCTTTTTGGGGAATGCAAGTTTTTTACTCATTGGAGAGTTTTGTTGTTTCTCACCTTGATGAATAGCCATGGGAGAAAGGCCAAGGGACTGTGGTGTGTGATGTGTGATGCAGAGATAAGGCCAAGGTTCTGTGTTTGCTCTGTGGGGTCTTTCCTGCCCTGCACAGGTCTCAGGGAGCTCTCATGGAGTTGTCACACAGCACCCTGGTGCTGCTCTCAGCTCAAACACATCTGTCATCCCTTTCTAAATGTAGCAACACGAGATGCTGTAAGTTTCTAACAGAAGACTCCTGACACAATTTTTAAAACTGTTTTTGTGATTAGGCGAGTTTGAAATTTCCTGTCACATCTGCAGCCTGGGGTCTGTGTCCCTTCTCTGAGCCATTGAGGTCATGCCTGGTTTTTCTGCGGAATTTGGTGGGCCCTGATTTTATTTCTTTCTTTATATTTTGTTTTTATTGTCCCCAGACCTCTTAGTGAGGTTTTTGTGCTTCCAGGATCTCAGCTGAGGGATCTCCACAGTTGCCAAGAGCTGGGACGTTTCCATTTCCTACCCTTTCTTGGTTGAAACTAAAAACTGGTCTTCAAGGAGGCAAAGACCATCAAAGAGCATAAGAATAAATACTAATTCATAGCAGTCTTTGCTAATATGCCTAATTTAGAGCTCTGGAGTCCAAGTCCCAGCCACATCACCTCTGTATCCCATTTTCTATGAAACACTTGACCTATTTATTCACTTTTTGACCTAGCCGTCTAAGAAATAAAAGATGGAAAAGACATGACCAAAATGAGAGGTTTAAATAAACAGCTTTTAGTGTGGGAAGAGGCCAAATTTATTCTAAATGTAAACATATATTTTGAAAATCTGAATACCCTCATGGTTTGGGCAAATCTGAGCGAATCTGAGCTTTACGTCTAGCCTGTGTCTCAGTCCTGTGCCAGACAAAAACTGGAACTGGAGCTTGGAAAGCCAATGCTTTAACTCGGATTCAGGTGAACATGCTCTGAACCAAACCTCCCAATCTTGTCCTGTTGGGAATTATAATTAATTAAATTAAGATTTCAGTCGTCTTCACTGGTATCTTCATCCCTGGGTAGCAGCCTTGGGCAAGGTTGAAAGTGAAATTTCCTTCCTTTGCCCCAAGGCAGCTTTGCCTAAAATCGACTCTGGAATCAAAAGCTCCATGTGCAGCTATTAAAGCTCCCTCACCACAGGCTGCACCGCCAGCATTTCTGAGAGCCCCACTCCTGCAGGTATCCTGGCAAGCTTTCATCTTGTGTGAACTGCAGAAGGAGGCATCGGGGTTTATTACAGAGTTTGTGCTGCTAACGTGTCATACATCATGCCATTAATTAAGAGGAATTCCTCTTTCCCCAGTTGGGTGGCTGCACAATGCTGCCAGCGTGTATATATTACCCACCCTGGCCTAACCCAAACGCTGCGTGACTGATTGTGCCCCAGAGATGTCCCAGCCTCCTCAGGTAATTCCACTGCTGAGGCTCCAAACCCAAGGAATTAAAGAAACCTCTGCACTGGGCTCTGCTCCCCTTGTAATTAGTGCCAGAGGGGGTGGGGCAGGTCCATGTGTTCCCAATCACTGCCCACACAATGAAAATGTTTTCTTTCTGGGACAATCCCAAGACACCTCACGGGGATCTGGGGGTTTTAGGTATATATGCGTGCACGTAGTAATAATAATTATCCTCATTAGGACGTTCGCCTCCAAAGCTCGGTGATGTGCTTTAAAAATTGGTGGGAGAGCTGGAGGATGTGCCGAGGAATCGCTGCCCACGCACGGCCCCTCTCGTCACCCCAGTGCTGGGGAGCACTCCTGAGCCCCAGGAGCTGCTGCCTTCAGCAGGAGGCTGATGTTCACCTGTCCACAGCTGGGGCAGCACAGGTGAGGTGGCCACATCCATTGTCTGTCTCTTTTCCAACTGTTTGCAGCTGCTTTTGCAGAATTTTTCCGCCCAGCATTGTTCCCGCGGCAGCTGCAAAGGGTTTAATTTATCCAGGGTGGCCAAAGAAGCAGCTACCCTGCTTAGAGGACTCAACTAACAGCCCCCCAAATTTCTGTGTGTCGCGGGGCGAAGCTGGGCGTGTCCCAATTTAGGAACACTGAAATGAATCTCAGGTGGTGGCTGTTGTAGAAAAAACTCTCTGTTAATTTTATTTTGACTCCAGTATTTATAGATATGTACAGAGGTCAAGGGATTGGCTGCACAGGTCGCCACCCCTTTGACCTGGATGGTGGACATCACCATCAATCATTTCTTCTCTCACAGGAGAAGTATGTAAACATTCTAAGAATAGACATTATTTACATCAAGGCTGCGTGTGAAAGTTCTACAGAAAAACAAAAGACAGAAAAACTCAAGGCAACATCTGTCTTCTCACCAACGCTCCTCCCTCCAGGCTCCTGGGGACTAGGGAGACATGATGGGATGCTGGATGGCTGCTTTACAGAGGATGACAATATTGTCCCTCAGACTGAGCCATAAAGTATAATTACAACTGTTCAGGATTTTTGTCATTACAAGTCTTTTGGTTAGAAAATGTCAGTTCTTTGAAACAATTTTTTAGAATAAAGAGGAGGTTTCTAGTGTCAAAGAGGAATAAATTCTGGAATAACCACTAGCCCTGGGTAAAGGAGAGCTGTGTTCCAGCCCCAGTCCCAGTGACAGTGCAGGTTACTTACACAGAACAGCCAGCCCTGTAAAATACCAGTGAAGGATTCTGTGCTCTCCTGGTGCTCATGCAAACTGTAAAGCAAAGGTTTGAAAGAGATCTTCCCTGACTGAGCAGGGATTCTTGGTTATTTCCTTTCCTTCAGGAAGCACAACCAAGTTTAAGGACTGGATGTGTAGCTCTCAAAAATGAGAACATTTCTTGAAAAGGTAATGTTGAAAAGCTGTGCAGAGGGATAACCTTCAGAAGGGCTCTTGCTGAAGTGACTCCACTGCTGGTGAGTGCAGGGCCATCCACAGAACACTAGAATCATTTAAGTTGGAGAAGAACTCTAAGATCATCAAGTCCAACACTTCCCTCAGGGTGCCAGGGTCACCACTAAACCATGTTCCCAAGTGCCACTTCCACACGTCTTTTAAATCCTTCCGGGATGGTTACTACCTTGGCCAGCCTTTTCCAGTGCTTGACAACCTTAATATCCAACCTAAATCTCCCCTGGAACAATTTGTTAGGGGGAGACCCAAATCTCTGCAGTCACAGGCAGACCTGAATACCAAAAGCACCTTACAAGTGATTAATGAGCAGCCTGGCACTGTCGTTGCATTGCCACCTCAGTTAGCAATGCCATTAACACAAATCCCACACACCACTAGCTAGCAATAACATTTCACTCCATCTTGAAGAAAAAAGGGGTTTTTTTGGAGGAGGGATGCCTGACCTAACCAGTCATTATCCTACAGCCTGCAAACAGCAGCTCTCAGGTGAGCATCACCCAGCACTCACTGCAGTCATCTAACCCTGCCCCAGTGGGGCACCCCCAGCAGCAGCTCCAGCATCCCGGTCAGTCCTGCTGCCAGGAGCAGCAGAGCTCAGGTATCCTGGAGGAATATTCCTGTTGAGGTTGCTCTGTGTCCTGGGCTGGATGGGGAAGGAAGGTGCTAGGAAAGATGTTTGGAAGGCAAGTCAAGTTTCCAACCTCTGTGCATTACAGGATATAACAAATTAACCAGAGTAGACAACCATGCACCAGACTTCATTCTGTTCACTGAGCTCACCTCCTGAGCTGTGCAGGAAAGAAAAGGCTTTTTTCGTTATTTTAATAAAATGTTTTGCTGTTGCTCAAGGACTTTGGTTTAATGCATGATTCCTACTTCAGTGAAATCTACCCAGTTCTCTGAGAAAGGCTGCCTTTTATGAACACTCAGGAATTTTGAAAGAAATTATTGAACGAGGACTTTTCAACATTTTCATAAGGAAAGCTGTGTTTCTCTTTTGAAAATGGAATAGTTTTTCTCTAGATAGGAAATAGTCCAATTATGAAATGGCAATGTTCTGGATCTTTAGATGTCTCTATTTGGCCTAATGATATCACTGTGGTATGTATAATTTAAATTTATTATGGCAAAAGGAAAAGGTTTCAGATAATTCCTTCTAAAACAAAAATCTGTTGAGAGAAGTGATTCAGAAATTTCAAGAAGTCTTGAATGTAAGAAAATCTTTCCCCTCTTCTTTCATGTACCATTTGCTTGGATGCCATTTAATGTTGGTTTTACATTTGGCTGTATTTCCCCTGTTTTAAAGATTTTAATTTGCATTCAAAAAAAAACAAACCAAAAACTGAGAATCCATGTGGTGGCCACTGAGGACTTGCACTACTGGCAAAGGTTCCTACAAGCTGGAGATCCAAGAAATCAAACATAAGAAATCGACTCCTAGAGACTGAGTATCAGGAAAGTTTTCACACTAAGCCTGTTTTGACTCACACAGATTTTTGCTCTAAATTTGAGTCAGAAACTGTAAAGTCAAATCCCATCTGAAGGATCAGTCAGCTTCTGACTCAGAATCTCAGGCTGCAGCTGATACCTGTGACTGTGTCCAGCATTTCTCAAGACCAAACTGCAGTTCTTACCTGAACACCCTCCCCAGCACAGAACTACCATGAACCTTTTGCAATAAACCCTCAATATTCAGTTTAGCGAGTTATTTTCAAACTTGGAAACAAAATCACCCAATTTGCATTCTCACAGACACAAAAAATGAGGCATTTCATCCACGCAACTTTATTTTCAGGAGCGTTTGTGCATTGGCCCATCCTGTTTTGTGAGGACTTGTGCAGGGAGGGCTGTGCAGATGGCCAGATCTGCAGCGCACAGCCCCTTTGGGAGCACATCAGCTGCCTCTGAGCCTGTGGATTAGGTGCACTTTCCGTGTGCACAATTAACCATTCCAAAATTTTGACGACAAAAGAGTCATTATGCTCCTGAAAATGTTTATTATATAAATATTGTCTTTTCTGGTTCATTGGTGTGTTATTCTCACTCCTTTTTGCACAGCCATACAGCTTTCCCTGCCCCTGCTCCCCCAAACTGGTGGAACTGGCATGTGGAATGCAACAGCTGGTTAGGTCTGCAATGATCCAAGAGCAGCAGAAGACAAGGAGTGCAGAGGGGGCTGCTGTCTTCTGCCAAGTGTGGAACTAAGCAGCTGCTTTGTGTTTTCACATGAACAAAAATGTTTTGTTAACTGCCTCACTGCCGAGGCACGGGATGTGGGGAGCAGGGCGTAGTTGCTGGCCCGTGGGGTTTTTCAGTGTCCAAAGTCTGAGTGATTCTCCTCCTGTTCCAAGCAGTGTTTGACAGCATCTCAAACAAACCTGTCACAGATGGAATGACTGCAGCACAGTGTTCAAACAACTTTCTCTTCTCTTTATTGTATTAAGGGTGCCCATATGCTCAAGAATCTCCTCTTAAAAGAACATCCTTATGATTGCAAATGCTCAAAACCTGGGAAATGCAAATGGAAAATATGTTCTATGATCATCTTTAATTGGATAAAATAAAATTTATAATGCAGTGGGGTGGAAGAGGCTTTAAGATGTCATCTAGTTCTCCGTGACTCAAGGCAGGATTGGCTCCGTCATCAAACTGTTGTCAGACTTGTTCTTTAATGTCTCAAGTTGTCCTGATTTTTTTCAAAAGAACTGTGCCTTTTTGGGATCCTAGGGAGGTTGCCTTAAACCTGTCCAGAACTGAAGCTCTGCATCTTATTATGAAGATGAGAAGGTGACTGAGGAAAGTACTGTTAATTACCAAAAAAGTGAGACACCTCTGTTTTAAATAATAGTATCAGAAGTGAGACTGAGAAGAGAGAATTTTACTCTTCAAAGAGAATACTGCCTGGAGAAACTGAGATAAGAGTTGCAAGGGTAAAAGTTGAACCTTCTGTAGTATATTTACATCCATTGTTGCTCCTTCTGTACTGGTGCATGGGTGTTGTGGTAAAGGTAATTAGCAAGAGGCTAATCAAGAGTCTTAAGGGGTTGTGTCTGATGTGTGCTCACATACAAATAAAAGAGATGGTGGGGGTGTTGGTTCAGTTGCAATCTAAAAAAAGGATTTTGGAGGAAGTGGAAAAGATGCACAGCAAATATTTCTGCTGCAGGTTCCATCTACAAAAGCAGCAAAGGTCATGGGACTGTGAAGTGCCAGAATCCAGCCCAGGGGAAAGGTGCTGGGAGGTGCAGCATGTGCAGCCCGCAGGTGTGGAAGAATCACTGAACTACTGGCAATTCTCCTCTGTAGCAGCTGGGAAAGCTGGGACAAGAGTGATGGGGCCCAGCACTGGAGCCCTGAGTGGTGTGGAGAACAAGTCTGTCGTCAGTGTACTCGTGAAATTCAGTAGGAAATTAAATGAGTCTAATTGGGCTGTGAAACACAGTATGTGTAACTTTGGCTGTCTATGAGGTGGGGTGCTGAAAATAAGATCTACAAAGCCAGAAGATTGCAGATGGGAAGGAAACATTTGCTTAAAATATGATGTGAGGAAATGGCACAGCCTTCACCCCCATGGGCATGTGGCAGGGGATCATGAAACACCAGGTTTCAAACTGGGTATTTGCATTTATCTCCCAAATGTTGCCGTGTGCTCTCTGATGTGCAAGACCTGCTGAATTCTAGACAAAGACAAGGCAATTAGAGAGTGATCCAACTGCAGTCCTAAATGCCTGCGCTTTGTCTTCTGCTTATTCATAGCCTGGTTAAAGTCGTCTTGGAGCTCAACTTGCTAAACAAACCTTTCTCATTCATAAATCATCCATTCATAAATCTTGAAGGATGGAGAGGGAGTGAAGCAAGCTGAGACTGACAAACAGGGGGAATTCTTTTGGTGAAGACAGTGACTCTTTTCATAGAAATAGCAGCTTCTTGAGGAATATGGACCCAGGAATATGGACCCAGGAATACTTTTAGGGAAACTGGGGGATGGAGAGCAATTACAGCCAAGTTTGGAAAGAGTACTTTCCATCAGAATGAAGAGAGCCGGTAGTAGAGAAGTTCAGAGTGGACAGAGCCACATCCCATCAAGGCCCAGTGAGTAGGCTACAGCCAAAAGCACTGCCAAGAGAACAGGGAGGACAAAGCCACGGGCCCCCAGGCTCCTGTCCTTGATAGGGTCACAAAGCTCTGAGTGGATAAAGCTGTGAACAGCACAGGTGGGAAGTGGCTCTCCCAGAGGAGGCTGCAGGTGCACTCCTGGGCCAGCCTCTGCCATGGAGCTCATTTTGGGCAGGTCTGAGAGGTTTGCAGAGCTCTGTGTCACTGGGCCCTCACCTGCCTGCAGATGCTGGAGCAGGGCCTTGAGCTGAGGAGTGCCAGATCAGCTCTGAAAACAACGTGTCTCCCTTTTCTCACTTTGGACACATCAAACTCATGACGACTTATCCTAGTCTCCATCCTCAGGATCTCAGTGACTTGTCCTAGTTTTCCTCCTTCAGGACCACATCTTTTCCCATCCTCATCAGATTGCTCTGAGGAAACATCCGTGGGTGTTTGAGAAGCGTTTGGATGCTGTCCTGATGAGCCTATTGAAAAGCCCATGAAGAAATGAATAATTCTGCACTTGATGAAGGGTTTGTAAGATGTGCCATATATAGTGCATGAGGCCCTGTGTTTAGGCAGGGGAAACATAGAATATGGAGGAGCTGCTCTTTCAGGGAGAGCATCTGACCTTTATCCTCAAAATACTGAGAGGGCTTTGGAGAAAACCAGTGGGTGACCAGCTGTGTCCCAGCAGTGTGCCCCAGGGACTCAGGGTGCTGCTGGGGCTTTGGAAAAATGTTTTTCTGTATTTTCAGAAAAATGGCAAAGTGTGTGTTTGGCTTTGCATATAATGAGAAGTGCCTCTGAGGATTTCACTGCCATTAACTTCAGGTGAAGCCCAAACTGATCATTGCCAGCCCAAGGGAGTCACCACTGGTTTGGGTGGACTTCAGCTATTGGCTGTGAAGCTTTGGTGAAACTTCAGGTGTTTGTTAGAACTTGGCCATCGTTTAAAACACAGCCCCAAGAACCCCCCACAGAAAGCAAAACTTACCACATCCAAATCAGGTCCTCAGCTGAATATAATTTAGAGATTACATTTGCAAAATCTGGAGTGTGGTTGCACTGAATTTTGAGACAGTTTTGGATACTCAGTGCAAAAAAATCTCAGTTATGTATCACTAACTTATTTTATGACATGGCTTCAGGAAAATGAGGGGGAAATGACGCTGGAAACATACATTTTTTTAAAACAAATTTCAGTTTTAAGAAAACCTAAATAAATTATGGGTCGATTCTCCTTCAGCCATTCTTTACTAGACATTTTTAGATAATATCTATTTATTTATTGTCCTCTGAGACCACTAGAGAGGAGGGAAAATGCAGTTAGTCCATCACTTCTGTGGATAAAGAGGGATGCAAACTCCTAATAAAGTATCGATGGCACCCCAAGGGGACAAGAGGAGATTTGCATCCCCGTGGCCCCGCTGACAGAGCTGGTGAGTTACTGCAGCAGCAGCCCGGCTCTGCCAGAGACAGGAGCACGTTAAAAGGAGAGGGAGCAAAAACATGATTTGTACTGGCTTGCAGCAAACAAGCTAAGCTGTGTAAAAATGAATACACGAAATTAGAAGGATTAATGGAACAAGTTAGTGCAGGGTAGCAGGGAAAGTCCCCTGTCTAGGCATTTCTGCCAGGCTCCACCCAGACAGGTTATTTTTTTTAAAATCTGCTCTCTTTTGTAAGTGAAATTTCACCTGGGCAGCACCCCATGAACAAAATTCAATTCCTCCCTCCCACCTCCACCTGGATAAGCCCTTTGAGCTTTTATATTCGTCTGTTATTAAGAAAATCATGGTGGTTTTCACAGAAGCCTGAGATGTTGGCTTGATCTAAAGAAGGCTAATGGCATGTTAGCCATCAGAAATCATCCAGTGAGTTCATTTGCATCAAATGCTCCTCTTAACCTCATGTTGTAAATCACTTTTAAATAGCCCTGCTGCTTCACCCCAGGACTGGCTGCTGTTCAGGATGGAGCTGAGGAGTTTCTGCTTTCTGCTTTGAAACCACTTGTGATAAAGCTCTAGAGATGTAAGGATTTTACTATTTAAATCATAAAGCAGGGCCTAAATATTTTTCTACAATAACAGTTTGCTAAGGAGCACAGTCTGTTCCTTTCAAGCCAGTCCACTCCCACCACCTCTGAAGTTAAACTGAGCTCTCTGTGCTGTACTTGTAGCATTTGCCCCATTAGGTGGTTGAGCTTTGGGGGGTTTTTTTGTGCTATACCTGTTTTGGTCTTGCAAAAGGCAATTACAACATTCACAAGATGACAGTCATTTTATGCAACAGAAGGCTGACTAATTGAGGGAAAGAGATGAAATTTGGGAATGAAAAACAGAGCTGTGACATGTAAAATTACATATAAAGTGAGCTCTCTCTTTTATTTTATTTTCTTTTCTCCTTATAAAATTCTCAACAAGTGAACTTCAGATGTCAGCATTTAAACACTGTCAGGTATTGCCTGTATTAGTGTAGCATCTACCGACCAACAGGGAAATGTCAGGTGTTACACAATCCTGACCTGGGGGGCCTGGTGTGCGCTGAAGAGATGGAAAAGTCAGAAAAATTGAAGAGCAGGAAATATTGGCACTATTTCAGCTCATCTCTTTCTCCATTTAAGTATAACTTCAACAGGTTTCAGCTGCCTGAGACTGATCAGAATTTAAAATGTTGTAGAAGTTGGTGCCAGGGAGAGGAATTTAAAAAATCCTAAAAAGACAAAAACCTTGAAATGCACAGGTGTAGTAACAATGCACTCATGTTCTGCTGGGTAGGAAGGTGTAGCACGGAATAAGCTTGGGCAGTTTCAGTACCAGCTGTTGTCCTTTTTTCTTGGAGGTTTGAAGCTCCATGGACAGTTCTGCATCTCTGTGCTGCTCATTTTGGCAGGAGAACCATCATTGTCCTGCAGGTCAGAGCTCCCATCTTACCCACCACAGTCACTCCCCAAGGAGTTCTTTCTGTCCCTGTGTAGCTGTGATAGTTTGGGTCACAGCACTCTGAAAGGTGAAGCAGCTTCCCTGCTGGTCTGGGGAAAAGGTGGGAAGAGGCAGTTTGAAGGTGGTGCAGCTAGACTGGCTCTGATAAGGGTATGTGATCTTTTAATCGATTTTTTAAATCTGTTTTCTATGCTTTATTGTTTTTTCTCGATCTAGAAGGAAACTTAAGTCAGGTTTGGAGGTCTTGCTTCTCCTTGTGTCTTCAAGTACATCCTGTGTACTGGTTTGTACCTACTGGGGATGTTCAGCCTGGAGAAAAGGAGACTCAGGGGTGACCTTATCACTCTCTACAGCTCCCTGAAAGGTGGCTGTGCTCAGGTGGGGTTGGTCTCGTTCTCTAGGCAGCACTGACAGAATGAGAGGACACAGCCTCAGGCTGTGCCAAGGGAAATTTAGATTGGATATTAGGAAGAAGTTTTTTGTGGAAAGAGTGATAAAGTACTGGAGTGGCCTTCCTGTGGAGGTGGTGGAGTCACCATCCCTGGATTTGTTTAAAGGCGGACTGGATCTGGCACTCAGTGCCAAGGTTTAGTTGAGGTGTTAGGGCTGGGTTGGACTCAATGATCTTGAAGGTCTCTTCCAACCCAGTGATTCTGTGATTCTGTGATACTAAAGGAGATTTATTGAACAGCTTGAGGATTTGTAAGCCTGATATTCCCTGAATCCTGTCTCAGGAGGTACTAGCAGGAAACCTTAGACAGATCTGCTGGGAGTGTTAGCTTTCCCCCTGCTTAACCTGACAAGGTTTTATTCAGGAATGCAAATCCTTCCTCCCTTGCTCGTCACCTTTATCCATGTTCATATGTCCTGGTGGGAGCCCATACAAGCAAGGCCCTACTTGTGATAAACCTGCCAGAAGGGTTGTCACACCTTCCTATCACCACTGGAAAACGGGGTGGCCAGTGTTCATCCCTGACTTTTGTCAGAAAAGAGCTCTTGGTCTGAATGGAAAAAACATTCCAGGAGTTTTCCAACATAGCAAATGCTAACGATACAGGAGGCCTGCTGCTATGGAGAATTAAAGCTAAGTTGGACATGGTCAAAAGGGTAATGGGAATCAGAGGGGGAAGAAGAAAAATAGGTATACTTCAAAAATATTGTTCTGTTTAGATTGTTGAATTGTGGTCAAAGGAATGGAAAAGGGGACAGGATGTTGCTGGGAGTTTCCCTGTGACAGGGAATGTATGTGCAGGAGGATCTGGTATGCTTGGTCCTAACACTCCAGCTCCTTTACCATATCCTGCCCAGCACTGCTGAAGTAAACCAGGTGTAAGTGGTTTCAACAGAACAGCCAAAACCACATCTAACTCACAGAAATCGTGCCTTGAACATGAAGGCTTTGTTCTCCAGGGCCAGAGCTCCTCTCTCTGACTGGTAGTCCATGGAAGTGTTTACAGAGGCCCGGAGCCCAAAGGAATTGAATTCAGGATCTTGAAAGCTTTGGCCTTCAGAAAATAAACCTTCAAAGGAGATTTAAAACTATCAGCAACAAAATACGTTCTATTCTCATCCATGACATCCCCCTCTGTTCCTGCCCCGTGTTTATTTAACAATTTAAAAAATAAATCCATTGCCTTGAGCTCAGGCGATCGATATTTTTAAGGTCTGTGGTGTTATTTTTCCATGTACACTTTCCATAATATTCTATATTTTCTTTTTCCTTTTGTTATTTTACTTTAACCATCATTTGCTCTTGCTGGCAATTACAGCTCTTGCTTTTTTCCTTATACTGGTAATAAGAGAGGTGAGGTGAGGAAATGCTGATGACAAAACCTCCTACACTCCTCCTCTTTACCTGAGAGGTCCCAACTGATGCCTCTTTTCCACATGGGAGGTTTGGCTTAAAATAGACCCAAAATGCCATATTTTCAAATATCAGCACTGAGGCTGTTTCTGCAGTGCCTGTTCCCCGTGTTGGCAGCACAGTTCAATGTGAGCTTCACCAAAGGTGTCATCAGGAGGCTCTTTAAGTTTCATTAAAAAATAAATAAAAACCAATTCCTGGGATCTACTTAATTGCCCCCTAAACTGGACAGACACCGGAGCAAATCTGAACTATTTGCTCCAAATTACTCTTGTGAGTTTAGCTTGTTCCTTTTCTTATGAGATAGCTCAGAAATCAGACCAAACATACAGAGAAGACCTACAATTCCAGAAAAAAATCATGAAGCTTTTTTACTGCATCCAAGTAGTTGGATTTATTGTTGTCTGATGAGACTGATTGCCAATATCACATTATGTTGTTTCTATTCTCTCCTTATGTAGCTGAAGCATTCCAAACTGGAGGTAAGGGAGGAGGGGGAAACAAAAACCAAGAGCAATTAAAAACAAACAAAAAATCCATCATGACCTTTTAAGCATATTTTGAGAGGCAGTTCCAGCCTGTTGTTTTAACTCTGTCTTCTCTCTAACAAACTGCATTATTTTTGTTATGGGCCTTTTCTCTTTTATTCTAATGAATACATAACAGAAAGACCCCTGCATTACTTGGGTTTTCTTCCATGCCCACAAGTGGTTACAGTCAGTCATAAACACCAGAGCACCTTAAAAATGGAAACCAAGAGGAAAAAAAGGCCAATTCAAATATCCACCTAACTGGTTCTCATGCCAGCCAAACCACGCTGGAGCTGATTCCCAGCAGCTCCCCAACTACATGTAAAAGGAGAAGAAAGTTTTAAGTTGTCATATCATCAGGGCTTAACTCACTTTTCTCACTCAGCAGCAACTAGCTGGTGATCAAGTGCTAATAATCCAGCTCTGTGTATGAGCTACACGAGTTTTCAGTCTGGAGCAGTCCCAGCAGGAAAAACTTCTCTAATTGAGAGCGTCTTCTGTAACTGGGAGTATCTTCTCCTGCCATTTCCCAGTGCAGATGCCAATGCCTTTGCCAAGGCTGCAGGTTTCACTGGAAGACAAGGCAGCAGTGAAAGATCACATCTCACCAAATCCCTGCCTAGGATGAGGACACACAGAGCCTCGGTGGAGAGGTAGCAAACCCCTTCACCCAAAGGTGATTGTTTGAAGGAGATGATGTCAATTGTGTCAGCTGAGAGGAGATTAGTGCTCCAGAAGACATGGGGACACATCAAGAAACTGAATAATGTCCCTGTGCACGAGGCAGAGCTGTAGTGTGGGCACACACCTGACACATTCAAAGGCTGGTGGCTCCTGCAGCGCTGAGCACTGCACACCTCGACTGCACCAGGGTTCAGCCCTGACAGAGGTCAGATTTTCAGAGTTCTTTCCATTTTTACTGATCTGACAGCAGGAGGAGACTGTAGTAGAGAAAATTAGGGGGAAAAAATCTGCACTGATTAACTTTACTTTTCTCAGTGCAGTCACATTATCAGGCCTGCAAGTCAAAACTACTGACTAGGAAAAAAAAAAACATTAAAAACACGGGATGGGAAAAGAAAAGAAAGATGTTCTATGCATCAGTGTAGTTCTTACAGTTCATACTCCTCTTGTCCACCTTCTTAAAACTAGTTTTACATGGGAGCTGTGCAGGGTGGCCCCATGAGGAGGATGCATCATGCACCTTGAGGCTGAAGGTGTAGGAGGCTCCTGACTGCAGAACATCCGTGAGTCCTGAGCAGGGCTGAATGTTCCACACAGGGCAACTGATTCTCCAACCAGTTCACATGCCATTGCTTGTGCAAAACACGTGTCCAGCCACCAGGCTTGCATAAATTGGCTGTAAATAGTTAATTAAATGCATTTGTACCCCACCACCTGATTTGCATGCAGAATTGTCAAAACAGCCTGCTAAGATTAGACACAATGTACTCCCCGAACACAATTGTACCACTGAAACGGTCTGAAAATCTGGCGCATTGAGTTAAATTTTCACATTGTGCCTTCTTGTGTAATAACAATAATCTCCTCTGCCTTGGAGTATAATCGCAATAAAGAGCTTTTTGTGATTCATTCAGTGTTTATTCACTCAGTAAACAGCCCTTTATTGCTTTTTATACTACAAAGCAAATGAGATTATTGCTTAAATTGTCCGGTAGCGACTAGCTTCTGTCCTCTGGCTTGCTTATTCAGTTTGTTTTTGTGTTGTGGTTTTGGAAAAGAAAACTTGTTTAAAATTAGCTCCCCAATAAATCACAGTAACAATGAAGTGAGAGTTTCTGCAGTGTGACAGATTTGTAGCTTTTTATGTTTGTAATGATGATGATATGTTTTCTATCTTATTTATTCCCTTCTGCCTTTATTCTCCCAAACTCTAAAGTCTGCTGCTGTGAAGAAAACTCTGAGATGCTGGAGTTTGGGAAGTGGGCACTTGCAGTGCTTGGACTGCGCAGCTGCCTTTGTAGCATTCCCAGGAGGGAAAAGTGAAGGAAAGAAGTGAAAAAAGTAAACAGGCAGGATTCTGGAGCTCAGAGTCCAGAGGCATCAACACTAATTCACATCCTACCTTGCTCCTAAAAGCTTCAGTGAGTCCTTTCCCTATATAATAAGGTTGGTGATGTTATCTGCTTTGAAAAATGCCCCAAGAGCTTTGGATGGTTAGCAATAAACATTTTTGTTCTTCAGTGACTCTCCAAGAGGAGCTGTTCTTAACACACCATCTCCCCACGAAGGTGTGTGGTGGAGCAGCCCTGCAGGCCCCAAAGGCTGGGAACTCTGCAATGTTCATCATGGAGAACGAGTCAGCTGTAGCCAACATTTGTTCATTCTCTCCTTCTCTGAGTGTGCAAATGGAGCAGCCCATAATTATTCCTCATCACGAGGCCAAGTGGAGTATTCATCAAGAGAACGGGAAAGACTATTTCTCTCTTTCAGGCAGCAGCACGTAAATGGCATTTCTTATTTCACTCCTGCCAGCTTTGAGACGTTAGCAAAGCATTTCCCTGATAATTATTGATCTTCTGTATTTATAGAAAGCTGGAACCCAGTACAATTCAATATTCAGGAGATGCCAATTTTCTATGAATACCTGAGAATGACTTGGTCATTTTCCATTTCTGTAATTGCTTCTGCATTGCTGGGGCATGAATTGCATTCTTTAAAATCCACCTAAAATGGAACATGGGTGAGGAAACTCTACATGATTTCTTTCTCCTCACTGAAGCCAAGCATGTTGTTTTCAATTTGGGCATTTCAAGTATTAATGTCCAACTTCATTTACTCACATCTACTGCCAGCTTCCACACTCAAATGGATACCTTAAATTAATTGATCTGGAATTGCAAATTGGGGCTCTCAACCTGTTAAATATGCAACTGGGTTTGTGTTTTCTCTAATGGACTCCATATTTTCTACAGGAGTCTTTGAATTTAGCTGGTCTTGACAGCTTTTGAGTGACCATATTTCTCCTCTGGGTAATAGTGTTTCCTAGATTTAGCTCTTTTCCATCTTCTGTTATGCTGTTCTTCTGAATGTTCTTACATTCAGTTGTCTTATTAGTTTATAGCACCTATTTTTAGCATAACCTGAACAGCGACATGGTTCTTGAAAAGCACAGGCCAAGTCCCAGCTCCACTGAAGTCCCCAGCAAAATCTTTGCCCATTGGCACCAGAACTGAGAAGGTACAACCCCATTCCCTTGAGTTTGCAGCATGGTTCCATATCTCAGAGTAAAGGACCTGATCTGGTTGTTCCAAGGATAAATCTGATGTGTGAACTGGTGCCTGTCATGTGCCTGAGACTGCCCGCTGTGCTGACTGGGGAATTATCTGCTGCAGAGCCTGAGCTCACTGATTGAAGGGATATCTCCCAGTGCTTGAAGCTGGGAGCAAGGCCTGGAGTACCATGGTATCACAATTTTGACAGAAAAACCTCCAGAGGTTTCTCCTTGGGGCTGCTACTGTATAAAAGCTATCCTGGCCCTGGGCACGAAAAAATTATTTAAACCACCCACATATCTCTGATGATAAAACAATAATAAATTGTCAAACACTGCACAACATCATCTCTATGTACATTAAAGAGAGATGTCAGTGAAGCAGGGTCCTCCCTTTGGGAACGAGGGCCAGGCAGGCACCAGACTGCTGTTTGGATCTGTCCCCTCTGCTCACCCCATGCCAGTGGCACAGCAGAGGACACAGCCCAGAGCAATGCCCCATTTTTCAGGTCTCAGCCCTGTGTTTTCCAGGTCTGCTCTGGAAATGCCTGGGGAATGCTGTGCTCCTGTGCAGTGTGTGCATTCCCCTGGGCCTCCAGCAAGAAGTTTCCCTATGAGACTTCTGCCAGTCCTGGCACAGGCTCCCCTATGGATGTGACAGGTTTGGCTTCCCTGGGTAGGAACACACCCTGCTGCATAGTTGCCATGCATAAGAAACTTGCTAAGTGCACGGCTTCATCTGTGATTAGATTTTTGTTTCACAGGGCAGCAGTGATTTATGGAGCATATTTTCATGTGGTGACCAGAAAATGTTTCCATTTAATGATTGGGCAGTGTACTTTCCTTTATCAAACCTGGTTGAAAACCTTTTATTGTTTTAAGAATCTATTTTCACAGGAGTTTTGCTGCTTCAACCAAATTTCTTTTTAAAGGGGCTCTGCTCTGGTTTGTTAAAAGTTCCAGGTTGCTGGATAAATGTGCGGTTTCTTGGAGCAAGGTGAGGAAACACAAGCTGATGGTCAATTTACCACACAGGAATTTACAAGAGTTTCTTCGATTAGCAGCCCTGACACTGAGATTTTGGGTGCCCTTGATCATGTCACTTTGCTGCCTTGCCTGTCAGCTCCTCACCTGAAAAAGAAGAACAGACCTATTCATTTTCCCTTGCAGTCCCTCAGTCTGCTCAGCCCTCCAGACTCTTCATCAGAGGCTCTGGTTCTCGCTGGGGCTTGCTGGTTGCCCAGCATGGTGAGGGTTTGCAGTCCTGGCTGTCACAGGATATTAATTAATCATTCAAATAAATCATGTCAAAGAAATATTAATTAATCATTGCTCCAGAAAAGAGCTCACCACAGACCCTCTCCGTGGGCCCTCAGTACAGCCCCGGAGCTGCTGGAAATTCACTGCCTTTCAAACAGGGCCCATGGACATGATTAAAAGAACCGCCTCAAATCATCCCAACTTTCTCACTATTAAACAGCAGCTGCAGCTCCTTCTCTTTTTGATTTTCGTTTCTTATTCTTTTTTTTTTTTTTTTAACCTGGCAGCCTTAGTCAATAAGCCATAAGCACCAAGCTAAGAAGAACTGCTGTCATCAGACAAAAAGGCCTCCAAGTCCACATCCCTAACAACCTATTTTAATAACAAGAGCAATAACGGGATTTATTATGCATGCGGCTTTCTGCAATCATTTCTGAAGAGAAAATTAGTTTGAAGCCTCAGGCGACAGTTGAACTCTCAGAGGCGCCTAAAATAAAATAAGGAGGGGTGGGAGGGGTCGGGAGGGGGGCTGAAAAAATAATAACTGGGGAAAAAAAGTGTGATGGGAAAAGTTATTGGAGCAAGAATGCCGGCAAACTTTATCTGTGATCTGGTTGTGTCCTCCAGTGGGAGGAGGTGGTGGCTGTGCAGGTTTGCTGGGCAGGGCTGGTGGGGACACAGGTGACATGAGAGCTGGCAGAGCATGGCCCAGCCTGGAGCACCGGTGACACAGCCTCAGAGCCCTGGTGTGCAGGGAAGTGGTGACAAATTCTAGAGGGGCTCTGTGCCAGGGAGTTAAACTCAGCTCAGGCAGGGGATTAAAAGGAAAAGAACCCAAAAAACCCCAAACCAAAACCTAAACAAAACCAAACAAAGCAAAAAAGGAAAGAAGAAGAAGGCGGCAAGGACCAGGTGAGCTGCTGGAGGCCCAGGTGTGAGGAGCTGGCTGCAGGTTAGGGGCAGAGAGGCAGGAACACTGCCAGGATGGCTCATCCTGCATGGATGTCTGCCCCCAGCACCCGCAGGCACCACACCCACACCTGACCCTTCACAGCCCCCAGAAAGTGCAGAAAGTGCCTCTCTTCCCAACCAGCTTCAGGTCCAGCTTGAAATAGAGGTTTTTATGTGCTGGCATCAGCCTGCCCTGAAAGACCTGCACCATCCTCTGCTGAATGTAGGGAGGGGGAATAAAGTCTGGGAATGGGAGTAGGGAACAGTCCCGATTCCCAACACTGACTCTGTGCTTTTCTCTAACCAAGAAGAGGTCAAACTACAAACTGGCTCCTCTCAGACATGCTGGAATTTTCCCCCAGTTTGCAGAGCCTGCAGCACCCAGACCCCACCTCAGCCTGTTCCTGTGGCACATGAAGGGATGTGAGGGGCTGGAGGTAGATGATGTTTGGGAGTTGGGGTGACCAAGACAACCTGAAACCCAGAGTTTAATTCATCAGCATGATGCTGGGAGCTGCTTCCCAAGGGGAAGCGTTTTCCCACCACTGTGCAGGATGGTGTCTGTCTCCAGCAGGCATCCAGGGAGAAACATGGCATTTCAAGGATAAAGCCCTGTGGGTGACTTCCCTTCGCCACAGAGAGAAAGCCAGCACTGATGGACTCAAGGGCTGCAGCTGATCCTGGTGCCCCCATAACAAACCATCCAACCACACCAACCCACACCCAAATCCTCTCTGCCCCACACACCCAGGGTGGGTTTGCTTTGCCCTGCCCCTGAAATCCCCATTTCAGACCAGTCCTTGACACAGCAGCAGGAGTGGACACAGATCAGCTCATAATTTTTCCTTCTAAAATCTAAAATAAAAGCAACGTCAAGGGAAAAGAGTGTGTTTGTAATTATGTGTGTCCTCTTCAAAGAAAGACAAAGCCCATCACTTTTGTGTATGTAGGACTTCTTTTAATTAATAGCAATTTTTTCCCCCTTCCTAAGGCAATGCCTGAACTTCACTGCTGGAAATGCTGAAGGCCCAGCTGAGACCAAGTATCTCAAACCTGCCATTAGATTGCTCCTTGCTTTTGGGGCTCTGGTTTGAGGACACATTATTTTACCTCAACTCTGGAGTCTGAGGCCTCTCCTTTTGGACTGCAAGAGGTGGCCAAAGATAATAACATGTGGTTATTGTTTAAAAAGTCATCGTACCAGGAAAGTGTAGGATCACTTAAAGGCAACATCAGAGAGTGGGGTCTTCTGCTGGCTTCATCCAGGGCCTTGGCTAACCAGATAATTCCACGGTGATATTTATGGCTTCTGTATAAAAAAGAAAATGGTCTGAAATCCTGTGGCTGTTTGGTACCCATGTCTTTAATGTCTAACTGCTTATTCATTCTAAAAAGTGGGATTTAATAAGACAGTTATTGTATGTTATTTAAATACCAATTGATTATTAAAAACATCTTTATTTATAACTGCAAATTATAAAGTGCTTGAGGAAGCGCAGCCAATCAAATCAGTGCACTACCTGATGAATATCCTTTTCTAACCCCATCATTTTATATATAGAAAAGAGGTTGACTTATGCAGCAGGAATAAAACTAACTTAACTGCCTTTATGGGTCATTTCTTTCTTTGATGAATACTTGTAACTCCCTGAAACTGTAATAGGACCTTTGCTTTCCAACTGAGCAGAAAATAAACAGTCCTCACTGTAGGGGCTCTGCTGCCTTTTGGGGGGCTCTGAGCAGGGGTAAGCAGAGGTGGATGAAATGTTCTCTGCTTCAATTCTGCATGCCAAAAATACTCCTGAATAAGATCCCCTTTTTCTATTTCCAGGCAAATGCTGCCCAGAGGATCCTGCCAGTGCCTGGAAAAAAAAAAACAAAACAAACTCTGTACTCCACTCCTTGGTAGTCCCACCAGAAAGCTGGGCTGATAATGGAGAAATCTTCTCAAGACTTTTTTCACTGCTGTCTTTTAAGATTTTTCTCTCTCACATACATTCTGGTCTTTGGTGGCTTTTTCACCTGAGGGAATAAAGACACATTGAAAGCCAGAAGAAATGAGAAGTGCTCATCTCATCCCTCCCTTCCCTTTGGTTTGGTTTCCCGATTTGTTTTACCTTCTTTTTTTTTTTTTTTTTNTTTTTCCTGGTTAAGCTGCAAGATTAATGAAAGGTTGGAGGGGGTAAAAAAAAAAATAAAAAAAGTAGTTCTTTCCTGCCTCCTTTTCTAAATGCAAAGTGCAGCTGCTGTTGCAGAGACAGGTTCTGCAGCTCCAGCAAGCACTCACAGCACAGCAGGCCTGACTCTCAGCCAAGAAAGAGAAAATCTGATACGGTATTTATGTGTCTGTTTAGGGAAATTAACCCAAAACAAGGTGGTAGCTGAGAAAGGAGACAATGAAACAGGAGAGAGGAAACTTGTTCTTTAAGAAAATAAAATAAAAGAGAAAAGAAAAAGGAAGCCAGTTTAAGTGGGCTCCTAAATAAATAACAAACCCTTTGAAATGCTGTATCCTGGCGGCTTTACAAATTAACTTTGCAAGGAAAATGGTTTGTTTTTCCTCTGTGAGCCTCGTCAGCGTCTGAGGGTTACACACCGAGGTGTCGTATCACCACAGGTATCAATCGGCACAACTGCCCTAAAATCAGTGTAACTACACCCACTCACACAAGATCCAGGCCCAGGAACAGCAGACACATCCCTCGGAGGAGTTACAGCCAGGGCAAGCACCAGAGCCTGCTGCATCACTGTGCTTTTCTTCCCACAGGTCACTCTTTTTACCTTATTCATTCCTTTAATTTACTGATGCAATTTTCCAAAATGTATTTTGATTCACCGTTACAAATTACTTACAATTAACAAATCTATTAACTCGATCATTGTTCTATTGTATCTTTTTCCCTTTTATTGTAGTGAAAAAAAATTCCATTCCTAAACAAGACAAGATCTTTAAAAAGATCTTCATTTTATTTCAATTGCAATCTTGCTTTTGTTGAAAGAAAATACATCTGCTTATTAATTAAAAGCAATTTGCTTAAGTTTGTTCCATTGAACAAACACTTTGTTTTTTTCCACAGGAGCCCAAATACTTTGAATTTTCCTGTGCTGTGGAGTGAAGCTCTGCTGTTACTGAACTGAATGCTCTGAAACTCGCAGCAAAAGCAAGAGTGGGCCAAGTCTTGCAGATTTTATGGACATCTCTGTAACCTTCCAAGTGTTTCTAAGATATCCATTCACACCAGCAAGTGAGCTCCAGATGAATCAGTTATCATGAACACTTGGCCTGTTAAACCTCCTTTCCTCTGCTCACAGTCAGCAAAAAAAATCTGTAATCGTCTTGCACTTTGTTCAGAATTTCGTGCTAACAAATTTCAGTCTGGCCAAACCCCCATTTTTTTTCCAAGTTGTTGGCATTTATATAACATAATGTGGAATTGGTAGTATAGATCATTAATGTCATTTCCCATCTGTGCCGCAGCACAGGGGGGGCTGGGATGAGCCCTCTGCAGAGGTCTCACTGTACATCTAACTTTTTTGGAGTGAGATAAGTGAGAGAATATCACCCCCAAACTAGTCCAAGTATCACCTCAGGATTTTCCCCTGCAATGAAGAGAAAGAGTTTCTGCCCAACCCGTGGTATGATCGGTTTTGTCCTCATTTTACTGAAAGAGGTTGGTGTCAGAATGAGCTGGAGGAGAGGCTGCCCATCCTGCCAGTAATGTGGTAGCTTTAACAGATGCCCAGGAAAAAAAGAAAAGAAAAAAAATAGTGCACCCGGTGCCTGTAAGCAGAGCCCTCCTTCCAGCAGGGTTGTTACTCTTGAAAAACAAGGTCCCAGCTAGAACAAGATTTGGACCTTGACCCAGGCCCTGCATCCAGCCAGGCTGGCCTTCAGCAGTGCTGGAGGAGGGCAGGATTTAGAGCTGGGGCTGGGTTTTATAGCTCTGGTTTGACTGCAGGCTTTGGTGTGAGAAAGGCTCTGGATGGATTTATATTGCCCCTCTGTGAGTCCCACCATCACAGTGTGGGGGGCTCTGCACAGGCACGCTGTGCTCAGCCAGCTGATGCTCTGGCTGCTTTATGGGCCAGGAAAAGCCACCTGAGTGCTGGGGCAGGCGTTCAGATGTGTGTTTTTGGACAGCTAACCCACACTTAAATGCCATTTACACTTATTAACAGCAGCACGGTGACATCTGGTACAGTAACTCTGGAGGATTTTGTGAGGCAAAGAGTGAAATAACTTCACCAAAAGGCAAAAGCTGGAGCGTTCCCTTTTGTGTATTGAACATTCCTGTAGGCTCTCTACTTGCTCTTTTCAGACAATGCTTTCTTGGCTGGCTGGATTATTGTATATCACCTCTCTAACCTGCTGTATTAATTTCCATTGACTGTGAAAAGAACTTGTCAAATAAGGAGGAAAAAGGAGGGGGGAGTCTTTTAATCCATAAGGCACAGTTCTTAAAAGCACCTTGTTGTGTAGTAGCTGCACACAAGTGAAGAATTTGTCAAGAATACAGGGCTGCTGCTAATTGTCTGAATAAATTACAGCTTTGGAGCCTGGAAGCCACAAATCATGTCATTGCAGCACTAAGCCATTCCTTTATGGAATTGGTCTTTTACAACCTGGAAAAAAAGTTTTTAGAAAACTGCCCTGCAGTAAAATTTAGAGAGAGAGAGAAACTCTGTGTGTGTGTGTGTGTGTCCATGGGGATGTGAGCTGGGCAGCGCTGCAGCTCCCAGCAGCCTTCTCTGAGAGCAGGGCTCCCAGTCTGCTCACCTTTCACACCGAGCCATCTGAAGCTGCCAGACCACAGGTGAAACCCTTCAGAGTGCTGGAGAAATAAGCAGGACCAAGAGAATTTTTCCATCCATGGAAGGGTGGCTGGTGGTCACTTCTGCAGGACGGATGTCAGCTCATTCCTCCTTGGATCATTTGGGCAATCCAGCCTCAAAAGAAAATATTAAAACATGTATAGCAAAGCACATGCTACAGATTCATATGACATTCACTTTGTTGCAGAGGACTTGCAAAAAGCACTATTGATTATTTTACCCATTAAGATTTAATTGTGTTTTCACAAGTGTGGAGCAACAGGTTCATGTTGCCCTTGCAGTGCAGACTCTTGGCCATTCTGATATTTCCTTCCAGCTTTAGCTACAGTATCATAAAAAGGAATAAAGGATTTTATTTTATTTTTTTTTTCATTTTCTTCTGAAGTATCTGGTTTCAGACTGTGGGCTGAGTCGTGCTCTCAGTGTTGTCATTTGCAAGGCTCCTACTGGGTTCAGCAGTCTTCAGATGCAGCCAAGTCCATGTGCAGTAATCCAGTGTGGCACGATCTTTAAAGAGGACTTTAGCTCTGTGCAAAGAATGACTCCTCAAGATAATTCCCAGTTCATACTGTGAACTAGACAATAAAGTGGAAAGTGCTCCCTGGAATTTCCTTAAGGCAACCTGAAGCTGCTCAGGCTCTTTCCCAGTTTATTAGCAGTGCTTGGCAAAGTACCTCGGGCTTCTTTGCAGACCACAGTAATTGGTTACCAGACACTGGAGGACAAGCTGCCTGATAAAATTCAAAGTCTGTAAGGAGGCAGACAGGCATGATAACACAGCAATAAATCACAGCCGTTGGGGCATATTCTGGGATGGCTGGCACAGGGGTTTCAATCAGAAGTCAAGAAGGCTCCATGTCATACTCCCCTCCGTGGTCAAATCTTCCCCTGGATCCTCTCCAGGTGTCAGGTCAAAGGCAGCACTGAGGAACTAACTGCAGCTGAAATGCCAGACAGGAGGTGTGCTCAGACTTGTTCTACAGAGGATGCACTAAAAAAAAAAATGTTATTATTATATACTTCAGGAAGTTTAGTTCCTAGACCAACTATCCATTAGTGCACTACATGAATAATTAATTGCAATCCTGGTACTTTCCTGGGATGATTCTCTACACAACCCAAAAGTGACATGGGATAAACACACAGTGCTGATTCAGTAAGTTGAGGAAATGCTCAGCAAAGCTGATGAAACAGTCTCAGTGTCATCAGTGATCCCAAATCCTCAATATCTGCTTGGGACAAGCAGCTTGGGGACCGGGGGTTGGCCCCAACAGCTGCTCTTCCCACATATATCCCCATCCTTCCCTGTTTCAGTAACCTCCATGGGTAGGCTAATCCATGTGCCAAAGGTAACTAATGAGAAGAAAGCCTTTCTTCTTCCAAAACCACAGCAAACCATTAGCTTTAATGCAGAACAACTTGTTTAGTGGTACTGTTCATCAGGACATGCCTTTCCATGCCAAAACTCCTTCTTAAACAATAATCCTCTCCCCAAATCTGGCAAATCATAGAAGATTCCTTCATCACTGCCTGTTTAGAGAGTTTCTTCCACCTTCCTTAGAAAAACTGGGTAGGCAAAATGCTGCCATAGCTGAGGTGGAATGAAGAGCAAATGTGACAATTCAGACAGGAGAGACAAGTGGCTGCATCCGAAAAGACCAGCCTCACATGCAGAGGTCACAAATTCAACTCCCATTCTTGGGTTCTGTAGTTTGACTTTCAAAGCATGGAAAATTCTCTGTTTGAGAGCAATCTTCAGCACTTACAGACACTTTTGGATGTGCAGTGCAGAGCAGTCCCTGGAGAAGCCACGAGCCAATAGGCTCATCCACTTTTATTGCTGAAATTACAGGATGAGTTGAGCCTAGCCTCTGATGATGCCAATATTGTTTAATGTTCTGTATTATGGATTTACCTGAAGGTGAGTGATAGCCTGCTCAATTCCTTGTGTGTTTTCTTTGATGTTCAATGTTTTCCTGATGTTAATCATCACAGACCTTACACAAGGTATGGCTTTAGAAGAAAGGAGCTCAGTGAGGGGTACCTGCACCAAGGATTCGCACCCACCTGTGAGGCAGGCAGCAGAGTTTCAGGCTACCTGGAGCCCTGGATGTAAGCAGGGTGTTGGAGCAAGTCCAGAGGGAGCCATGAAGATGCTCCATGGGTTGGAGCACATCTCCTATAAGGAAAGGCTGAGAGAGTTGGATTCAGCCTGGAGAAGAGAAGGCTCTAGGGAGACTTTATAGCACATTTTGGTACCTAAAGGTGCTCCAAGGGAAGGGGAGAAGGACTTTGGATGGAGGCATGCAGAGATAGAACAAGCTTTCAACTGGAAATGAGTTGGGTTGGATGAGATATTAGGAAGAAATTCTTCCCTGTGAGGGTGGGCAGGCCTGTTCAGAGGGTGCCCAGAGAAGCTGTGGCTGCCCTTGGATCCCTGGAAGTGTCCAAAGCCAGGTTGGACAGGGCTTGGAACAACTTGGGACAGTGGAAGGTGTTCCTGCCCATGGCAAGAAGTTGCTGATAGATGATCTTTAAGGTCCCTCCAACCCAAACCATGCTCTGCTTCTTTGATTCTGTAAGTTTCCAATCACCCCTAAATGAATTCAGGTCTCTCCATACTCCTGTGAACCAGGATGAGCTGCTCTGACACCGTGCAGGGACACCGAACCCACACAACCCTCCTGCACCTTTGGGCATCTTTATCCCAGTTATGGAATTTTTACTGTGGGGCGTGGTGGTGTCTTTATCTCTGGGCTCACTTTGGTGCAGCACAATCGAATTCTTTTGGCAGTTTTTTCCGCTCTCAGTGGGGGTTTGTGCGGTACATTATCAATGCTCCTCGCCCTGATGATGCATAGCACTAATCCATCATTAGAGCAAGAGTGTCCTCTGATGATGGATTAAAATAATTTATCATAAGAACAAGGGGCTATAATGTAACACCGTCAAAAGATGGCACCATGCAGAGACAAACAGATCAACGAGGAAATTCAGTAATGCTCATCCAATCAAGTGGATCTGCTGCCAAGAGGCTCTTCTACAGCAAAAGTTTGGCAACCTGCAAAAATACCATTATTCTCCTTGCCGAAACAACTTCTTGCAGTGATGGCAGTGATTTAAGGATTTTTCCTTTTTGAACAATGAAGGCAGCCCTCCCATTGCTAGCCACCCTTTTTGGGACTGAATATTCCAGGTAAAATTACAGATCCTTTTTTTGCCCTCTGCAAGTTCTAATTTTTCACCTAATGAAATGCAAATATAACAGCTATTTAAGCCATCAGTCCAAAGTAGGCTTGCTGCAGCACAGTTAAGTGACTGAGAGAGGATTTAAAGCTCAGGAGACGTGGTTATAGTCTTAGCTTTCTCTTGGAAGCACTACATCTGTAATTCAGCACTTCATTCCTGTCTAGTGCACATATGCCTAACTGTAGCCATATGTTTACGTGGATTCTTCAGAACTCTGTTAAATTAAGGATTAACTGAAACACCTATTTAAATGCCTTCCTGGACATAAGTTTATGGAATCTGGACTAAAAGCAAACATTGTACTAAAGGTTTAAGAAAAACTCCAAAGAATCTATTCCACTGCCCGTGGACAACCATATTTTGAGGCGCTGCAAAGAGATGGGTTGTCAAAGGTCCTCTGTCAGGTGAAATGCAATAGAAAATGGATCTGCTGAAAGAACAGAACCAATAATTCACAGAATCATAGAATAAATCAGGTTGTAGAGGGCCTCGGGATGTCATTCACTGTATTTCTGTCTGGAAACCCAACAGTATATGGATAAATGAAATAAAATAATAAAAACCAGAGTGATCTGAGACTTTCCTTGTGATTCCAGAGTATGTGCATCTAATGAAGGAGGCACTCCATAGAATGAATAAAAGTACCTCTGTGCAACATTGATTTTCCAGTCTGAATGACAGTGGTTGCCAGTCTTCCTATTACTGTAATTGCTGGCTAAATGAACTATAATTGTATTAAGTGGTAAGTCTGAAATATGTATGTACTGTAAAAAGGAGCTCAAGTATAGCAGGCATAAAAATTTGATTTGCAGTATTTGGAATAAGTTCTGGGGGGAGGTTGGTTTTACAGAAACTGGTGCAAGAAAGTGACTTAGAGGGGTCTGGGGTTGTGCAGGGGATATGGAGAAGGATTTCAACAGGCACCATTTCACTCACCAAAAATTGTAATTACTGACATAATATTGAACAAAATCATGGTGGATTACACGGTGCTTAAGATTTTTGATGCCTCTTTCTGCTTCTTTCCCTGTTGCCACCCTTTTTCATAATGAAAGAATTACAGTAGTTTCAATATGACTTTTCATCTTGATATGAGAACTAATGATAGTAATATTTTTAAAAGTCAAACTGAACTGTTTTCACTTATCCAAACCAATTCCTGCTGCAGTTGGGTTTGCTAAAATTTGACATTTCAGAATCTTTCTTTTTTTCTAATTTCACATAGAAAAATCGTTTCCTTCCTGGGCAATTTAGGATATATTTGGGAATATTTGTGGATGCCGTGCTTTGGAATGTGACTGAAAAGAATATTAGTGAGGCTGAAAACATAACAGAAAGTGATCAAAATGCTGCCCATGAAAATTCTGTTGAGAAATCCCATAAAATGGTAATAACAGTCTCATGAAAAGTTTTCTGAGTAAAACCCCATAAAATGTCATCTCTCCTCCTGTTAGTCTCACGCAATAGTGGGTAACCACATTCCTTGCCCAGGAGGATTTGCTGCCAGTTTTTCCAGCAACAGTGCAACAATACACGTTATTTCCAGAATGGAAAGAAAAATGGACCTTTGTGGAGAAATGCAGCAGAATTCCAGCAGCCATGAAGGGAAGGGCAGCCTGGCCATTGTTCTCAGGGATCTTGGCTGAGTCCTTGACACAGTTGCTGAAAATCTTACAGTAACATTATTGTAAGCAGCGGGGAAAAATAATCTACCCTCAAAATCTTGCTCACAGCTCCTATTTCACCAGCAGCAAATTGATTGCTTGGCAGGAGAAATATCCCCCTCTTTCCCTGTCTGGGGGCACTGGGAGGAGCTCCCTGCTCTGCTCAGGGCACGAGGGGCTCCCAGCCCAAGCCACCCACACAGGAGCATCCAGGGCAGGGTTGGACCCAAATCTGAGGCTGTGCAGCCAAAGCATTCTTAAGGCAGGGCAGTTCTGTGCCTGGGAAACAGCCCATTAGGGCCACTGGAGCAGAGATGCCAATTAAAGCAGTCCTCAGGGTGACCTCAACCTCCCAGGCAAATGCCAGCCCAGCACCAGGAATGCCAGGCTAAAGGAGAGAAAAATGGAGCAGCCAACTCCAGGGTGAATTGCCCTTGGGCAGCTGAGGGATCTGCAGGAGCTGAAACTATCCCCAGAGACTCCTGTGATAAAGACATTTTCCCACTGCCTTAAAAACTCTGTTTTACCTGAACATGGTAGAAAATTTACTTCACCATGTGCTGGGATGCTTGGGGATGTTAAAATCCACCATAAGGACGTTTTCAGGATCCAAACGTAATCCCTCAGCAGTAAAGAGGCTGGACGTGCTTTACTACTTGTACATTAATATTGAGCTGGTTTATCCAAACTTCCTGTCCAGGCAAAGCCTGGCCAGCCTGGATGGATGGACGGATAGATGGATGGATGGATGGATGGATGGATGGATGCATGGATATTCAAGAGAAACAAAATTCTCCAAATGAACTATAAGCAAAGATTTTAAGTGATGTCCCTCCCTCCCTCCCTTCCCCCTACCTCTTCTTAGTGTTTAATTGAGTCATCTGTAAGCATTTTGGTAGGTCAGGAATGCAATTAAATAGCCTGTCTATCGTAAAATATTTGAGCAGTAATACCTGATAAAATCATCATTATCTTGGAGTAATTGACCACATCAGATAATTAAGGTTCCTGAGGCAAAGCTTCACCCCCAAAGGAAGTTCAGTGATATTAGAGCAGAGTCAAGACTGTGTTAGTGTTTCCATTATAAGCCTTATATTTTAGAGCTGTGTAATTCTATCAGTAAAAGGGTTGTAGTGTGAGAGTGTAGTCATGATTTGATCTTTTTTTTTAATAGCATGATAAGAAGAATGGAAAGTATGTTGATGTGAGAGACTGAAAAAATCCTGCTGAAAAACGAAGTTTGAATAAGACTCCACTTAAAAACAGAACACCCCATCCCATTCCCCACCCCACCCCTGAGAATGGCAAAATTGCCTCCTATCTACAGCCTGGTGAATATTCAGCCTAAGATGAGTAAAATAATTAGCCCAGCAGCTCTCCAGTGCTTCATAGTTTGAGAGAAAGGCAATTTTTACCTTCATGCCTTCATAGTTCTAAGTATTTTTTTTTCCCAAGCACAATCAGAAGAAGTTGTAAGAAGTAAAACAAAACACAACAGAAGCCTCTGGTCTCAGCTGTAAAAGTAGGACAAGTATTTCCCTCTCTTCAGACATGATGTAAGCAATAGCTTTGTCACAGAATTAGTCACAAATGAGACCTATCTTAAACTCCATTCCACTGTGTGGAATGATAACTTTTCATTATCTAGTAATTAACCATTTAGCGATATCTTCAGCTATACAACACCTTTGGATCAGAAGGGTTCCTGTGAAAAAACACCATTTATGTCTCAGCCTCTAATTTCAAATTCAAGAAGGTGGAAAAGCTCCATGTGCTGGAATTTGAAGACTGTTGCATCCTACATCTGTAGTGCTAAGTAAAAGCACCAAGGCATGAACACAAAGCCTGGATTCTCACAGTCTCGGATAATCCTGCTTGAGCAGGGAGTTTGGACCACATGACCCACTGTGCTCCCTTCCAGCCTTACCCATCCTGCAGTTCTGTGACTCATCTCTTTTTTTTTTTTTCCCCCAAACAAAGGGCCAGGATATTCCACTGTGATTTAAAATAGTTTTTCCCACTAAGAATCGGGAGTTCAGAGCAGGATGCTGTGTGTGTTGGAGCCTTTACATTTCTGTGCAATCATCGGTGGTGCTGCTATTTTGTGCTTTGCAGTTTCTTTTCTCTGGACTCACTCTCAGACCTCTTTGCTTTTTTTTTCTCTCAGTACCCTACAGGAATATTTTTTTGCTGCACTTGCGTTCTGATCTTTTTTTTTTTTTTCTGAAAAGTGACTTAATGAAAAATACGAACCAGAATGCTCCGTGTGAGTAGCCTCCAATGCTGAAGATCAATAACAGTTTATTTGATCACTGACAGCAAATGCTCTTTCAATTAAGCAGGTCACATAAATAACTTTCTGGTTCCAACATTATTTGGAAAGGTTGAGTGTAAAATAAATGGGATTGGGTTGGTGCAGACGTCCCTCAAAAGGATTGGAGTAAAAAGCTACCTAAGTACTTGGATGCTGATCCTTGCTTTATCAGGCTGTCCTAAGATAGCCAAATGGGGTTTAAAACTCTGCATAGGCTACACTTCTGCATAGATTGTCATCGCTTTGCTGATTTTGAGAAAGGTGGAGGTTTCTTTAAGGAAAACTTTTCATCTGGTTTTTTTTCGGTCACTTTTTTCAGCAAGAAACACCATATATCACATCCCAAAAATTAAATTGTATGCGTGTGCATGTGCTTTTACCCCTCTTTCTTTAATATAACTCAAAAAAATGTCCCATTCTGCCTCTGGGAGTTGTTTAATCCCTACAGGTTTCTGGCATTCTTATGGCCACACCTGACTGTGTTTTCCAGCCTGGTAAAGAGTTTATACTCACAGCAACACAATTTCACTGTGTGCCACTATAGACAGACCAATGTTAAAAATGCCAGGCCAGGTCCAGTCATACTTCACAGGAATCAGACTGTGTTGTGCAAGTGAGGTCAGCATCCTTAGAATGAAAAAAAAAATGGAACAACACATGGAAAATACACTGAAAAAAGAGGAAAGCTACAAATGACATTTTCTTGTTGAAAGCTTGGAAAAATAAAGTCTGCACACAAGAAGTAACAAGAAATCTCTATTTCACAGTGGAGACCTGAAGTAAACAGTGGGGATTAATGATCTGTAGGAGTGTCCAATATCCAAATCAAAATCCAGGGCCAACTTTTGCAGTTATCCTTAATTCACAAATATGATAAGCCCAAAACTTCATCAAAGCTCTTTTGGATATTTGATTGTCCACAAGGCAGTAGGCATGATCTTTGCTTCAATTGAGTTGGCTCTGCAAATGGTGCTGCTGTCCTTCCCCCTTTAATTTTTCCAATACCTGGTTTCTGTGGAACAAGTTGTGGGGGGAGAAACAGATTCTGCAGCTGTTGAGAAAAAGATCAGAGGCACCAACCTTGTTTAAAAATTCCACAATCAATTTAGGAAAAAAACAGTAAAACCCCAGGAAACTTTCCAACTTCACTAAGAAGTCCTCAGTTCAAAGATAGCTGTACTAGGAGGAATCCACAGGATCTGCCTGTCAATAGGTTTCTTAGAGGAAGAAATGTTGAGGGCGTTTTTTTTTGGTTTTTTTTTTTTCTTCTTCTTTCTCTGCCATTGAGAAACAACTTTATAACTGCAGAACAAGGTGAAACTAGTAACAGGGGCTGGGGGGAGAGAAGGAAGGGAGTTCTTGTCCTGAGGATGACTTGCCTCTGTGAACTGCTGCTGTTGATCTCGCAGCTGCTGAAGGTCCGATGGAATAAAAGTTTTCCACATCTTAGGGCCCATACCTGGAGGGTCTGAGCACCCCCAGGTTGTACAAAGCAGCTTACTGTGCTTTGGACCCTGAACTCTTGGTTGTTGTAATATGGCTTTAATGTCATCCCAAGAAGTGCTAAATGGCTTTAACTCTGCAGAGTCAATACACTCACAGACATATGTGGGAGCAGCGGGTTCCCAAAGCAGCCCCTGGAAGAGCTCCATGAAAATGCAGAGCTGGTACACCCCTATGATTTGCTTTTATTGCCTCACTTACAAAAATATCCTTCAATATTAGAGCACCTACAGCTTCAAATTCCCTGAACTGCTGTGATGGGCGCTGGGGTTTGGCTGTCATAACCACAGGGCTGGGACGAACTCCAACCTGTGCAGCTTGTTCAGCTGCACCAGGGTAAATGTTGGTGGTCCTGTGCCCAGTGCTGCTTGCCCATGGCAGAGGGAAGTCAGCATGAACAAGGCAGCCTGGGGGTGCTGATCCCCTCAGCACACCCTCCCCACTTCTACTCATCTGCACTTAGCAACAACAATGTTTAATAGTCACTGCTGTGTTAGTCCTCTGGGATTTAAATCCTTTTCTAAACCAACTGGTACTTTCGGACATGAGTTTCACCCCTCAATAATCCACTGCATGAACCAAAACTTTTTTTTTCCCCCCTTTAATTTCAGCTCTTGTGAGTAACGGTGAGTAATCCAGCTATGACTAGGATTCATTAGTATGGCAGGACTGCTTGGAATATGAGGAAACCAGTCTTGAATCCTCTTTTGAGAGCCACTTATCCCAAAAGGCTTTTATTGTTCATGAAAAACCAAGGCTGAATGGCAATGCACGGAGACAACACTTAACTTTCCGGCACAGGAGTGTGATCTTCTTTGCACAAATGCATGTGGGATGAGTGCTGAATAGAAGCAAAATGAGCATGCAAATCACCCCATGCACCAACTGGTGTTTCAATGCCTGCAGAGCTGGGTGTTCACACAGGATCCTGCTCGCATGCCTATCTCCAGGGAATTTGAATGCTGAGACTGGCTCGGTGCCAAAGTACATATTCACTTTTGCACATGCCCTTCAGAAAAAAAAAAAAAAGAAAAAAGAAAAACCAACCTGCCTGAGGATCAGCCTGGTGTGCTGAATAGCACACCTGGCCATCAGGCAGGAGGCAGGAGGTTGACTCCAAGCTCAGTCACTCATGGAAGCTCTGTCGCCTCAGTTTCCCTCCTTCCTCTCTGCTCTATTTCTTCTAGTTAGACTGTAAATTATTTTGAGCTGGTGCAATGTCTTTTTATATGCTCACACCACCCTAATCCAAATCATAATGATGACAATTGTATTCAATTGATGGGCTTTTCTGAAATTTCCCTATCACTAACTTTTATACTACCCATTGCAGCTGCAAATTCCTAAGGTGACAGCACCTATTGCCCCGCCATTATTATGCATAATAATAATTTAACTAAAATGGCATCAGAAAACGTGCATCACACAAAATGAATTTAAATTGATTTTTTTTTCTCCTTTCTCAAATCTTATTACTAATTGGTATTTTTAGAGCAGAGATTCATTTTCATACACTAAAATTAATGGGCCATATCAGCGGGTGTGAATCAGGATAGCTCTGTTGAATTCAAGGGGTCCTTTATCATTTACTCCAGCAGAGAATCTCACCTACCATTCCAAAGAGCATTTTCTTTTTCGTAACTCACAAAGTAATTGCATTTTCAGCCTTATGTCCTGATCCTGCAAATAATTGTGCAAGACATTTAAGTTTATGTAGATAAGAAGTGCTGCTGATGCCACTGCAGCTCCTCATGTGAAGTTATGGTTTTGCAGGATCAGACCTTAAAATGCAAATGAAAACACAGCAAAAATCTAACACATTCCCTGTAATATTTTAAGAATGGCAGCATGCAATATGTAGCCCATTCTAACACCTAAAATTAATGCAAATTATGTTGTACAATAAAAGGTCAGAAATTAAATTATTTAGGTGGTTTAATACCTTTTATTTACTATAGAAGAAAGTCTAATCTTCTTCTCCTGGAAGCTCTGTATCCCACACTGTCTGCAGCAAGTCTTTGAAATTCAGCAGGGGGACAACTCTTGGATTAAAGATGTGTTTTTTTCTCCTTAGCCCCCAAGAAATTCCAACTATAGTTTTGCTGAGACAAAGTGTTTTGAAATAGCCAATTCACTTCTCGCTAGAAAATTTGGCAATAAGTGCTGATTGAAATAGGAATTTGGAAGACTTGCTCTTTTCTTCCCCTCTTTCCAAGAAAAAAAAATCCTTTGCTGCTGGGTGTCCTGGATCTCAGATGTGATGTGTGTTAGCTGATGTGCTAACAGTGCAAGCCTGAATGCTGCTGATGGTGCACAAAGGACGGGTTACCACAAGTTCTTTACACAACAAGAAAGCAGCCCTTTTAAGGGGTGAACAAGAAAGTTTTAGGTCACAAAATCAGGCAACCAAAATATAAGAATTAGGAGGAATTTAGGATCCTTTATTAGCTGGCCAGCTTACAACAATGCTACATGCACTGTCTTCAATACCAGGGTCACACCTACTCCTCCTTCTCACCACTGGTGAAATATTGAGTGTCTGATGAGCACAATTAACATGGAATAGGCTTGAATTTACCATGGAGACAACACTTTTTTCCCCAGTTTTTGTATGTAATATATACATTACCATGTACTTTTCTTCTGCTTTAAGGCAAATTGAGTTTGACATTTATACAAGAAGCAATAAAACTGATGCAGTCAAAGTATATTCCTAAAACAAGTTCAGTAATGTCTCTTCCAAACTACATTTGAGTTAGTGGAATAAATGCCTTTTCATGTTTGCAGTTGAAGCACAGGCCAATTCTGCCAAATGGTTTTTGGAAAATTGCCTTCAGAATTGACTTTCCCTGGGGAAGATTTGCTTCTATGGAAAGAGGAGATACTGGGAAAATTTGAAAGAGAGAGAAAGCAAAAGGGAAGGCAGAGGGAATAGGTTAAAGGCTAACTTTAAACAGGTGGCTCCAGTTTTTCTTTGCCCAAATTGTTCTATAATTTTTTATCCTAACACTTTCTGGTTAACTATAGCAAATTCCATTTTAGCAAGAGCAATTCTATGCTAATCCACCTTTGCTCTTACCTCTGCTCAGGTTGGGTGTTTGCTGTCTGGGCTTCCCCGTTCTCAGGAGCAAATTCAAGTTTGGGAGTTTTGTAATTCCAATTCAGCTTACCTATCTGGGAGTCCTAAATCATTTAGGATCCCATGGATTTGCTTTGTCTCATTTAAAAAGAGGAAAGATGAGGGCTTCTTTCAAGACTTCTTTTCAAGAAAGCAGTTGGTGTTAGCTGGCTTGAATAGAGATGTTGGTTTGGACTCCCAGTGATCACCCAATTTCCTCCCCCATCTGAATATGTGTGAAATGGGTGTCCTTTTCTCCAGTTATCATAACCAATTTTGCTACCTGAAAGGGGATGTCTGCATAAGACAGTGCAGTAGCTACTGAAGGATGGTTTAGTTCATATATAGCCCTTCTGGGCTACTTTACAAGTTGGCAAGCTTTGGGGATCAGCAATAGTCATCATTCAGGGAAGGAATCTGCTCTATTTCATGTGTGTTAAATGCTATTTCCTAGTCCATCTATGGATGACCTGACTGAAGGAAACATATTGCAAATGTATGTGTCATATCTAATCAAGCCCAATAAATATCTCTGGTAATACACAGCATTTTCCATCTTACATTTCGGAGGTGAAGCATGGGCAGAATAATTCTGCACACATTGCAACACGACGTCTGCAACTCGGTGGGGAGGGCGACAGCAAAGAACATTCCAGCGAGAATTCCTAATGTCAGTGTCTGCACCATAATTTCTGCTCTGCTGTCTTGGGACCATGCAGTGCCCAGCTGAAAGGTTTGCCATTTGCACTGTCTGCACTTGCGGCTCCTGAACACACAGAGGCTGCTGTGACTGCAGCTCCAAACTCCTCAGGACATTTCCTCTGAGGTGTCAAGGCACATCTCCCTCCTGCTCCTCAGATCCCCCAGGGAGGACTGTGCCCACCCTTGGACTCTGACCCTCTGCACTTCACATCTCGGGTTTGGGTTGGCACCCGTGAAACTGATCCGAGCAGCTAGGAAAGGAGGAGGGAGTTTATTTTTAAGTCGCACCAGGGGAACAGCTGCGGCATTTTCTCCATGGCAGGAGAAGCTCTCACAGGACAGAGGCAGGCCTGTCTTATTGCCTCCAAATTTCTTCCCTCCAAAGAGTTTCAACCTTCAAGATTCCCCCCGTGCAAACCCCCAGCTCATGTGTGCTGGTGAACGTAACTCTAGAGTGTAGTGGAGGAAACCAGCACTATTTTTATTTTTGGTTGAGTAAACATTTAGCATTTAACAGTCAGGTGTTTATTTCACTTCCCAAGCTGCCTCCGGTTCCAGCAATGCTTAGCACGATCCTTTTCTCAGGGAGGGGGAGAAGAAAGGGGCTTGAGTTAAATGCTCTCAAAATGGAGAGGCCTGAGGAATCACAAACTTGTATCCACTGCCACACATCCCACCTCAACCCCTCCTCCTTCCTCGCTCCAGCCCTCCTTGGAAGGAACCTGACAGGAAATATTTTAGAGGTAGAGAATTTTCAGTGAAAATATTATTTCTCCATCTGCCCACGCTTCCGCCCTCGCAGGTTGTATGGCTAAGTGACATTTAGGAATGTGTATCCTGCAGGCCGCTGGGTCCCCTGCCTGCTCACATGTTGCCTTCCCATCAGAAGCACATCCAGGCACCAGGTCCTCCCAAGTGTCACAGGAGACACTTGACCTTCCAGAGCTTTTCGGGTTTATTTCTTACCCTCAGTGGCTCCTGTAATTGAAGGGGCTGACCCCCTCTCCCCACAGCCTTCCTGGGAGGTGCAGGGAAGGGTGGGGTCCACCACTGCTCCAGAGCTCTGGGATCAAAACCCCAAACCCGTGAAACCTACAGAAAGTTGGCTGATCTTACATGTGTGGAGCTATTCAAACCAGATGCTCGCATGCCTTCCTGCCCACGCTACCTTACCCACACTGATCCGTCCCTAGCCCAACAGGAAGCTTCAGTTTTTTGTACCTTGAGCCATTTTCAACAAAAAGTCATGAGAGGAGAGGGACACACGTGTGCTGCAATGACCTGCAAGGGGCTGCAGACAGCAGGAGACTTGCCTGCTCCTCCATCCAAGGGCTGCCATGGTGCACTGTTTTCTTGGGCAGGACAAATTTATCCCAGATGGTTGGGAAGTGTTAAGGCAACATGGCTTGACAAATAGCGTGTGTCTAAGAGGGAAGAGGAAAATGACTGAGGTTAATTTGTGTTGGGAATTAACACTGGGGGAAAAATGAACATTATTTTGACACATTTCAGCTGCCCCACCATCCCCTTTTTGAACTAGTTAATATGGAGGAAAGCTCCCGTGTCTAGTTCTGTCTTGCTCTTCAGCCATGTTTCTCTGGTCAGAACTACTCTGTGCTCTGCCTCAAACCTCCTGTGTTTAATCCTCTCATTCCTAAATCTTGGCTTTAAACCATCATTCTTATCCCTATTTCTAGCTTATTCCAATAAATCCTAGCAGTGGTTCTAACAGGGACAAGCCAGTTTTAATACACAGAGGCCTCTCAGAGCAGTGGTCACAAGAAAGCTGTAGCAGATTAGGGAGGAACTCCTTGCCCAAAACCCAACTGAATCCATCCAGTCTTGGCAAGAGGAAGGTCAGGCCCAGAAGTATTTTTCGCCTTCTTGTTACTGGAATAAGAATAAAAGTCAAGGTCAGAAATTTAAAAAGGATTTCACTGAGGCAATTTTTTTTTTCTTTTTAAGCTGAACATCTCAAACCATACATAAGTGGGTTGATTTTTGAAGAGATCTGAACCTGTCCTGAAAATAGTGAAATCTGCAACGTTCAGCTATGAACTATAAATGTGCAGCTAAGGGCCCAACAAGACAAGGATCCTAATGAGGCAAAGAATTTGGGCTACCATTTTGATAGGCTCCAGGAAAGCAGGAAATATTGAGCCCAGACTTGCTAAATAATAATCACTTTGCCAATTTTTCTGTTTATTTTTCGTTTAACTGCTGATTGCATTTCTTAGCCATTTATTGCCACTTCTCCCCGAGTCCCTTGGCAATTACTATCTTACGAATCGAGCCTGGTCACACTCACACCTGACTTGACAACATAAAATGGTGTGAAAACTGCTAATAGAGGAGTTAACAAAACATTTTAAAAGTCCCCACCCCTCAAATTACTAATTAATTATATATGAGGCTCAAATCCAAAGCCTTATATTAGCATAATACGGTGGGTTTTCACTGGTCAGATAAACCAGTAAGGTCAGAGTCAGTGTTCCATACACAGAATTTAAGCTTCCATGACACTTTTCCCTCAGCAGTGAGTTCACTGCTGCCTGTGCCTACCCTGAGTGCGTGGTGCAGCCTCTGGGCTGTACACTGGGCCACTCACATTATTTTGGTTGGAAAAAAAACAAGAAAAGGGTTGGTTGTTTGCACCCCACGGGCTGATGCAGCTGCACAAAGAAGCAGAAATAGCTGTGGCAGAGGGGTGGGACCAGAGGAGGGGTCCTGGGGGAGTTTTTCACCCCACATCTAGGCTGTGGTGCTTTGCCACTGTGCCTGGCTCTTTCACACCCAGAATACATTAGCCAGCGTAATTAAAGGTACAGGAAAAACACATGTTAACAATTTTCCTGCTGCGGACTTGTCAGGATTTTATTTATTACTTTTTACTCCCTGTGAAACGTGATTATTCATTGGTAAGATTTTGAAGCTCCTCATAATGAGTACGGAAGAGAAAAATCCCCTTGGTTTGCTACACAAGTTCATCAGAAAGGTGATCAGCCACATAAACACATACCCCTCTACCCCTTCCCATACCCATGCATTAGCTCACAGCTGTGTGGATACAGGCTTTGAGAGCTGAATAACCCATTAATCTCCATGTGGAAAATCAATAAATTGAAAATAATTAGCTGGGTATGAGAAGAAGCAAAGAATCAGACAGCTGTTATTTAAAGCATGACTTAGGCATGTAGAAACAAGGTATAACAAGACATACAGGGAGCAGAGAAGGGAGGGGGAAAAGGACAGGAGGATTTGAAAGGAAGAACGGAGTGGTGAATGCAGAGGTGCTGAAATGTGTGTTTATGTACAACCCATGTGGTGCAGTGAGGGCTGTGCAAGGACCAGCAGGGCTTTGGGAAAATGCAAACCCCGGGATGAAACTCCTCGCTAACAGGGCTGGAAAGGCTCCAGGAAAAGGGAACAAATTTCCAGCCACTGCCAACAGGCATGGTGATGGTTTTATTCATCTCCAAGCAGGCAGACAGTGGGGCTGCAGTGGGAGTGCAGAAGCAGCACCACGGGCACAGGAATGGGCCACGGGCACCCTGGGCAGCCCCAGCAGGGCAGACGCAGAGTGGGGCAGGCACAGCGTGTCCCTCCCCTCCCTCCCGTTCCCTGTCACACTGGCGTGGTGACAACTGCTGAATAAAAACACTCCGAGAGAAACAAATGAAGGGAACGAGAAGAATGTGGCTCACCAGTGGGGAGACAAAAACAACAGCACACTGAGACAGATCAGTGATGTACCAGAGTGCTCCAAGCTCAGCTATGACAGATGGCCTCATGAAGGGATATTCCAGCTGAGCCCTTGAGTGCATTATTTTTAGGCTGAGATTTAACACCCATGTCCCTGGCCAAAACAAGGATTCTAGGCACAGTTTAGAGTACTGAACCACCAGAAACTTTACAATATTTTTGCATTTTGTTTATGGTGGAAGCTTCATGGGATCCATTATGAGAAAAAATACACAAGGCCTGAACTAGAAAACTGCTGGACAAGGTGGAGCTCCTAGAGAGAAACCAACACAGAGAAAATTCCTTGTGGAGGCAGAGACTGTTTAGAGGGAGAGATTTAAGCAGAAGCACTACAGGCCATACCCAAGGATGCCCTGAGATGGATGAATGTTAACTGGAATATTGGATTTCATTTGTCTGAAGACAAAAAGTATCTCACTTTCCTTGCAAGATCAGAGCATGAAGCAGGTCACCACATCTGCCAGGAACCTGAAACAAGACCTTTGAGGGCATTATGCACCTAATCATCATTTAATTTAGGATTAAATTTAGATTTAACTTCTCCAGGAAAGCCTTCCAAGACTTCTGTCAGTTCATCAGTGATGATACAGCAGTGATGAAGCTCTGCTTGTCTCCAAGGGAGCTCCTGTGGTCACCCACCACTATTTTCTGTGCCTGGAGAGACATAACATGTAAGGGGAGTCCCAATTTCTATATTCAGCTAAGCAGGAATATGACAGCTGCTATAAAACTGTAAAGCATGAAGGTTAGGAAAGGCATCTACTTCCAAGGCTGCTCAAAACTCAAGAGTTTCTATCTTGAGCCTGATACATCTCTGAGCTCAGATTTCTAGCTTTGAGCATCTAGCTGGAGGCTGATACAAAATGGGGCTGTTACCTTTCCTTCTCTGTGTCTTCCAGCACTGGTGAGCAAGTTCTACCACATGCAGGCTCATTAATCTGTTTAGATGAAGGTCAGGAAAGGACCCACCCAGCTCTGGGATGACTGGAGCTGTGCTTGAGGAAAAGATCCAAAAGCAGTTGTCTAAAAATTAGTGACTGTCCCTAGCAATTGGAGGAACCAAATTTTCATGTCCTGCTATTGACATATCTGTAGAGCAGGCTGGATTTAATGCAGATTGTCTTGTTAAATTGGAGTTGCTTTACTCATCTCCATGCTCTGCTTTCTCAGGGTAACAGTGCTTTTCTCCTCACTGTTCAAAGCCTGGAATTTTTCTTCCACAGGGCTTCAAACCTCTGAAAATCAGAGTCCAGTTCTTGCAGAATTCTACAAGCGTTACATTATCTAGGACTGTGAGGACTAATCCCTTCTGTTCAACCTAATGAAAAGCTTTATTTAAATATAACCACTACCTTCTTGTTACTGTTCACTATCCACTTCTCTTTCCAGATTTAATGACACATCTATGCCATTTCTTCTCATTTATAGGATCAATCTTGGGGCCTTATCAGAATGTGTTCACTACAGGGGAAAAAATCAGGTTTACAATTCTTTAAATGCAAAATTCATGCCTTTAGATGTAGCCTAATGATGGGGGGAGAGAGGCAGCAATGGCACAGTTCACATCAAATCTCAAAATCTGGAATGTTTTTTTTCAACCACTTCAGTCACCCAGACAAGGAGAGGATTCCAGTTCCAGGCTGTGGATTCACGCTTATTCTGGGTCTGTTTTAGACAGCAAGTGGAAGGGGAGGTGTTTCATCACCTCCACTTTCTAAATACAGTATTTCCCAGGATTTTTCATTTTATTAGGTAGTATGACAGTTCATTCTGCCTTTCTTTTGATATCTAAAGCTAATGTGTTTGCCCTTCTCACTCAAGTCTGTATGACTACACTCGTGTTAAGGGAACAGATAAAAAACTTGAATACTTCTACTCTGAAAAGGCTGCTTTTAAGAGTTTGGATGGATCTATTTGACTAACTACAGAGAACAGGACAAAAAGGATTGGGTTACAATAGGAAATAAAAGGACTTGTCAGGGAAGAAGAGGATAAAAAAGGGCAGCTGAATTATAAGGACGAAGACTGTGCTTGTAGGAAACTCAGACTCTGTGCTGTAGGAAATCAGTAAAAATGCTGAAAGAAATCCAACAGGCTACAGAGAGTAAATAAACCTGTGTGTGAAATGTGAGCCTCATCAAACACAAAAAACAAGGACTCAGAAAGACAGGGTTGTATTCAGGACTAGGATGATTCAGGCAAGTAGAAGAATGACAGCAAAGGCTGTATCAGGTTGAAGAAGAAATCTGGCCAACTCCATCAGCTAAAAAATTGTCCCTCAGCCCTCCTCCCTGCCTGAAGAGAGGCTGCTTGGGGGCCAAAGCAAACCTGGGGTTGGGAAGGCTCCAGCATCTCTGCTTGGAGCAATAACTGTGTCCAGGATTATCCTTTTACTGTGTTTCTACTTCACTGACACTTCCAGCCACCGAGAAAAAAATAAAATAGAATTAAATTACATGAGGAAAAAAAAAACCTGGGCTGGAGCAAATCACCAGACTTCTGCTTCTGAAAACTTTCAAACTCGCCCAGTGCAGCTGTGTCTGGGTGACAGAGCCCAGGACATGCTGAAAAGTGCTCCTTGGGAGTGCAAGTCCAGACAGCTTTGCCAAGCCTGGGGAGCAACAACTGCACTCCCTGAGCAAGGCAGAGCCCGGCAGTTTCTCAAACAGCAGCCAGCGTGAGGCTGTTACTGCCTCCAGCCCCTGGGCAGCAGCAGGGCTGCAAGTAGAGTCTTGTGGTGGAGGGAAGAGAGAGACGGGAGAGCTCCCAGACTGACAAGCAGGTTCTGCGGTTTTGTTTAAGGTGCTGAATCAGAGTTTCACCTGGAGGGGGGGCAGAAGGGGATGGCTCATGGTTGGCAGGTGCCTGCAGGAGCACCGGGGCTGGCCTATCTCAGAGCCTGGCACACAGCCCTGCCTGGCTGGTTTCTGGGGCTCTGAGGGGAGGGAACATCACCGTCAGACCCGAGCGTGCTGGCTCTTGTCGTGTGGCCCTACCAACAAGGGAAGGCTCCTTTGAACAAATCCGCAGCAATTTGGAGATAATGAAATTCAGCATCCACCCAGGCTGCTAAGCAAGCTGAATTGTGAAAGGTTCAGAGCTTAGTTTTGTCCTACCAAACTGTCCCTTTCTGCATCCAAGAGCAGCTTCTGGCGTTGATGGCACAGCCCAGGTCCTGGTAGTCACTTTCTGGGGGTGAACTGTTCCTCTGTATGACCACAAATGGTACAAACACAAGCAGCAGCTCTTGGTCATTGATTTCAGAGTGGAAGAGTGTCAGGCAAGCCTGTTACCAGCTCAGAAACAACTGTGCCATAGTCACAGAAAACACTGAACATCCAAAATGGGCATGGGCTGGACTTCCATCAGAAGCACATCCATGTTCTGCCCACTGCAGGGAGCCCTGGTAAACTTCTCACCATCTGGCAGCACCTCAATTATTGACTGCAGTGAGCTGGTCTGCAATTTTCTGCCTTTGCCGTGGCTCATTCTTGTCGGTCCAGTCTCGTTGCACCATCAGGGATGTGCCTGCGCCTCCTGCCCTGTGCTGCAGAGCCAGCTCACTAGATGGTGTGCAACCGTGCTCTGCCGGGGCTAAGGAAACAAATCAGGAACACACTGAGAAGAGGAAGTAGAAATAAGATGGTTTAGCTCAAGGAGGAGAAGGTTAGAGCAGGAGCAATGCCTTCAGGTCAAGATCAGGTGCAGGAGCAGAGCTGATTGAGGAAAGCCTTCATAGCTCCCGGTGTTACACCACCTTCAGACCGAGCTTCTTGTGCCCTCACTTCCCCAAGTATTAAAATTCGCCAGGAAGATAAATAGTTACTTCATTGCCATCTGGTTTTATTCTGCTAGATAATGTAATCAAGGCTATTCTATACACGAGAAATATCGCTTAACTAAATATCATCCAAAATACAACCTACGGAATTTTGAAAGTCACCATTATTTGTTGACATTTGAGACTGAAACAGTTGGACCAAGACAGGGCAGGTTACAAACCAGGCATTTCTCTGCCCTTTCACTATTGCTTGAAAACTTCCATGAAAGTTCTTTTTTTTCCCTAAAAAAAGAAAAAAAAGAGAAAACATAGCTGCTGAAATAGAAATTTATTTTCTGCATTTTCTTTGAGAAGCTGCAGTTTGGATTAAGCCATGATTTATTTTCCATATTTCAGGAAACTGAAAAAAAAAAAAAGAAAAGAGAAAAAAATATTTTTGTTTGGGTAAAACCTTATTTTTTTTGATGTAACATCTCTTCCCTGCAAAAATAAGGCACGAATACTGCAAATACTTTCTGCATTGGCTGAAATTTTTGTTAGGAACTAACAAACACATAAACTAACACGTTCTCAATCAATCAGTGACTTGGCAAAAGCCACAAGGACAAAAGAGCAAAGCAAAGCACCAAGCACTGAGATCCAAACCCCACGCTCTGCTCTGGCCACCGGGCCTGGTAGATCCCAATTAGCAACAAGGACACAGGATCCACCAAAGATAAATGACCCAGCTCAGTGCCTGACTCTGCCTCAGAGTGGTTATGTGGGCGGTGCAGAATTTGTCAAACAAGATGTTCGCAAAGATCTCCCCAAGCACAGCCAAGAAAAAAATGAAGACAACCCTACCATAAAGTGACACATAATTCACATAAAGCGAAACACACTCATACAACAGCAGAGAATCGCTCATTCCCCTTAGGCAAAACTCATCCAAAAAGCTAATAATGAAAACTGGAGGACTCCAAACCATTATTTTTACTTTGCAGGCCAGCAGCAGGGATAGCTTATGTGGTTTGCAGCTGACTCTGGAGTTTTCTTCTGGTTTCCACCACTAAGTCCCTGATTGATCTTGCAGCATCACTGTCCTGGGCCTCAGTTTACTGATCAGCGGGATGTGGGCGTAGGTCGATTACGGAATATTTAAGTCACACATGCAAAATATCCAGGATGAATACGGGTAGGTCTGGATTGTTGAGGGACATGCTTCTGTACCTGTTCTCCAGACAGATCCTTGAAATTGTAAATTAACTCACATGCTTCATGCTTCTGCAAGAAAAAAAGAGTGAATACACCTGCAAATATACGGGATGCAGAGCTCAGATATGCTGGTGTCAGTGGCTATGACTCAGAAATCATGGGAAAGAGGTCAATGCCTTCACAGTGACCCATTTTAACATGCACTCTGCTCTGTAGTTTAGGAATGGAATACAAATGCAACTCTTTCTTGGAAGGTCATTGGATTGAGCTGAACTGACCCAACCAGTTACTACTGGCTTGTGGAAAACCGTGGACAGCAATATTTATGATGATTACCCTGACGGGCTGAATAATTGCTTTGTAGCTAAAATGTTAAAAGCAATGGAACTGAGTTTTCAAAAGAAGTGTTTCATCAGAGCTTCCTAAATAAAATAATTGTGGGAAGTAACTGGAGAATGGAGCTGGTGGCTGGATTTGTGTTAATACACATGTGTGTGTATATAACACACCTGCATACATGTGTAAAGTGGTGCAGATCAGGAAAGAGAATAAAGCAATCTCTTTAGACTGAAGATTCTTCCTGAATGTGTTTACTGCTACTACTGTCAGAATTATTATTTCAGTGGTAGGAAACATATTTTCAGGGACCAAAAATGCTAAAAACCAGATGAGCAATCCATGAGATAGAGTACTCAGTGCAGTCTACAGAATGAAACTACAACTTTTAACATATAATTTAGGAGTTAATGCATAGTAAAAATAATGCCATTTTTTCCCTCAAGTGTTTGGGGCTAAAGTAAGAATCTGTGCTTTTTGATCAGTTTCCTTTACTGGTTATTGCCCCACAATGTTACTGCACCTCTTAACCTCAGTGACCTCTCACATTCAACACACTAAAAGTTTGCATTGGAGAATTAAGAAGGTGAACTATTGTAGTGAGTCGTCTTCTAAACATTTCTTGTGTGAGGATAAAACCTTGAAAGGACCATTTCTATACACTCATGCTGTGAAGAAATCCCTGCTCGTGAGTTACCAGGTTATCTTTGTGTCAACTGCTAAGCGAGTTTCAGCTCCTCTTGTTTCTCAAATGAGGTCAGACATTTAAAAAATAGACCATGTTGGGCAAGTGTTGATTGGAAGCTGGTTCATGAAGTTGAATTCTTTGGTTAATGGATCTTCAAGACATTTAGATGCTGAAGTTTCTAAATTGTCATGTTCACATAGGGACCACAACTGTCCGTGAAATAGTGGAAAATGTACGTGTGAGTGCTGAGATGTGGAAACCGCTTCTACAGCGGGTGTGTGACCAATGCACGTGAACACCCTCCTGAAAATGTGATCCTCCAGGCCCAGGCAGTTTCAATAATCAACAGCCATCCTCATCCTCAGGTACCTCTGTAAGGCAATGGCTAAGAATTTACCGCAGGCTCTTATTGTTGCGAACCCAAACTCGGTCCTGTCCGATCACACTGCAGTGCAGCAGCCCTCCAAGGAGCACTTCTTTTTCACAAAGGGATTTCCTTCAGTGCTGGTTCACAGACCCCTCTTGGCTGTGCTTTAGAGCCACTCTTCTCAGCAGCTGCAGCAGCAGCTCTATAATCACTGCTCAGGAAATTACCATTGTCTGAGTTTCGGGACGAGAACCACTTCTGTGTATTCATGAATGCCGCAAAACCACTAAGCAGTCAAGTTAAACATAGATAAACTCTGGACATACATGTGAGCCAGACTCTATGTATTTTTGGGGTTATTTTTGCAGGTTTTGGGTTTGAGAGTAACCTAGGTTACTAAAGTCTGCTATCCCAAACTCTGCTCTGGTCCTTAGCTTTGAATGTCATGCCCAGCTTCCTGGGCACTTGCAGAACACAGAGGAGAAATATTCTTCTGATATATCTGGCAGGAACCTGTTTTATCAAAAACAGAGGTGGGGGGATAAAGGTAGAGCTTTCCATATTTGATTCCAGAAGGACCCAGCAAATCTACTGTGCTGTCAGAGATGGAAATACAGAAACTTCCATGGGTGGTGAGTAAATGGGATAGGAGCTCGGGATGACTTCATCCTTTTTTCCCATTATTACCAGGTATTCTGTAATAGCACTTGCAGGCTATAACTAAGGCTGGGACCTGCTGTGCTTGCACGTGTATGGACAAGCAAGTAGACACTGCTCTTGCCATGAAAGGTTTAGACAGAGATCATGAAAGCAAAATGATTTCAGGCTTAAGGACAGTATGACAGACAAAAAGCAGCAAAAGAAGGTAGTGAAGTGTCTTGCTCAATGTCAGGAATACTTTGGAAGTCTTCTCCTGCCTGTTCTGCTGGTTTAGACACTCATGGGTTGTCTCAGATAAACACTACAGCAACATGGAAGTCAGTGGAATTAGAAGCAGAAGCTCCTGTGATCACTCATAGACCACAGAGTTCCTAGATATCACCTACTTTATTCTTTATTAATCACAGTTTTAAGATTGATTTCTCTTAGATTCTCTCTGACTTCCTGCTACATCCCTTGTGGAGAAATCACACATTTGGAAAATTGTAATCTAAGTAGCAGTAGTTACTCCACATCCTGGAAGTGATTTTGATGTACCTGCATATTTTTTCTCTCTGTGTCTATCATGACACCTGAGAGCATTTGCAAATCAGTCAAGAGCATCATCCCATATCAGATATGAATAACTATGAGTTCCTTCTCACCCATCCCCATCCTCGCTGGAGGCTTCCTCTTCCCAAGGCAGATTTCTCAGGAGGAATCTGAGCAGATAGCCAGCCTTGCTGGATGCTTTGAAGGGCAAGACAGATTAACTCTGCCAAATCATTAGGGAAAGCGAGGTGTTGCTTAAGCTGAAGGTCCTGATTAGGAAATGCCTTCCCCCACCAAGGTACACGCCAACCCCACCCACACACACAGAGTTCAGATCACTCAGATGCAAGATTGCAGTTGATCTCAGCATCTGCAGAGATGAAAGGAGCTGCAGCATCCAAACCATGCTGGGCTTCGTTTGGGGAGATCCAAACTGGGAATTTGGATTTCATTGCAACAGGAAACAAACTGGTAACCAGTCCAGCCTGCCAAGCAATGCAGCAATTAATGAATGCTCCCATAACCTCCCTGCTAGGTTATGCCAGCAGAGTGCTTTGCAGCTTCCTAAGGTTTCTTTCTGGAAACTTACACAGCACCAGCTTGACACAGTCCCAGTCCAAAGACCTGGGGAAAATAAATTGCACCCCTGGGCTGCCACTAACAGGTAACACTTCTTGAGTTGCAAACATGTCCTTCAACCTGAAAAAAATTCTTCAGGTGCTGTAGTGTGGAGAGGCAGACAGGAGAAGGTTTGGAAAAACCTTCTATGAGACTCACTTGCCTCTGCCATCACCACCATCATCTTCCCACACATCATCTATGCACCCAGAGCAAGTGGGATTCTCAACTTCCCACTGACTGAGCTGCTGTTTTCTAATCACTGTAGTGATTATTTCACTTCAACTACTCTGAGGTTAAACTCCACCTTATAAAATATTTGTCCTTTTAATGCTCAGTGCACTTCTGGAATCACCTCAATCTGGCCACCTTGACACATTCTCCAGGCTTTTCATGCCATGACAACCCCTGACATTCCCTATAACATGTGACCCACATTTATGGATCTCACTTACAGACTCCGGGACACGGTGTTCCCTCTCATCCTGAAACTCTTGACTTGGTGCATTCTGAAGTTGGCAGCTGATTCAGGCTCCCAGTTCTGAGGGGTGCTGAGAAATGAAGGGCCAAAATAAAGAGGCACCTCACTGCAGCAAACCAAGAGGGTTCCCCTGACTGCAAATTTCTTAACAGAAAAATGTCTGTTTTTCTGGGCAGGCCATCAGGAGAGGCAAAGAAAAAACACTTCTTCTTCTTCTCATCCCACTCACTTCTGTGAAGGAATTTGGTCTGTACTTTTTGAGGTCCTGAAGGATTTAGAAACCTTTCTCGCTATTATATTTTGGACTGAGAATATCCCTTGATTCTTCTCTATTTCTTTCAACAGAATTCTTCCTGTTTACATAAATTAAGGATCTGGCTCCTGGTTTCCAACTCAACCAAGGAGGACTCAAGTACAATGAGACAGATTGTCCTCGCAGGATTTCGAGCTGTGTAGAGAATCCAAAGTGCCAGAAACCTTGTGGGAAGGACTGTTTGCAGGGAAATTCCATCCCATAGTTTCCATACGTGTTATATAAGTAATGTCACCCCAGACTATAAACCTCCTGAAATCAGCCTGCTCCATTCAACACTTCTGGCTCTATTTTTTTTTAATATATATATAAAGATATATAATTTTTCTGCTCTTCTGCTTTAAACTGCCTCACTTAAAATGAAACTGTGACACTTGTGCCACCAACATTTCCCATTTCTGCTGGAAGTGTGGAAGGACAGGACTCATCTGAAGCTGGTGAAAACAAAGTGCCACTGAAACCTGTTGTAGCTGTGGCATGTGGCGTGGCACAGCCAAGTGAGTGTGAGGTGCTCTCAGGGCATCTTTTGGAGCTAAACTCTGACACTTTAACTGGCTCAGACCAGCAGGAAGCTGGAGGCTGAGATTCATTTCTGGATCTGTCCTCGCTGCAAACTCTGAGCCATCAGTGGTGATTTTGATCAGACGAATTCCTCCCATCAGGAAGAAAGGCGGTGTACACCAGTACTTTAATTTCATTTCAATTTGCTTTAGCAGAGATTTGTAATTATTATAAGGAACGATTTTATAATGTAATTCAGTGTTGTCAGAGTAGGTTAGCTTTATGACCTGCTTTAAAAAATAAATGCGGCTTTAATTAAAACAAAACCAAAGAGAAAAGTACAGTCTTGTACCAACATGTTGCTGTCAGCACCCTGCTAACTGTCTGAATTGAGCTGCAAGCCTCCGCTCAGGGGCTCCTGTGCCAAAAACAGAGCTCATGGCACATTTAAAGGTACCGCTGGCTTAGTTTTGATTTACAGCACGGCTTGCTGTTGCTGGAGGTTTTCTAATAACAGCCATGATGGCTGCAAAAAATGAGGCACAAAACAACAGCCACGTTTGGTAGCTGACAAGTCTTGCAGAAGTGAGGCTGGATGCGGCAGTAAACCCGACCCTGCTTTGCTCAGCAGTGTACTGGGTTTCCATTATCTGACATGGAGCCTCTTTTGGTTTAACCCAGTACGAGATCAGAATCCCAGCCATTACATTTAGCCTTCCAAGCTGCCATCTTTCATGAGGTAAGACGATTTTGCTTCTACATAATGAATGTCACAGAGCTCATCGTCAGTACGTGCTCACACTACTTGTAATTTTCTGTATTTGCATTGCCTGACATGAGACAATATTAATGCACTATCACACTGAAGGCTCTCTGACATCAGCAAATAGAGCCACCAGGCAAACCAGAGTGTCTCCAGCAACACACACAGCCCCCTTTTTATCCTTGTGCCTCTTTCACAAGGTCAGTGATATTAGGCTGACACATTAAGACATTTTAGTATCACTTTATCAGAACTCTTCATGTCTTAGTGCTCACCACACATCAGGATCCAGAGAGCTGTTGCAGGGCTGGCACTAAATGGCTTGATTGGGTGGTTATATAATATTCTGGAGGGTAAAATTTCAATCCCTAGAAGTCAGTGAAGATTTTGATTTCACTGATTTTTAGTTTTAACATTAATAATTCTAGCGGTTTCCTTCTTATTGGCTTCAGAGTTAGAAAATTATCTAGTTCATAAACTACATTTTGGTATAGGGATTTATTTTTGAATTTTTTTTTTTTACTTTTGATAAAATGATTCAGAAATTGGATGATAATGCAAAATAGGCAGCAGCTTTGAGGAGAACAGCAGAAAGCAGAACCAAACAGGTGAGGGACAGATTGCAACCCTTGCCTCCCTCTCCTCTTGTCATATCTGAGTGCTGAGATCCAGATGAGAGCCCTGTGCCATGGATTTTCCAACAGGGGGTCTCAAGGAAGGGATCTGCTGTAGCTGTCAATATTAATTGAGTCCATGTGTGGGAATGTAAAGTCAAATATTTGAGGGATAATTTATAGCAAGTGAAATGTCTTCTCTAGTGTGCATTTAAAAAAAAAAATCTACAGAATACCTGGGTGAAAAGAGTGAAAAAGAGATAACACTGTAAGATGTAGTTCTTAAGAAGCTGTTCTGGGGAAAAACTGTACTTTTCAGAAAAGCCATGTTTTCAGCTAGGATTGTCTAGTCTGGCATTAGGACAGACAACATCAGATATCATAAAGCTTCCTTTTAAATGCCTTTTACTAATTGCCTCAGATTTTTTCTTGCAAGATGGATGCACTGAAGTCTTCAGTCTTGGTGTGAGCTGGGTAATGTTAACTTCTGTGCCAGATCTAAGCTGGATTTGAAAAGTCTCACATCCTAAATGTTTTGTTCCATTAGAGAGCTGATAAATCACCCCCTCTAAACATTTTAATATGTTTCTAGTCTTGACAATTTATGACTCATCAAATCGGGGAGCACCTTAAAAATCTTTCCAGAAAAAAACATTTGTAAAATGTTTCTGTTACCATTTTTCCCTCTGGTTAGTGCATATCTGGTAATAGGGGCAGGATTTTAAAAGTGTTCCTTTTTTCAAGCCTGGTCAACTTTAATGGCCAAACTTTCAGGAGAGGTCAGTGTGCAGTGTTTGACTCTCTTGAGCTGCTCATGGCTTTGGACACCCTTGGACAGGAGCCACATTTCTGCTCTGTGTTATTCTGTCAAGCCCTGATTCACGACTTTATTCCAGGCAGTTTCATGCAGCAAATAACACTGATCATTAGCAGCTGTACCTACCACCTGAGGCACTAAAACGGGTCAGGAGAGATACAGAGTGGGTTCCAAGAGCTCTAATAACCCCTGGAACATTTCTCAAACACTTTTTTTATCACCACACACCTAAGATAGGTTTGGAGTTGTGAAATCCTCCGAGGATGCGTTTGGGATGTGTCTGCCCTGCCAGGAGGGAGAAGCCTCTCTGTGAGCACAGGCTCGCACGCAGCACACGTCACACGTGCCACAGCAGAGGGCCCCGTGCTCCTCTCACCCTCGTCAGCCTGCTAAAACACCAAAAAACAAAAATAAAACCTGCATTGTGTATCACGGGAGTCTTTGCCTGGCGAGCAGCTTTGCTCTGGAAAACATGGCAAGTGTCTAAACCAAAAGATATTAAACTTCATCAAGTCCCAGGCTTGTTAACGTTCCCTGGGGCTAGCAGGAGTATGGTTTGTGGTCATGGACAAGGAGGAAGGGTCCTGGTCCTGCTGTTTGAGTGACAGCTGAGACACACTTCCCCAGATAAGACTATTCTCCCTTTTGTCACAACATAGAATCCCATTTTCCCTTCCTCCTACCTTGGGTTTTAGTGTATGTAAGAGCTCAGTGATGCTGAATTGGCCTTAATTAAACTGATTAACTTAATATAATATAGGTAATAGGTAAATAACTATTTTCACGCTTGGTGTCTGGTAGGAGAATAACTCAATAGCAATAAAATGCCTTCACTCTTGTTTCACAGGCCTGTTCAATTGCCCGAGTGGTTCAGAGATAAAAGAACAAAATAAACTCAGTTTCGTTCTGGACCTTGTTGGGCATGCACAATAAAAGAGAATCCTTAGACCCCACACAAGAACTGGTACAAATAAGCAGTTTGAAGATCAATCTCCATGTTGATTTATGATGGATTCAATTTTCTGTAAACATACAAAAAACGGTGGCTTTATTTCCAAAGGAGCAGGGAGTCTTCCTCTTATTGCAGTCAGTTATGTGGACTCAGCAGTGAACAGGGTGGGAATGATGTTGGGATAAGGAGAAGGAAAAAGTCTTTTGGTGTCGGATAAGGAGAAGGAAAAAGTCTTTTGGTGTCCTATAAATGTTGTTTGTCCATTTTTTTTTCAAAAGCAAAAGTAGTTGAAATGCCCACATTCAAGAATCTCAGCCAGTTGAACTCCTTCCAGTTAAATAAAATCAATTTAACAATATCTTTGTGTTTGGAAAGACAAAGGGAAGAAAACAAGGTGCTGATATTTTTTCCTGTCCAAATTTAAGTGAAACAAAATGTCCTCCTATTTTCCCATTAGAGCTAACACGAGATATTGAGGAAATTACCCCTCCCCTGCTGGCCCTAGAGCTCTGTCTATATTGAAACACGGGGAAAACAAGGGCTAACACAAGAGGACTTTGTGCTGTGTGAACGACTTCGCCTCTATTAGCAAAGCAGACTGCTAATATGATATGATGGGACATTACTAATGCAACAGAGTGCAGCTAATGCAAACAAAATATGTTGGAGTGCCTGGTTGAACTGAATAGAGAATTTGTTTGTCTGGGACCCAGATTCTGAAAATCAAAGCAAATGCCTCAGAAATAAATCTTACAGATAACTCAGTAAACACAAAGGGCCCATCAGATGCACCAAGATGTTTGTGGGTTCTGGAGGTACAGAGAGATCCATGAGCCCCATTCCCACATGGACTTTTGAAGGGAGTTGGGTGCTTGGGTGTCCTTGGCACTTTGGAAAATCTCTTCTTGTATAAATAATATATGATGCTAATTTGCATTGACATAATAACTAAGTGCATGTGATTATCAGTAAAGGCTGGAAAACTGCTGTTCAAGGCTCGGGGAGTGCTGCTGTCATTGAACCAGAGCTGAGTCTCCAACAGGAATTGTAGTGACAGGACAAGGGGGAATGGCTTCAGGCTGAAAGGGAATAGGTTGAGATTAAATCTGAGGAAGAAATCCTTCCCTGTGAGGGTGCTGAGGCCCTGGCACAGGCTGCCCAGAGAAGCTGTGGCTGCCCTGGATCCCTTGAAGTGCCAAGACCAGGTTGGTCAGGGCTTGGAGCTCCGTGGGATAGTGGAAGGTGGGACGGCCTTTAAGGTAGCTCCCAACCCAAACTATTTTGTTATTCTATAGCAAGTTCAACTCTCAGAAATAAATAGTTATAATGCACTTTACAGTGATTTTTTGAATTTTTTTTTGCCTCCTTGCCCTCCTCCCACTCTCATCTGTTAATGAAAATATTGTCTGCAGTGAATGGATAGGTCTGAGCAGATGAGAGAATCCTGTCCCCAGTTTCAGCTGAGGGTAGTATCTCCCACAGCAAAGGGTCTGCTTAGGCTTTGATGCATTTCCCTCCAAAGGCCAGCTATTAAATGGAATCCTTGTGTTCTCTCACAGCCTCCAGGGCCCTGCTCTGCACTGGGAGCTGCTTTTGCAGCCAGGAGCAACCAGTCACAATTTGTTATTAAAACTGCAGCTCCCCACTGCTTGCTGCTGCTGACTACCATGAGGCTGGAGTCTGCTCAAAAAACGCAGAGAAAGCAGAAACTGAGAATATTCCCAAGCTCACCTTTTAATGAAGGCATATGGCATTCAGGATATTGTTATTCATGTAGTAATTGGCAACAGCATACACATATTTATGGTACCGCTCATCATGCTTAGGAAATTTTGGAATTGCTCCATTTTAATGGGCCATAAACACTTACCTGAAGTTAAAGTATATGGCAAATACAAAGAAACATGAATAATTCTTCATAATTACACGCATATATTTATGTACATACACACACACACACGTAGCCATCAGGCAAGGCAATTTATTCTTTTAATAATTATTACTGAGGTAGAGCAAACTGTGCCTTAACTGTTCTAAATCCAGATTAGCAAATTTAATCAAGTCAAGTGAAAAACGAATGCAAGGTCCTCAGACTTTTCCTAGGTATTTGGGGCCACAGAAAAGGAGCGTAAGAAACAAGATAAATTGTCAATAATTATCTGCAGAACTTGATTCCAACGTTTGCAGTAAAACTGGGGCTTCCTAAAAAAACTCACTTTATACAGGAAAAAAGCACCGTTTTGTACTCCTCTTTCTACTGAAATATTAGAAAGAGGTGGGGGTTTTGTTGATTTTTTTAATGTAATAAGTAGCTGGAGTTTTCTCTGATCACTATGGAGAGATGTGAGTGTGCAGTATATCCTTACTAAAGGAAAAATTATAATCTGTAATTGTAGAATTAAACTTCTCCTGCTATACCTGTGAGCTATCCATATGGGCATTCAAGCTCCATTTTTATTGCAGAATTTTTTAAAATTAATCTGACTCATTTAAACCAGAATTTTTTAAAAAAAGAGTTCATGCAGAAGTAAAAGATTCATAAGAAGATGTAAGGAACAAGAGTTGTTTAAACCCACAGATTCAGATTTCTGCTACTGCTAAGTTTCAGCAGTTTGAGAATAGACTCACTGAAAATAAAGGGCTTGCTTGGAGAAGGGCACAAAAATAAAATTCTATGTGCCAGCACTGGAGTCTGTGTCCATCTGGATCAAAAAGGATGCAATTTTAATTTTTTTTTAATTTTAAAAAAATATATTTATTTGTTTCAAGCTCCCCAAAACTCACCCAGCAGTTCCCACAGAGATATTTAAGATGTATTTTCAGGAGGGTTCTCAGTTGAACGCCCAGAGTAGCCATGTTCTGTGTACAGGAGTTAAGACCTCAGTGCTGATTTGGATAATGATCTGCAGCCACAGACCTTGTGATTCCCACCCTTACTGTTTAGAAATGGGTGTCTGTGACTCCTCTTTCTTCCTCACACACTCAGAAACTGAAGTACCTTATTCCCAGCGTAATACTTGAAAAATGATTCTTTCAGAGACCTGGATTTTGTATTTCTCCATTAGAACCACGACTCCCCTCCATCTTTCTGCTTCGACATCTGGTGTTGCAGGTAGGATACTCTGGCTCACAGCATCTGGGCTGAGAGATGTTTTCTCTCCTCAGAGTCCCAGACACTTCACAAAACCCCTCCAGAAACCATTTATCAGACTCAGCACTGAAAGGTTCAGTAAAATTTACAGCGCACCACCTTCTTCCCCCGCCTGCACAGTTGCCCCAGACTCTCCCCAGCAGAGCAGTTGTTAACAATTTTGTTAATTGCTGGTGCTTTGCTGATGTTTGCTGTTCTGAATCAGGGATAGCCAACCCTATTCATACCGATCTGGAAATTACCCTAACCTATTGTTCAAAACTAACACGGGATTTATTTTCAAGTTTTAGAATCTCTGAAACAATTATTTCTTCTGGTAACTGACTCTCAGCATCCATACCGATGCTTCTTCATTAGCAGAAAGAGGAAATGAAGAGTTTTATCAATAATGTGCTGGCTGGCATCTCAGAACTGCTGCAGTCCCTGGCTCTGTCACGAATCTCAGTCATGATCTTAGACAAGTTCTGTCATCTCCCCATGGGACTGGAGTGATGTTACTTCATTTCCTGCCTTTGAAGATGTATTCATCTAGATTGGAACCCCTTCTCGAGAGCTTTGTAGAATTGGATGGAACCTGCCACAGTGTACCCTCATTAACACCACAGAATTAGATGATGCAATAATATTCACGAAAGTAATTAATGGAGGTAACGAAGAGACAGCAAGCAAAGGGGTGATCTTGCAACCTCAGACTGAAATCACACATTTCAGAAATCTTGTGAAACAGCTTGAGCCTCAGAGTTTACTACTCAAAGTTTTTCAAACAGCAGCATTTCAATCGTTTGGCTAAAGCTGGAGAAATACCCAAACTTTTGGGTGCTGACGGGAAACCTCCAAACTTTCTGAGGTTTCTCTGTCATTGACATAAACCATGGTCTGTGGCTTTCAACAATAACATGTGTGCTGATTTTAGCAATTCAAATCCAGATGCAGCAACTGAGCTTGTCAAAACAGAGGAGCCGCAGACCACTTCTCTCTATGTGAGTGTGCTGTCATTTTTGGTAACTGATTATCTACACAACCACGGACAACCAAACACCCATCTGGTTTCTCTGATCTGCGGGAGCAGCATCACTACCATGACAGTCTACAGGGGATATAAATAATCTGAAAGCCTTTGCTCTGGACTATTTTACTTGTATATCTAGCTGGACTGACTTCAACATGTAGCTGAGTGTGCTTTTATAGGTTTTATTAACACAAATTCTCTGCTGGAAAAGGACATCACTCCTAAAAATTGAACCTGCCAGAGGGTCAGTGAGCATCTCCCAAAACCACCCATAGGATAGCAATTCATAGGACAATGGCAAATGCCATGTTTTAAAGAATTGCAGCTTTCTAGGCTCACCTAGATGCAACACTGGCTTTTCCAAGGTGAGACATTTCCTACTGCAGGGATTGTGTGTGGACCACCATCAGCACTTTCTGGCAGGTGCCAGAGCTGCCCAGCAAAGCAGCAAAGCCCTAATCCTCTTTGTCCAAGTGTCAGGAATCAGCAGCAGGTCTGTATGGACGGGCTGAGTAGACAGCACATCTCATCAGCACCTCTGAGACTGCCCTCAGTCTTCAGACGTGAGATGATATTGAGGCCTGCAAGGGAAAGTATAACAATAATTGACTTAACTGAAGCTTTGATTCAACTTTATGTGCATGAGAGAGGCAATTCACACTCCTTACCCAGAAGCTACACTCAGGCCAGGGAGTTGGAAGGAGGTATTCAATTAGGAGTATCACTCCACCAGGGAAAATTATACCTGGAGTGAGAGAAGAAATGAGAAATTCCAGTGGGAGCTGCGTTTTCTTTGGGGGAGTTCAAAGGAGAGTTTGTTGTGGTAGCCAAGCTCCTAATGGAAAGATAACTTCATCCTTAAATCTCAAGTGATTTCTGCCAATTCATAACAATTTACACCTACAGAGTATCAGCAAATTAAGCCCAACTATGTCACTGGCATGTGAAGAAGTATTGGGGGCACTGGAGCATGAAAGGAGTGACTCATGGAGTGACACATGTGAAAGAAGAGAAATACAGTTCAGGAGTCCCAACTTCCAGTTGCCTGCTGTAATCACTGTAACTTGTTTTTTTAATACTCTTCTACTGCTGGAAATAAATGAATTATTTACATTCTGCCTGACCATTTTTCTCTTTCCTTTTTTAGCATTTTATGCCTCAGCTTTAATTCATCCCCGGTATTTTTTCCATTTGAGTTTCTAGCAATAACATTATTAAATTTCATGTCTGCTTCCGTTTTTATTTCCATCTTTCACCAAAAAGATATAAAGTGAAATGAATCCAAATGAGAGAGCTTTTCTCTTCAAACCACTCTCGGTATCGTCGTTTCCTTAATTAAGTAATTGAAGCTCTCCCAACACACACAACGTCATTCAATCCACTGTGGTCTCTCATATGCCCTGGCACTTACCCTGGCTCCTACAGGAGACTCTTTTTCCAGTCCATCACTCTCTCCTGCATCTTTCTAATAACCTCTCAGGCCTGCTCCTCCTGGTACCCCCTGCTCACAGGGACCACGGCTTTAGAGGAGGAAATAACATAAAGAGAAATTATTTTTTATCATTCCTAAGGGTCTCTATTCCAGGTCTTGCGTTGGACCAGTCTTGATAGGCCTGACAGCCTCATATTTCTATTGAACAGAGAAATTCCTTGCATTAGTTTCATGTTTGTGCCCTCAGTTTTTTTCCTTTGAAATCTGAATTATTTCCTCCACAAAAACAATTTACATTTTTAATTAATAATTCTACACTATAAATTATTAATTTCCTCCTTTTTGCACCTTAGGCTGTCCAAACCCTCTTTTGACATCCCTTTGCTGAGCAGTTGCTGCTTTCCCTGGATTCTGGAATGTTGTTTTCTATGCTAGAAATCTCAGCCAGAATTGTTTCCAGAACAGAAATACATTTTTAAAGGATGAGCAATACACAGGCCATGCTAAAACTTGATAGATCCTCAGTGCATTCACCCTTGAATAGGTATGGGTGTAGATGTTGGGTATTACAGGCTTTTTTTTTACTGTTGAAAATTTCTCAATGAGAATTGAGATTCTGTTTCACTATATTTTTCAGGAAAAGGATCCCCTCAAGAGCTTAGATGATATCCTGAAGGCTTAAGGGAAGGAAGAGCAGCTAATGCTGCTCCTTCTCTTCTGGGGACATTGGATCAATGTCTTCTGTTCTCACTCCCCTTGCATCCTTGCACTGCCAATGCTCCTTAGGGGTGAGGAGATAATGTCACTAATTGTGCTCTTCCCCACGAATTTAGGCATGATAAAGCAGCTCCTATTGCAGCTGTTTTCAAGCTTGGGAAGAGGTGTAAAGTAGCCCGGGAGAAGGCAGGGAATGAGCCTGAACTGAGGATATGGTGTGACAAAGCTAAGCAATGGCTGGAACAGGGTTGCATTAGAATTCCCTGCGTAGGTGAGAGGGTAAGAAAGGAAATGAGTGAACTCAGACTTGGGGTTTGGAGAGCAAGAGCTAGAGAGGGTTGTATTTGTATATCAGCACAAGAGCACTAAACTGGGTTCCAGGCTTAGAGCCTCACACCAAATGGCTCAATAGGGTTGTTTAGACCCCCTTGGTCCCAAAGATCCTGAATCCTAACATCCAAACTCATTTTTCTGTGAACATCCTCACTGCTTCTACCTGAAGTCTTCATCCTCCCAGATAGGCCTAGCTCTGCCTGTGTATCTGAATTACTTTTGTTCCATAATTTTATCAGGTTATAGCTGTGACAACCTGAGCATGGCGAGTGGATCCAGATCCACTTAGAAGAAATAATTCCTGATGTAAATCACGGATGTGGGGGTTGTGACATCAGCAGGAATTCATTTCAGTCTTCTCTTGCTGAGAGTTTTGCAGGGTGGATTTGTGTGATGTTTTGTAGGCTGAGCATCCCTAAGCCTGACCTGTGACAGTTCAGCTCATGACACATCTGGTGAGTGAGTGCCCTCCCAGCTTATGGCCACTAAAGCAGAGGAATTTCACCATCGATCTGGAGAAGCACTTGAGACAATGGTAGTAACAGGGCAATAAAGATTGCAATATATCACAGACTCAGCTGCTGGCTTGTATAGATCAGAGCTGCATTAAGACCATTACAGGCTGCCTGTGACTGATCTAAAGAGAGAAAGCCAGCTCTAGGAAGGCAAAGAGCAGCTGATACAGGAACAAAACCAAACTAACTAATGAATTTTTTTAACAAGTTCAACATGACAAAACTTCTTTTGCCAGCCCAGACAAATGCCTTTGAATTCCCATTCTGTCGCTGATCAGGGAGTCTGGGATTGATCCCCTGATGCATAGTCAGAAAAAAAAGAAAATATTTGCTGCACTCTGAACTGAAAAAAGTAAGTAGAGTAAATCCCACCAGCCTAAATCTGCCCACATTTACAGCTGTGGAAATGCAGCTGAGGATTGGCCTAGCAGGTATGTAGCTTTCCAGGGCACATTTTTGTCCCCTGGGCATTTTCTTCTTGCCATGTCCCTGCAGATCACCTGCATTGTCTGGAGCTTTTCCTGTGCAGCAGATCCACCGATAACCTGTAAAGGAGCCAAAGAAGAAGCAAAAGGGATTGCAAAAACGCTGTCACACACGGTGACTCCTTATCACTGCAGAGGAGTCTAAGAACAAATGCCCTTTTCTGGCCCCTGATCTTTCATTGTTAAGAAATTTGCTGACATTGTCACCTTCCTATGGAAGCAAAAGATGGAATCTGACACTTTGTGGAGAAAAAAAAAATCTCTGTGAATAGAGGAGTAAAAGGAAAGGGACTTTCACCCGTGTGTCCCCATGCTCTCCCAGGTCACCTCCATTTGCTATGGGTTTGCCAGCACCCATTGGACCTTTTTGACAGGGATACATTTGAGCATCTCCCTGCAGTTCATTGAACCGGGTGTGCTGAGCCATTGAAAGGCATTTTTATCACCAGGCGAGGGCTGCGAGTCGAACTGGGGGAGCCTTAATCCTCCAAAGTAGAGCGAAACCTCCCTGCAGATAAAAGACTTGCCTGGCTTGTTCCAGAGGGAGTTGGTGACACGGCTGCACCCTCGCCCCCTTCTCCCTTAGGAAAATACGGCCCTGGGGGCAGAGTGCAGAGGGACGATCAAAGGCAGGAGCAGTTTGGCTGCCTGCTGCCGGCACAGAGAGGCCAGCCCGTCATTAGCGGGGAGCAGCGCTGTCAGGGGCGGATGGCAGTGGAAGGGAAGCACGCTGGGATCTCTGGCAGACACAGGGATTGGGGCTCTGCCACCGCGTAGGAGGGGTTTGGGCTTGGGAGGGGACCTTGTTTCTTCCCACTCCCTTGGCAAGGTGGAACCCAGGTGTGTCCCTGGGAATCCCTAGGTTTTAAACTTGCTTAGGAGTAATAACGAGTGGTTGGTGGTTTTCACCTGCACAGCTCTTGGATGTCCCACTCCATTTCACCTCTGCAAAACCCCTCACTCCTTCTCCTTATGTCCCCTTCCCCAGAACACAAAAAGCAAACATCCTCTTCAAGAGCTTTTGTCATATTCCTTTTCCCCTCTGGCTTTAGAGTGTAGGGAGGAAGGAGTGCAAAAGGGCAAACTTCCTCGAAGTTTTAAAGCAGAGCTAGGGAAGAAAAATGATTCTCCAAAAAATGCATGTAGCAGTGCTGGAGTGGGAGCAGGCTGGCCAAGTTCTGCACTCTCTCCTCTGAGTAAGTCTGGCTGCCTTGGGACAGGGTCCAGCTAATTATCAACTTGCAGGAGTTTTGGAGGGTGAGCAAATAGCCTTAGACACCAGAGGGTGTTGGTAAAAGCACATTTTTCATCTAGCTTTTTAAGGCAAGCTGAATGGAGATTTATCTGTTAAAGAGCTTGCCTGCATGAACTTGAAGCCTGAACTTCAACACATTCACATTACCTGTTCTCCTACTGCAGAGTTGGCAACTTACAGGTTTCCATCACAGATTTGTGTTGTCAGTCCCAAGAATCGGACACGGAGAGCCCACAGGGAGTCAAAGGAAGCTGTGGAACAAACGAGGATTGTTTAATTAGTGCTGCTGCAGCCCACTGGGACAGGGAAGGCTAGATGGAGGGGGAGAGGGTGCAGGGGTGGGGGTTTACCTTCACCCTGGGGGTGAATCTGCCCCTGGGACAGACCTGTTGATGGTGGTTGGATTTTGAAAATGAAATTGTTGAGTAAAGGCTGTGCCTAGCCCTGGGCAGCCCTACTGTTCTCTAGGAAAGGGACACGGTGCAGTGCCCTCTGCCAAGACCGATTGATGCAGGAGCAGATGCTGCTATCCCCTCTAGCAGTCTGTGTCATGCATTTCCCAGGAGGAAATCCAGTTTTTCCAGAGGTAGCTGAGCAGGACACTGGGCCATGGCTTCTCTGCTGCTCCTTTGGGTAGCCCAGCACTCCTGTTGCTCCCAGCCCGGAGCCAGTCTTGAATGCGAGTACAAGGAGTGGAGTTGAGTAATGACCTTTTGGGAAGCCCTCTGGTCTCTCTAGCAATCCAGACCACAGCCAGGAACCACCAGGCTTTTGCTTTGTAAAAATTCCTCATCTGTCCATTAGCATTTTAGCCATCCCTTGGGTCGTCTGACTTTTATCCACCTTCTACATAGGAAACTGTATAATTTTTGATTTTTGAACCCTCAGACTGGAAGCTACAAACAGGAATTTCCAAGGAGGCAAGTGGTTATTAATAATAAATAAAAACAACCTCTTACATGTATGGAGCACCTCTCACAGAAAGAAATAGATCCCAAGGTGTTATTCAGACATGTTTCTGCTTTTAGGAATCACTCTGATATGGATTTACAGCATAGAGACGTTTTATGCTCTACCAAAGAAAAATCACATTAGCCATCACTGAAAGCAGCTGTCTCAGGGACTGAATGAAACTGATATTTTCCAGAATTAGCAGCTAATAGTGATTATGACTCGTTTTGCATATTTTTATGAATACGCTTCAATCTCATCCAATACTTGGAGTCTGGTTTTATGCTTGTCGTGATGAGCTCTATGTCTAAAACTTGGTTTGAGCCCAGATTCCAATTTTATTAAAGCACTCCAACAGGCACAACCTTTCAACCTTCCCTGGTGAGAGCAATATTTGCTTTCTGATAGGCTGGATTTCCATACTTTTTCTTTCGGTGTGTGCGCACGTGTCACGATGAGAAGTTTTAAAACAAACGGAGTTATCCCCGGCTGCTAAGTTCTGACATGCACTTTAAACAAGTAAACCCAGGGATGTGGCAGGCTGGGAAGGAAGGGAGAGCAAAACTGGCTTACGTGTCGCCCTGATCACAGAATTATCATCTGCTATCACACGGTTTACCATTAGACCCAGCTGCTGCCAACCTGACCGGCGCATTTCTTCAAGCTAAGCTAACAAAGCACTTATTTGTTATCCAGGGAACTACCTCTAATAGACTTCCAGTGAAATAATATTTGCTTTCCAAGCCTACTTTGAATCCCACTCACTTTGTTAAAAAGATTGCCTCTGGCTGTCTCTGCTGGTCTAATCTAATAGTTTCTAGTTTGTACAAGCAAAGCGCTTTCAGCCAACTATATAAATAACTTAAAGAGAAGAAGACACTTTTACAGCGCTCTGTGCCGGGTGCTATAGAACATGACAGATTAGTAAATGACGCCTCAGTGGAGCTCATCTGGGAACCTCTGTCAGTTGAATATGAGCAATTACAATATTGTATTTGGGCTGAAAGGGTTGTCTGTCTTCTTACAAAAAGGCTAACAAGAAAAATAATTCCTGTCTTGCTTCTCCTGTGCATGAAACTGATCTAAGTGGCTCTCGTCCCTTTTCCCTTCCCTCCCATTGCCGGCGCAGCAGCAGGAGGGGAGAGGGGGGGAGAGGCAAGTGAGGAGAGAAAAGGGAGTTATTTTCTTTCTGTTTTCACTTTTGGTTTGAATTGAGAACGAAGAAAGAATAATATTAGGAGACAGGGCTCCCTGAGGTTTGAGAGGGGACCTTATATCATTATATCAAAGCTCATTCCCTGCCTCCCACCCCTGCCCCAGCAGCCCCGAGTGAGCCTAAAGAGACAGTGCCCCGAGCCCCTCGGAACTGCTCCATTTATCCCAGCTCACCTGCTAAGATCACCAAGGGCCTAGAGTTTCAAAGAACTGCCCAAGGTTTACCCGTGCTACTCCCACTGTTGAATGTTTTTTAAACAGAAATGCTGAGGGTGAGCACCATGCAACAGAGAATTTACCATCCACGCTGTGATTTCCAATGGAAAGATTTTCACATCCTGTTGAAGGTTCCTTGAGGCTCTTTTGAAATTGCCTGCAGGACTGGAGGGTCAATACCACATGGGCTCCTCCAGGATCAGTGAGGTTACACCAAGTCTTTGTGATCATTTGATGAAGGATTTTGCAAACACCTACAGCCAAAGTATTTTTCTTTTTTTGTTCCTTTTTTTTTTTTCCCCTGAAGAACCACCCCAATACCAGGAATTTCTTTTGTTTACATCTGTCTTTTTCTCACCATAGCCTGCTGCTGTGTCTCCTTCCAGGCCCGTGAGTAACTGCATGCAACTGCAAGCCCGTGAATGTGCACCAACAGAAAATTCTGCTCTTACTAAATTAAGTACTCATGCTACAGAGAGGAAAACAGTGTCATTCCACCTCCATTCTGCTATTAAAGAAATCACTGTGTGCCATGTCCTGGGGCACCCTGAGGGTTACTATGGGCTGTATCTGCAGGTATATGGGGAGGTTTGGAACAGGATAAAGCCACACAGGTCTGACCATTAAGCCACTCACTGCTGTGCCAAGCAGGCCCTGGCATTCCTGGCATGGAAATTGCTTTCTAAAGTCCAGTAGCTTCTCTGGAAGAAAACAGAGTCATGTTGAGAAGTGACCAAGAAACTGTCATTCACTGAGAGCAAGCTGTGATCCCTGGATGGAGAAAATAGGGTCAAAGCACCATATTTCACTTGGGGTAATGCCAGGAATAATATAACCTAAAACCTGGACAAAAATTCATCTAGAACAAAACTAATACAAGCCATTCAGATCTAAAATCTGCCTTTGGTTGTGTCCATGCTGCTGCACCTGATGGCAGTGCTGACTGTGTGCTGGCAGAGTGTGACCCAGAGATTTCCCCACACTAGGTAACCACGCTGTACCAATGCTGACAATATCCCCGAAAACAGGTATAGGAAACTGAGATCATCCTGAGAAAATCAACCAGTTTTCATCCTTGGATGTGCATGATGCCACAGGTCCCATTCGTGACTCATGGGCAGTTTCACTGGTTCACAGACTCACTGCAACCCCTGAGAGATGAGAGGTGCAGCCATCCCCTCCTGCTGCTTAGGAAGTGTTTAACAGGATTTTAGTATCTGATTTCCTCCTCATTTTGCTTTGTTTGATCCCAGCTGATTTAATCACAGATTATCTTTTGCCAGATAGGAAGCACCTGAGTGATGAAACAACAGTACTGCGTGCAACTGTTACCTCCTGAAAAATACAGCCTCATGGAAAATTAGAGAACAAGACAGGAGAGGATGGAATGAATGGGGAGATGAGTGGAAGGAGTGGACCAGCAGTTCTGTATCAAAGGGCCTGGGCTGCAGTCACAGACTGGGCCACCAAGTTCATGTTTGATCTTGGACATGATCTTTCATCTCCCTTTGGTCTCTTTAAACTGTGAACTCCAGGGACAGGGCTTGTCACTCTGGCTGTGTAGTATGCACAACATGGAAAGTACTTGTTTTTAGATTGCATCTGGCTTTGCATTTAAAAATAGGAGCACAACCTCTTGCTTTTGCATGAAAAAGTACAAAATATTTTTCAGAACACAGTCACTCACATCTTCAGTTCTAAAAACTAAATCTGGTAATGTTTTTATGTTTTCAAAATGCTGATTTCCATATTGACTGCCTTTTTTCAGCCTTGGACACCATATCCTCAAATGTAGGTGACTGCAGTTTTTGAAAACTCTGAAAAGCACATTTTATAAAGGAAACTTTGTGGGAAGTCTCCTGTTCCTGTGGGAAGTGAAAAAGGCAGAATTTGGCAGCCTTGGCAGATTTAGGATTGTGCTGAAGGGATTAATCTGTTTCAGACTGGATGCCTTAACACATTTTGCATGCTGGAGGGGAGCACTGGCAGCAGGATAGGAACTGCCAGGGCTAAAGAAGGACAGTGCAGTGCCCAATAAGTCAATGAATGTGGTGCCAGAAGTGCCACAAAAAGGGCAGGGGCAGCATCTGAGTATCATGAGCATATTTTTCCCATCAAACCTTCCTAAAATGAGTGTTCAGATCTTCAAACTGCTACCGGGTTTAGCCAAGCCAGGGCTCATCCTCATAATACAGGAATTCTCCTGTAGCTGTACCCAGTCCAGGCCAGCCATCTGCCTGCCCACAGCTCAGCCCATGCCCCTCTCCCTGGAGCAATTCAGCCTCCAAGACTTGCATTTCTCAAACTCAGGGTAGGATGGAAATAGCATCTATATATCTTTCACATCCTTAATTGTAAAGTTGTTAACCTTGCATTTAGTGCTTGAATACTCTTGTGATGGGCACTGGAGATAAACCTCTGAGAGCCAGACATTGAAATAACATTGTGAACATTTTTTTTAACCCAGAGAGCTATTATTGACAGGGTGTCAGCTGCTGATGAAGGGCCCTGAAATATTTTATGGGATGTGACAGCTAATAAAACAGGTTGTTGTTTTTAATTGTTTGGCAGGTTGCAGTGAATTGTGAACAGATGTGAACTGGGTGCAGAGAAGTCTGTAGGTTTCCCTGAATTTCTTCCACCTTTCACTGCCACCACCAACACTGAACATTAGAAATATTCATTTCCTTGTTTTCACTCTGTGCCTGCTGCTTTGGTCATATTTGAAAATTGCACTTTTCAACCAAAACTGCTCTGCAAAATGCCTGGGTCCCAATCAGCAAAGGCAGGGTTTCAGTACAGGGGGATATGGTAAGGCCATAATTTTTCACATAAAGTTTTGCAAATGATCCCGTCACAGCTGATCTGGCACTTGCACAGATGGTGTGACTCTGCTGCACTGAGGAACACTCAAAAATGTCCTGAGACCTGTGTCCTCCTGAGGCTGCCCAGCTCAGAGTTACCTGCACTGTGGATGTGCAGGCTCAGGGCAGGGCGAGAGGAGACCTGGGGGGTTTCCCTCCTGCTGAGCAAAGCTTCCAGAGCTGCTCTGGGGACTCATCTCACCCTTGGTTTCAGCAGGGTGCCCTGGCTCCTTCAGCCCGCTGCATCATTAGCTGCTGGCACTTTCCATAGCTCAGTGTGCTTTTGGGAGGCTCCAAAGAGCCTCTCTTGAAGAGCCCCAGAGGGACTGTACAGGGCTTGCATTGCCTGAAATGAAAGATATCTTACCAGGTTACACCTTTTAGCTCCTATCTGTATAAGCATGCTGATAAGTGGGGCTTTTTCTTCCTCCATCTCCCCACTCCCTTTCTCTCTAACATAATCTTTGCCAGATCTAGTCAAAGCAGAATAGCTACAGGGGATTCATTAATCCCAGTTTGGAGGTAACCACCGCCACCACCGAAACATAAAAATAAAGATTTGAAGCACCCAAGTTTATTATTCATGTACTTTAAGTCCAGCTTTTTCTTCCAGCTCCCAGGGTACATTCCCCCTCCCTGTGTTGGGACCCTTCCAATGACTCCATCCTCTCCCCCTGATGCTCTGTGAAACAGTTATCAATTCCTGAGGGAGACCTGGGATAAAATGACACTCCTCCCATGTGCCGAGAGCTGCCAGGGTTGTGTACCCTGGCACAAGTACAACAGAAACTAAGCCTTGGCCTCCAGCAATGTAACACCCAGATAAACAAGTCTGCCAGAAAGAGGCCGGGCTGAGGCTCTGCAGCACTCGGGAGAGGCTGATCCAAACACTCCAGAGCTGCAGATAGCTGCAAGACAGGGTGTATCCAGGAAACCCGGGCTGTTACAGCCCTCCTGGCAGCAGCCCAGTGCATCCCCCACAGCCACCCTCCCCACACCACGCTTGCCAATAATGCAGGGCAAAAGACACCGTGCAGAGCGGGGCAGGGGAATCCTTCTGCTCCGTGGCTTCCATGGATCCGACCATGAGAACATGCTTGGGGGGAGAGGGGAATCACTGGCTTGCCCAAAGCCTTGGCTGAAGGTGCACCCGTGGCTGGTTGAAGCCTGGGGATGGTGGGGACAGACTCCAGCTGTGCTCCAACTTCAGGAGCAAGAGTAAAAATCAGCAAAAAAACCCTGTTCTCTTCTCTACAACCTGAGATTATTTCTTCTTTTCTTAGGTGTGGGCTCTAGAAGCATAGCCTGCCTGCTGCCACAAAGCCTCTCCTCCACTCCTGGGCACTGAAGCCAGGAAGGAAAGACCTTCCTGCAAAGGCAGCCAGTGGAAGAGATCTGGGCTGGCAGAGCATCCTCCAGAGAATGAATGGGCTCTTCACACACAAAGTCAAGGAGATGGGCTGACCCTGGGTCATTGGGGCACTCTCTCAGTCCCTGTCTCCTGAGTTACATACTGTAAATCAAATGATTCTTTGAGAAGAATGATGATCTCTAGATGTCTGAGCACTGGACCCCTGTCTGCTTCTACCAATGAGAGCAGGCAGAGCCAGAAGAAGATGCCCCCCATCTCCTTCCCATCCTTCTCTGACATGTTCAAGTTGATCTTTTGCTTTTCCGTGGCCTTTGGAAAGACTTTCAAGGATCACGTGCCCAAGGAATGAAGATCAGAAGTGCCCCAGCAGCCATAGGCACTGTCCACCCCAGGCCTCCCCCAGGCCTCAGCTGGCCATCAGGGCTGCTTTGGCTTGTCCAGGGAGGGGAGGCTGGGCAGGGCTGCACCACCTGGACTGAGCAGCCACTGCAGCTCCAGCCACGGAGCTGCTGGCACCTCACACACAGCCCAGATGTGGCTGCTGCTCTCCACTGTGGCTTAGATTTCATTGGGGTTTGGATGGATCAGAGGCCAACAAGGACAGGCTGCTTTAGGCACCCTCTCCTCCCTGCTAAAGGGAGCTGCAGACAGCCAGGACATGCCACAAGCTTCAGCAATGCCATCACCCACCCTCTGCCACCAGCACACCAACTGTGGGGAGCAGTGGAGACCCTGGAGGGTGGTTCCATTAATATCAAGGCACTTTTTGAAATTGGGGTTCTCCTCTCCTACAGTCAGAAGTGACCTGCTTTATGGAAAGCCACGAGCAGCAGTGACCTTTCAAAGCTCAGTGTGGAGATAACCTCTGGCTGAGGGATGCACAGAGCAGAGGTGTTTGTTAACTAAACTGGACTGCCTTCAGTGAGGAGAGAAAGGACATCCAATTAAAATATTCAATCAATTTAGAGGCATTTGCAGAAAACCAGCAAAGACCTACCTTGTTTGCAGTGGAGACTGTCAATCTTATACCGAGAAATATGGGCCATGGGGTGCCTTGTACATCATGTATGTTCGAGGAATCATCTTGCAGAAGTGTGAAGGAATCTGTTCATAGGCCCCTTTACAGAGGACTGCATCTTCCTGCTGAAGCCTGTCACAATTAACAGATAACAAAACCACCAAGCCGGTTTTTCTATGAAGATTTTTCTTCTGTCTTCAAAATGGACAGAGTGCCTAAGTTGAGAAGGGCACTTTAAATCAGAAAGAATGGTACAGCTCCGCTTGATTTCATTTTGGGGAATTTAAAAAACTGATGAATGACTCAGGAAAAAAGTTTCTGCAAACCTGGACTCTGATTTCATCAGCTGAGGGACAAAACCCTGTCAGTTCTGCTGCAGACTCTGGCTGGAGCAGTCACATGCTGCAGATATGAGAGGGAGGCAAGCTGCCGTGAAACTGAGGGATAATTGGTACCTAATAAGTTTAAGTGCTATCAGTGGTATTGTTAAATATAGTTAAATGCAGTTTATCCATCTCTAATTCAGTATTGATCCACTTCTACTGTACACCAAGGAGGCCAAGTGTGCTTGATTTTCAGTGAATCACTTCAGCATCACTGACTGCCCTGGAACCTGTGGGACCTTTTGGAAACTGTGGTTGACCTCAGCAATGCCCACTCAAGATTAGCTTAATGCAAGTCCAGTGATAATTGCAGTTTCATTAGTAAAGCTCCAGCTCCTTGAGTCATTAAACTCTGTGAAGAACTCTTTTTCTTGTTTCTTTAAACATTTATAACCTCCATCACAACACTGAAAAAGGCACAAAAGTCTGAGCTCTAAAATCTCAGGACGTAAAAACCAAATTAAAAAAAAGCTTTGACAATTATTATTCTCTAAACCCACATGCTTGCAGTGAAACCCATTACCTTCTGCAGCCTGACTCAGGCTGCCCAATTGCCTGGAGCTGGCAGTTCTCCTTCCTGCTCCCTTCCCAGGGCTCCTGTGGGCTCTTGGATGCAGCGGGGAGAAGATGTGTGGAAGACAGGGGTGCAGAGGCCGAGCTGCACTGCTCCCAGCCCTGCCTGCAGCCCCGGATCAGCAGATTGAAGCTGCACCAGGCAGTGCAGGTGCTCACTGCAGACGGTTTGCATTCCCCCCTGCCGGGACTCTCCTGGTGAGCCTCGGGAGCAGCGAAGAGCCAGCTTCCCCTTAGTCCCCTGTGCACTTTGGAGCATCATCCCTGCCAACCCCCCAGTGCAGACTGCTGGGGGATGTGTCAGACTGCTCATGATGCAGAGATCTCACAGGACAGCACCGTGGGCACGGCTCCATCACACCCTTGCACCTTCCTGGCTTCCCTCTGAAATCCATGTACCAAACCAGGGCACAGGGAGAGCAGCAAATGTGCAAGGGATCCGTCCTGCAGCATGCCAAGCCCCCTCCTCTCCCTGCTGGCTCCCACTCCCAGCACCCTGCAGGATCAGGCCCTTTCTGATGAACTGTCAAGTCATTATCGTCTTTCCCCGTTTGGCATTTAAAGCCTCTTGGCAAAAGATTAATGAATTGACTGGCTTTCAACAGGTTTTATGAAGCAAGACAAGAGCATGCCAGCACAGACAGAAAAAAANAAAAAAAAAAAAAAAAAAGGGAATAGGCAGGGAAGCCTCTCCTGCCTGGTGTGTCTGTGCAGCCCGTGCCTGTGTGCAGGCACGAAGGGCTCCCAGGGAACTGTTGGCTCCCAGCACCAAGCAAGGGGGAAAATTGCAATAAAATCAACATGTGGCCTTTAGCTTGCTGCTTTACCTCCGGTGAACCCTCATTAAAACTGCTCCCAGACTTCTGATTTCACACCAAAACCTACATACACACACCATGAAGATGATTGTTGTGTATATTCACATGATGGAATGATGATTTGGGGATTGGGGGATTTAAAGCAGCGTTTATATCTCTGTGGTTATTTCACCCCAGCCATGCTGTCAGTGTTTGGGTGCACAGGATTGCTCTGTCACCTGCTGCAGAGGGCAGAGCTGTCTGCAGAACTGAGGGGGGAGAGAGGAGTGAGAGGTGCCTGCATGATTCATACAGGCATAGCTCAGCCAAAGGGTTCTGGTGGCTTCAAAAAACCTCTGGAGCAAAGACCTCCCCAAAACAGATTTCACGCCATGTAATATGTCCTTCAATATTTTTTATAGTTTTTAAAATAGATGGATTGAGTGTTGATTTAGGTCTTTAAAACAAATGAACCATTTTATTCAAGTAATATCTGCGTTAGCAGGGACTGAAACTATTGCAGTGATTATTTGCACATGAGAGTAAAGTAATGGAATTTCAGGCCTGATGAGATTGAGCCAAAATGCTCCCAAGTACTAGAGAAATTTCAGTCCTAGACCTACTTTGAACTCCATGACTCACACTCCAGACCTAGATTTTTAATCCTCTGTAGTAATTGAAAATAAGTGGCACAGAATATCTGTTTCAGGGACTTCTGAAAGAAAGCCATAGCCCATTGTTCTGGTGTTAGAAGGTCCTGACACTGCAAAGTGCTGAGAGGTGCAAGGAATTTCTGATTCCCATGGATGTGAATGCTATATGAATTTGGGCAGCATCTCACAGGTCTAGATTTATTAAGAATATTGGCGTCATGTGCTGATTTATCAATTGCTGCCTCTCTCCATATAACATTGCATGGTTATTGTTTGAATAGAAGTTAACAGTGCTGATCCCCAGCTGGAGTTTGATGGACTGGATCCATGGGAAACTAGGGATGAGACTCTCTAGAGTATCTCTAAAGCCATGCAGGATTTGTAAACCTCTCTAGGTCCTTGACCTAGACCTGAAACCCCTGCTCAAATAACCAAGAAAAGCAGTTCACGGGCAGGAGTTTCCTTGGAAAGCACCTGGGAGAGCCTGTGGATCAGAAAAGGGGACAGCCAGTCCTTTGAGAGGGGTACCAAAAGGTGTAGGACCTGTGATGGCACTTGAAATGGCATATGACTCACACATGAGTGAGCTGTGGCGTGCCACGACATTGTGGTGAGGGTTCCTGGGGTGACACACAGCCCTGCTCCTCTCACACCAGCTGCCCCAGGGCTGGCTGCTGGTGGCCAAGCAACACTGCCCTTCTCCAGCTGCAGCACAGGCAGAGCCTTTGCAGCCCCACAGGGGATCTGTGAATGCAGAATTAACATCAGGGCTCCTCTCCAGCACAGGCAGACAAGAGACAAACGTCAGAGATCCCATATACCGTGTGCTTCCTTAACGGCCCGTGTGGAGATTTATGGCACATGGCATGTAAAGCAGGCAAACATTTCCGCTCACGTTTGCTGCACAGGGAGGTTATCCCACACTGCCACTCCTGCCAGCAGCATGGATGACTGGAAGGCTGGGGAAGGTCCTTTTCAGGTGACAACACTCTGTGGTAAAAATTAGAGGCGTTCTACTTTTTTTTAGTATTATTAATAAAATGTGCGGCCATGGGTTGGAGCCTGGCTTGCAGGAGCTGGTCCTCTCTGGCTGTGCTCCTGGGACAGCAGTGGGGCACTGAATGCAGGATAAACACGGGCAGCACTGGGGATCCTCCTTGGCAGTTTTACAGGAGATAGTTTGACGTCAATGTGGAAGCTAAAAGACACTTTTCCCTCCACATGGGCTGCAATGAGGCAGTGTCATCAAGTGAGGGTCCCTCCCTTGCAGCAGGCAGGTACGGGAATGCAGGCTGCCAGGGGGATGTTCAGATAACACAGGCACACACAAACCTTTCTGTTCCCTCGCACAGAGTTCACCTGACAGTCATTCTGCAGGCGGCTCTCTTTGATACGACATCGTGACCAGCGTGTTCTGACTGGAACAGTGACACGGCTCCACACCTTGAACCACCCACATGTATATCAAAACAGCCTCAGAAGATGAGAGATCCCTGTACAGGCAGGAGTTTCCCAGGAGGAAAAAAAAAAGAAATTCAAAAACCTGACTGAACCTCATTAGGGAGCTTGCAACACTGAGTTCTCCATTGTAGTTTTGACATTTTCTGCCGTTACTGCTGTGGACATGAAATGAAGACTTTAAAGGCACAGAAATGATGAATACAGGACACTCCAGGCAGAGATTGTGACAAACTTGCACCTGCAAGAAGAAGAAAGGACATGAGTTACAGCTTCTGTAATGTCCCATTTTTCCAAGGACCAATTCTCCACACTCACCCTAGACCTGTATTTCTTACATAGATGCATTTAAGGCTGCATTAGTGCAGTCCTCATGCTGTTCTCATGCTGACACCAGCACCAGGGTACACATACCCACAGAGACACTTCTAGGCTTTTGTCTTCTAGAGTTTTGAATTCAGGGAGCTTTTCATGCTCAGAAATGGGAGACACAATGCATATGCAATTGCAGCTTGGGGTTCGTTTATTTATTTATTTGTTAATTTATTTTCCATCAGCGTGCTACCTTGAGGCTCTTCAGCAGAAGGCCTGGCACTCACAGCTTGCACACGCCAGCAGGTGCTGGTGACCACATTGCTCTGTAACATCAAAGCACAATTTCAATACTCAGGGAGGTTGGATTTTCTGCTCAGGGGGAAAATTTGCAGGTATTTATTTGCATGTAAAATCCTCTCTCTCCATGCATTTTGTGTGGGCAAGTGATGGGGTGAGCCAACTGCTCCCCATTGTCTGCCTTCAAAAATATTCACTTTGTGAGCCACCATTGACTGTGTATGAATTGGGTGTGAGCACAGGTGCTGCCACACTTGTCCAGTGGAAGTTGAGGTCCCTGCCAGCCCCCTGTGCCTCCTGCCACTGTCCCACTCTGTGCCTGACCTCTGGGGCTGCTGGGTGCTCACGGCACTGAGAATGCACAGGAGGTGTCACTGCTCAACAAGTGAAATGGGAATTCATTTCCCAAGCAGAAGCAGAGGGGAAGAGATGCAATTTCCCCATGTACACATCCACACATATCTGTGTTAGTGTTTTAAAAGCACACTTTGAGGGCATGTGTGATGTCTGCTGCAGAATGAATGGCTGTTCTCAGCCAGGCAGGCTCAGGTACCTGTGCAGGTGGCAGATTTATGTACCATTGCTCTGACAGATAAACCCACAGTGCAAATACAGCTCACAGACCCTGTGTGGAGCAGTCCTGTGCCCTGGCTCACACCCATCCCTGCCAGGCTCACCCATGTCCCCGCAGTGCTCACCTTCACAGCCCCATCTACAGCACATCAGCCTCATTTTTACTGAGGTGGGATGTGAAACTCTTACTGCCTGTAGTTTCCATCCCTACCAAACCCCCACCTGACATCCCCTGGGCATGACCCACCCCCCATCACCCCCATCACTGTATCAGTAACACTTCTGAGGTAACAACAACTGTGATCAGATATTGCCCCAAAGGCCTGCTCTGTCTCAGGAAGGGTGGTGGTCACCAGCTGGCCCAGGAAAGAGGCAAGAAGCCACCTCAGGCAAAGGGAATTTCATCCTCAGCCACACAGCTCCATGCATCACCCTCAATGAGAAAGGCTTCTTGCTGTTCAATATGATGCTTGAAAAGAAGGGATACTCCTCATTGTGAAGTCTCCACGGGTTTGCATTAGGTCAACTGACTCAACTGCCTGCTGGAACATGAATGACCATCCCGAAGGATGCTGTCAAACCTTTGAGCAAAGCAAGACCTGAGCCAATTTCTAAAGTTTCTGAGAAACCAAACTAACCCCAGGGTGGGGAGGGGATTTTAGCCAAAGGACTTGCTGGACTATTTTCAGGAGTAGTCCTTGAAAACACAAGACCAGGAGAGTGTGTGTGTCTGTGTGTGTGTACACATACGTATACATCTCTTTCCTACCCTTCCAACAGCTTTTCCTGCTCATCCTCTCCCTTAATTGAGATTTTTTAGCTCTGACAGTGGATCACAGCATTAATTATTTTCTTGATCTCTTGCCACACACTCTCTTTCATCTAAACTATTTCACCCACTCACTTTTGTGCAACTAAATGAGGCATAGCAAACACATGAGTGGTGCATTCATGCAGCAGAGGGAAGAGGAAAATTCAAATTGGGGCAGCAGGGCTGTCTATAGCCTTGCAGGACTCCATGGAAAGTGCCTTTGGGATTTTACATGGTTTCTTCTCCAACTGTAATTTTTTTCCCCTCTGTTCTAAAGCCTGTTTCCAACCCTCATCATTACAGAGCTCCTCATGGCACTCAGAAATGAACTTAGATACTCTGTGAAAATTATTGGAAGGACATCAGAAGAACTGCTGACCTCTGGAGCTTGATATAGACCTCTCCTGTTATTTTTCCTGTTTATTTAACCTGATTAATCTGTCCAAAATTACTGCCATTGATTCATTTCTGTTTTCAGCAAAACACAGGTTGGGTTCTTTCTGCTAGAAAAATATTTTGTCAGAAATATTTTGACTGTATTTCCAAACTGCAAAGTGCCTGCTAGTTCCTTTCTGTAATTATTATGCATTTTTTACATGTCAGAGAGAACACAGAAATGAAAGGGATGCGCTGCTCTTGGCACACCTGATCTCCTTTCCCTCATTGTTTCTTTTCCGTAGCTTAGGGAGGAATATATCATTTTGTGCAAGAAGGGAGAACTCCTGCTATTCTCAGTGCTGTGGATGCTGGGAGTGCGATGACATGCAGTCACTGCGCTTGCCAATGCAACGGGACACCAGCTCAGCTGTGCTTTTGGCTCAGCCCGGTGCTTTCCAGGAACCATCTCACAGCACCACCCCCCCGGACGAGGAGCAGCAGGGAAGGGGCAGAGTCCTCCTGATGCAACACCCCATCCTGACTTTTTACACCTGCACGGAGCAGATTTCTGACAAAGCGGTGAAACGACGCTCACAACTTGAGGGAGCGCATTGCCTGCTCAGAGGGAGGAAGCAGAGCCCTCCTTCGTGTGGGGGGTGTAGGAGAGATCAAATCTGGGCTGCCCTGCAGCTCCTGGCTCTGCTCCTGCACGCTGGAGCTGGCACCCTGGGCTCCAGCTCCTGACACCTGTGCGTGCCAACACTTGTGCTGCTCCTGGGAGCAGCTCAACACCTGCAGCGTGCTCAGACATCACCACCCGCCCTCTCAAAACCCCTCTGGGGGGCTGCTCGGGCTGCTAAAGGCTTTTCTTCCTCCCTTCCACTTTGTGTCCCCCGTGAGTGGCAATGACAGAAGGCAGAGTGGAGTCTGAGGCTTTGATGTTCTGCTTTTCAGCTGTGGATTTCTTGAATGTGGCTGGTAACAACCCAAGCCCCAGCTCCACAGAGCTTCCCCAGCAGCAGCTCTATGGAAATGTGGGAACTTCTCACCAGCAGTTGTTCCTTCACTGGCACTCACTGAATACTACCTGCAATGAGAAAGCAACAGATCTGAGAGCTGGGCTAGGTTGGTGTCTCTTATCACCTTCTTCTTTATCTGGAGGATTTTTTTTTGTATCTGGGCAAAAAAGAAACACAAACTCACCCTGAATAGGTGCACATTAAAAAAAAAGCCTGACAATTTAGAGGATGAAGATACAGTCAACTTCTTACAGACACCATTAAAAGTTGTCGCTCTGGATATTTTTCTGGATGATTTTTTTAGTTTCCTGTATTTTACTCAGTAATAGGCTAGTCTGTATGGAGACCACAAGAAGATTAAACCTGGGATTCTAAGGATTCTCAGGGAATGCTCTGGGAGGGAATTTAAGCAAGGCTGTTCAAGCCACAATTGTTAGTGAACCCAGAATGCTTCAAATTTTCCCCAATATCATAAATTGACTTTTATAGAACCATAAACATCAGGCCAGCCAGTGCTGGCAGGTGTGCCGGTGGCAGTGCTGACAATCTGCCAGGTGTGAGAGCTTCTAGAAACTGCATCCTGCAAAATGACTGACACTGGGATAGCAAAACCAGGTGAGGATCCAGGCTCACAACCAACATCACCTTTGCACTGGCATGCTGGCATGGCTAAAGGAAATTAATTATCCTTCATTGCTGTTATACTGTTACTAAACAGGTTATTAGGGTAAAAAGGAAATTAGCTTTATTTTTTTTTTTTTTTNTTTTTTTTTTGTGATGCTAGAACCATTCTTTACCTTAGCATTACCTTTCTGGGAAAGTAAACCATTTTCCTGAACAATAAGAACCCAACAGGAGCAAGAATGAGCAAAAATAAAATGTGAGAGGTGATGGTTATTTCATTCAGTGGTTTCCCCACTTCTAGGTCCAGCATCATGATACCAGACCAGTTGTCAAACTCCCCAGTAGACATGGAGGAAATAGAAAAGTAAGAGACTGGTTGTGAAGCTGAAGAAAAGGTATTTGTAGGGTTTCTTAAAAAAAAAAAATACTAAAACTCTAAATATGGAGTTTCTTGGGGTGAATTAAACCGATCCAGTGTCGCAGTAGCCCAGGTGAACATTTGCAAAACTGGTCATTTTAAAAGAAATCACCATCTGCCCTACACACTGAGGTGCAAAAGCAGGAAGGAGGACTTACCCTGCTGAAAAGAAAAAGTCATTTTCCCTGAGTGCATGTGCTTATCCCGGGCTGGAGCCATCTGTTCCGAGGAGTGTGTCGCCTTCCAGCGAGGCAGTGTGTGTACACAGGAGCGTGTGTCTGCTGCTCTCTGACCCAGAATCGTGCTGTTATATAAACCCCGGGATTATCAATAACCTCACGTTACAAACCAGCTCCTGTTCGACTCATTAAAGGATTGTGTCTCTGCCTGGGCTGACTCATTTAGCCCCTTTGGCACTCTTTCTGTTAACGAAGATAGCAACTCATTACTCTGCACAAGCCGAAACACCCATAGGTTAACTCGGTGTTCCCTTTTGAAACTCTCCTTTTACAAGGATATTGCAGCAGTTCCTCCTGCCCTGGCAAAGCAGGTGCCAGGCCAGCCAGCAGCTGGATATTCTGACCTCAAATGCACGATCTGAAATCATGGCTGGATGTATCTGGAGTACCCACACCTGGCTAATCCAGCAAACTTTCAGCACTCTTGTCTCAAGCTCGGCTTTATCACGTACGACATTACATCGCCTCCTTGCAATGGAACATGTAATCAAGAACCCAAAAGCTGACTCTCTCTAGGTCATTGGGAAGAACCAGTTTTCAGAGAGAATGTGGAATGTGACCTTGTTTCTTCAAGCTTTTGTCACATTGAATTACCTTGTCTGTAAGTAGGTTTGTAACCCTGTCCTTTTTGCCTTCAACCAGCTCTGCAGTTTGACCAGGACAATGGGATCAGCAAAAAATTCTTTCTTGGAAGTCCTAGAATTTGCTGCCCCGGTTCTTCTGGGCCACAGCTCTTGTGCAATCTGCTGTCTTGCATGGAGCCTTGCTCTTCTTGCCTCCCAGCAGTGCATCCCACACAATCCACTGCAAATGCTCAAGGTCTGCTTTACAGACTGAAAGGCTCCTTCATTTCGGATTAATAGGCTTTGTGGGATTTAACTCTAAACCCAAAAAATCAGCCAAACTTGAAGGTATAAAATTCTTCAGTGTTGGCCAGTGCTGTGAGTCTAAATCCCAGGGCAGCCAGGATAGACTTAAAGGTGCTTCCATCCTGAAAGTGATGGCTCTGTATGGCCAGTGCCACCTGAAAATATACCAGAGACACTTTTGAGGAAAAGCATTTTACTGTCTCAATGAATGATTGTGAAAAAAAAAATAAAAAATCCAGGTTACTTTGTAAAGGAATAACCTGGATGAAACCAGGTAAAGAAAAAAACCCAACTTAAATCCCTCAGAAATCACAGAAAGTTAGTGGGTAAAGTGGCTGGAACTTCAGCAAAATAAAGCAAAGAGGGGGAAAAAAAAGGAAAGGAGAAGAGAAGAGAAGAGAAGAGAAGAGAAGAGAAGAGAAGAGAAGAGAAGAGAAGAGAAGAGAAGAGAAGAGATTAAAATTAGGAGGCAGCTAATTTTTCTTTTTTAGGCAAAACTACAGGACTACAGGCAAAACCAAGGAAAATTATGTTGCTCTTCCTGTGGAAAAGTTATGAAATTCCAATTGAGAGACTGTTCTCATCCATCTGAAGCTGGCATTTTAATGGGGCTGGTTTCTCCAAGGCAGCCCGTTACAGCCCCATTCAATAGTTCTAACCATTGTGGAAAAATGCCATGTGCCAACAGCTATTTTCCACAATTTTCTTCAGAAAATCTGAAACAAATGCAGAAAATTGATTTGAAGCCCTGGCAGAGAGATAGAGAAACAGTAGCACAAGGCTGCAGGCCAGTAATTTATGTTTCGAATGTCACTGAGCGCTCTGCCTATAATTTCAGGGGAGAATGATAATAATTAAAAGCACAAACTCTCCAGTCATTTCTTACAAGGGGAAAAGTTGAATGTAGTAAGTGTAGGGATTTCTTTAAGCGCTTAACTTTTCCAGTGGAGTTTCAAAAATTAAATATCGTAATAATATCTGTCCTCCAAAGCGATCCCAATGAGCTTTCCGATGTGGGGAAGGGAAGCACTCCCTTGGGAAAATGCAGACACTGCTTGGCTGAAACGTGGGGCTGTTTGACAGCAGACAGCTCCCCATGACCCCTCAGATGGGATCAGCCCCAAATGCTCCCCTGGGACATGCAGAAACTGCCTGTGGTGTCACTGGGAGGGCAGGGAGGGCTCAGTCATTCCAGCATGTCCCTGCCCAGCCATCTGAAGGGTGGTGAAGAGACACTGGAGTCAGAGATCATGAAATCATAGAATGGCTTGAGTTGGAAGGGATCATACACATCACCTCATTCCACACCCTGCCTTGGGCAGGGACACCTTCCAATAAACCAGGCTGCTCCGAGTCCAATCCAACCTGGCCTGGAACAGTTCCAGGGATGGGGCAGCCACAGCTTCTCTGGGCACCCTGTGCCAGGCCCTCAGCATCCTCTAAGTAAAGAACTCCCTAGAGAAGGTCCAGCACCATGGGGATGATCTAATTTGGGTCAGGACTTGCTCATTTGGATTTAGCCTGGGATCCCTTGTACAATGCCCCACCAAAGGAGCAGTTCCTGGGGAAACAGCCTGAGGCAAATCTGAACACAGAGCCAAGAATGGCAGGCAGGTTATCAGAGCAACCAGCTCTGCTTCTGGCTTAAGGTCCTTGAGGAGTCCAAGGTGACCTCTGTAGACAGCATGGGCTCCAGTGTGGTGCCTGCAGTGGTTGCTGGAGTGTGTAGCCACTGTGCAGGGGTTCCAAAGTTTATTTGGGTCTGCCCCAAACCCAGGCCTCTTCTGGGCTGGGCCTGCAGTGCCTGGGATGTTATTGCCAGGTTCTGGCTGACCTGGAGGTGCAGGGTACCCACTGCAGGTGCACCCCGTGCCATAACACTCACCCACTCTCATAACACTGGGGCTACAGACTGCCAAACTGCCAACCAGCATCTGCCACAGCCACCTCTCCAAGGGGTATCCCATGGGAATGTCTGAGGATGGTTGCTCACCCTGCAAATACAATGTGCTTTCTGTACCAGTGGGAGCAGAATTCCAAAGAGCTGCTGAAATTGCAAAGGATGCACAGGAGCAGCAAGAGAATTTCCACTCCTTTACCAAAGTCAGCAGGAATTACATACAGGCACCTGAGAGCAAACTTTCCATTCTGCAAACAGGGATCATCTCCTCTATCAACTTTGCCAACGGCTTCAATGTATACAGAAAAAGCTTTTCACATTTTTTAACTTTTCACATCCATTCTGACAAGCATAGGGACATTTCTTAATGCATTTATTACACTTATTGAGGAAAAAATTAGACCTGGAAGTAGTACTTTACAGACTTAAGAAAACTAAAGGAATGGTCATATTTCAGTAGATGTTGTTAAATGTGCAGCAAAAACTAAATACTTAAATTTATGAAAACAATAAAGTGAATAAATAGAAGAGAGATCGAAGAAAAATTTTTGGACTGAGGAGATAGTTCTATTTTTTCAGGAATGTGCCCACTGTATTAATACTATATTTTGCCTAGATATTTTCAAAGTAAGTCAGAGAATCTTTCTGGATGCAGGCAGTGTCATTGCAGAGATAGATGGCTCTCAGGTATTAGTTTCTAACTGAGTAAACACTGACCCTTTGACCATTGACCATTTGTCCACAAATCAAAATACTTAATGAAATACAAAGGAGATGTATGTACTGCTACATGTGGTCATCTTTATTTTCAGCAGAAAATCCTCCTGGCAGTATCTCATATTGATTATGAACAGGACTTGAATTAGGACAAACATAGTAAATTTGTTTATCAGTGCTGCCTCCAAGTGCTCTTTCATCCCCCAGAATAGAAACATTCATTAAAAAAGAAAGAAATTGATAAATAAATAAAATCTTCTAGTAAGTAAAAGTTTGAGTAGATCTTTTATAGGAGGAACATTTTGGAAAACTGTGTGACTGCGAATGACATAATCTATGCCTGCCTGAGTTTGAAGACCGCCTGAAGAAAGGTGTAAATACCTAAACCTTGTATTCATCTCTGCCAGGTATTAACTCATTTTTCTTCTTAGCAACACACGTCAGAAGGCAGAAGGTGATCTCACAATTTGCTCTGCCAACTTGTTAGAAATTCCCACTGGAAACATTCAGAAGGAAAATTATCCCTCAGAGATATCACTGAGGCTATCACTGATAGCTTTGAAGTTCCCAGCAGCTTCCCTGGATACATTTAGCCCTGTAGAAGGCTCCCAGCAGGAAAAAAACCCAGAGGAATGCAAATTCCAGGGAACAGGATATCCAAACATCCCTGCTAGAGCGGTGGTGTGTTTTGCTGGACACAGCAATCCCATCTCAAGCCATAAATACAAGAAATAGCTGATCCTACCCTGGGCAAGGCTTTTTCCCATTGTTGGGATGGGAATGCTGAGGAGTGGCCTTTAGTTCCAGGTTATGACTGCACCAACAGAATCGACCACTTGGCTGATTTGACTGAGGGCAGAACTTGACCCTCAGTCCTCGTTAGCTCCACTCCATGTCAGAGACACTTCAACCACCAGACCTGTGTTCCAAACCTTATTATGGCATGTTATCATATAATAAATATGTGATTAATGATAACTGAGCACCACTTAATGAAAGGTTTTCTTGCTTTTTCTATTTATATTACCGCATGTAATCTGAACCTCTCCGATAATTAAATGTTACATAAAATATTCCAAGACTAGCAATCCCGGGAGCATCTTCTTGAACACTTGGCAACCTTGTAATGGTTTGTCATTAACAAGCATACCCTAATGTGACATTCCACTTCAGAAGCCTCTCTGAGAAGGTTTTTTTTTAATTCTTTTTTTTTTTTTTCCCCCATTGCAGCAAGGAGCTGAAGGCTGAGTTATCCAGCAGAAGAAGCAGGTGTTGCAGTGCTGCTCCCTGTGGAGGTTATTTCAATACCCAGATGTCATTAGCACTGAGCTACAGGACGTTGTAGTGCAGTAAATGCGTCACGTTGCACTGGCTGCCGTGGCCCTCTGGTGCATCCTGCCATGGATCATCCCAGGATCCTGTCAGCAAAGGTTGTTTGAAAGGGAGGGACTGGCTCCCGTGAGCAGGAACTGCAGAGCAATGAGGAAGATTGCAACCTATTTATTTCCCCCCATCTACAGACACTGTCTTCACACTTGGCATTGAAATAAGGGAAAAATACTGCGAATTCAGGGATCATAGAATGGTTTGGGTTGGGAGGGGCCTTTAAAGGTCGTCTTGTTCAACCTCCCTCAATAAGCAGGGAGAGTTAATGGGTCCAGTTTAGTATAAACGTGAATATTAGCTGAAAAAATAACATTATAAATAATACTGAGTTATCACAATGTCCCCAGTGGTGCACCAGTGCTCCAGTGGTTTCACCAGGGAAGGGGTTTGCATTGCACTGGGATTGATTCATGATCCCATTTCTGAACAGGGAACACCTTGCTGGGGAGGACATGGGTGGGACATGGATGTAGCTGTCTGTGCAACCTCTTGCTTGCCATGTTGGAGAGGCTCTACTCGTTCTGGGGACCTGCAAGTCCCTTCAGCTCCTTGTCCTGGAAAACCTACCCCAGTTTTACAAGACAAATGCCTGCCTTTGAATGACAGAATGATTCAGGTTTGAGAGGACCTCAGGAGGGCCTGTTAGGTGATTGAGGGCTTCATCCACTCTTGCCTTAGCTAGGATAATCGGGGAATTATCTCCACTAAATGAAGCTGGGTTTTTGTAGTTTTGTACCAAGTCTGGACTGATTTAGCAGAATGTGATGTCAGCAACATGAGGGACTGGGTAATCTTACAGTGCATGGTGGGGTAGGAAGTGATTGCTAACACAGCAAGGACGAAAACACAGACCTCTGGCACATGGAAATAAAACCAGGTAGAAACAGGTACTGATTGAAACAGTTCAGAGCAAGATGCTGCTTGAGCTCCATAACTATAAATCCCAAGTGAGAGCAGGGCCCTGCAGACACCCAGTCAGCTGATGGAGCGATCTGAAGTCACTCCAACCAACCTCTGCTTCAGCAGGAGCAGAACTTGCTCTGGTGTTGTTAGCACAAGCCCCAGTTCACACAGCAGGAAGTGTTTCCATTTCAGAGTGAGGTTTGCATTGAATGCCTGTCTCTGGGAATGGAAGAGGATAATTTCATTTAAACTGATTTTCCCACTCCTAACCATTTTATCCAGCAGGTCTCAGGTGCCAAGTGGAGCTTCACTAGTGGCTCTGCCTGTGCATTCACAGGAGAGAGGCTGTTTTAATTCTGTAGCAATTCCTTTGTTACTGGAGGATGGGAATGAAGGGCTGGCTGAATGAAGGGAGGCATGACCCCGGAGTCTTAATAAAATAAAATCCTCTGGGGTTGGCCCAGAGGTTATGCTTCCATTGCCATGGGAGAGACCTGGCTTAATTCCTGCCCTGGTCCTTTGCTCTGAGGCTCAGCAGCAGCAGTGCAGGGTGTTGCAGAGGTTTTGGCCAGCAATACTCAGCAATGACCTTTCTGACTGATTGCAGGGCAGTGTGATGAGCCTCTGGGGCACCCAGCCCTCCTCAGCTGGACAGGAACGCCAGAGGGGAGTGGGACAGATGACAGCCCAGGTTAAGGAAGGGGACTCAAGACTCTTCTGGGGTCAAAGGACTTGTCCTCAGGTTTAAAAATGTAAAAAAAAAAAAAAAAGCAGAGAGGGACACACCCCACTGCCACAGCTAGGCAAGACGTGGGATATTCAACAACATATTATTTGCTGGAAAGAAAATGTAGTTTTTTTATTTAAAATGTGGCTCTCAGTGAAAACCACATTTATAAAATTTCAAACAATGTATGTTTTGTGGTTGTTGGGACTGAGCACAGCACTCCTCACGGAGCTTTAAATCATTTCATATGAATGCAAAAGCGCTCGCTGCTTTGCTGAATCCAGAGATCTCCAAAAGAGCCTGAATGTGAAAAGAAAAGTAACAGCTGAAAATTCCAACCAGCAGGCTCGAGTTTTCCAAGGCCTGTTTGCTTTGGCCTGCCTCTGCCATTCCTTTCTTTCTTTCTTTAGAAGTGTGAAACTGGTTGGTCGCTGGTATTTGTTCTGTGGTCTGCACTAACTGTTCCATCTGTGTAAACTCGGGCTTGCCAGCCTGGGAGTTTAACAACACTTTCCCTTCAGCTGGAAAGAAAATGAAAGTCCCGTTAAGTGGCACTTTGAAGCTTTGCAAAACACACTGCGCTGGGTTTGAACACAGAGCAGGAAGGTCAGCTCCTGCCCCTGCCATCAGCACAGGACCCATCACAGCCTGGAGCCCGTGGGGCAAGCCCAGAGCTCCTCGTGGCACACTCAGAACAAAGGAAACGGCTGAAACCTGGTCACACACCGGAGACACACAACCAAGTCAGCTCCATTTTTATTAGGAGTATCTCTTTGTCACTGGCTACCAAGATTCTGATCTAGGGAAGCATTCAGGCTCTAAATTCACCTCTTAGTCTTACAAATAGGAGTTAAGTGTCCAGATATCTCACTGGGCCTGGTTTGCAGCTCACATCACACATCACACTTGCAGATTTTCTTTTCTTTGATGCCCAACTTAATCCTGAAAGGAGTCCAGGTACCCTCTGAACAACAAGTTCAGCTGTGCCCAACATGACCAAATCTTTGCCTCTGATTTGGAAGACTGAAGATATTTCTATGGTGCTATTGTCATCCCAGGTCACTACAATAACCAATATTTTATCTTTGGGTTGTGATTCAAATTTGAGTCCAGCTTCCAGACGAGTTCTGTGTCACTGACTAAGTCCTGGGGAGGGTAGGCTGAGGAGCAACCACCTCCAGCACCTTTTGATGGAGGAGGGACTGGCTCTGCCTTGTGCCAGATTGACCTTGATGAAGGGCTGATCCCACCCTGGCAGGACTCTGGCTCCAGCTCTGATGGCACCTCTCCATTCCTAGGCCAGCTCCAATCTAGAGTGTAAACCTGGCTCAGCCCTTCTTCAAATATAAAATATACAAAAAAAAAAGCCCACCCTAACCCTGATTAAATCCACTCTCAGCCTTTTATTTACACAGAAAAGATGACTGAAATGCTGTTTTGCCTCCTCCCTCCACGCTGGTTTTCTTCTGCCCCACAATGTATATTTGTCCTTCCCAGGGTTCAGCCCTCCCTAGATTGTACTCCAGAGCCCCAGGCATGAGGCTGCCTTTTTCCCTTCCTCTTTTTCATCTTGGTTATTTTTTTGTTTCCTGGCTGTGTGCTTAGCAAGGGTATATTTTTAAAGCTGTGTAGGGGTTTTAGCTGCCTGAATTCTGTGATGGCTAACAGAGAAACTGCTGTTATTACACAAGTAATACTTTGAAAATGCATAGCAAAATTCAGGATAAGTTACTATCAACATAGGAGAGGGATATATCAGCTCAGAAAAAAATCATTGCTGCTGAGGAAGCAGAATTCATCAGATTTTTCTAAAATAATGTTTCTGAACGTTCATATGAACTCCCGACAGCTGTTGAGTTCAATCGTGTTTCTTCCTAATCAAAATATATACTGTTGGGTTTTTTCACTGAAAATTTAGAGGAGGAGAGAGAGGATTGCAAGTGTTTTAAAGAAAACTACAAATGACACTGGAAGTAAATGTGTTTTTGAAGATGACTTTCAATAAATAACCTGCTTACTGAAAAAAGCCTTTTCCTGAAACTCAAACCAAAAAAACATCACCGAACATTTTTCAGATTTGTCTTTCCCCTGCTGCCTTTTTCTGTCTAAAACCTGATTCTTTTCAAAGACATTTTCCTTCAGCTGCGACATCTTATTTCGGCTGAAAATAAACTTCTATTGAAAAGTCCAAGCAGCTTTTCCCTGCAAGGATTTGGAGTTCTTGCTTCAAGAAATGTTCACAAAATATTCCATCACGCAGCCTTTGCTGTAGGTAACCAGAGATATTTGTTCTCTGAAGAAAACCCCATTGCATAATGCAGACACCTTTTCATTTTTTCTGCACTCCAACGCCTGTACCTGCCAACCTACTTCAACCAAAGAAAGGTCAGTTGTGCATTTGCATAAAACCGCATGCATTTGCATAAATCAAGCTGCAGCTTTATGTATTACATTGATCTGGAATGCATATTGTGTTTTTCCGTGGTGGCAGGCAATGAAAGGCAGCAACAGCCAGTTATAGGAGTGTCTGCCTTGGGCTCAGCCCTGCACTGGAGTGAGTAAAGATCAACCCCTGAGTCCACCTGAATTTGTCAATAACACCACAGTCAGTTCTGCTTCTGCTCAGCTCACCAGAGCATGAGAGACTATTTCCCCTTCTTTTTTTTTATATCTGTTTTGCTTTCTTGAAGTTGTGGAATCGAACCTGTAGGCATCACAGGTCCATGTAGGCTGAAAATTCAGATTAAACTATCCAAAATTAGGCTTTGCCAAGATCATCAATAAATTGATGTACCCAAGGTTTTAATACAATAAGTTTTAGTTCATTTGAGTTTATTCAAGGCCATTATATACTTGGATCCAATTTTTTGTCTGATTTGATGAAAGTGGCAGAGAAAATCTAAACTCTCCTGACTTTTAGGAACTTAAGACTTCCCATTAATTTCAAATTCCAGGAAATATCTAATAAAACCACTGCAGCTGGCACTGTTCAAATTGCCAATATATTCAAAAGCAACTCAGAAGTGCCAAAGTGATGACGTGACAGGAGAGCTTCTGCTCCTGCTCTGAGTCCACAGTGGCATCAAGTCCTGTCCTGGAAAGTCAAGGGCTCAGGCCACCTGCTCTCTATGCTGACCTCTGGTAAAGAAACCTAAAGAAACCACTTGAGCAGCTCCATCTGGCCTATCAGATAAATTATGTCATTCCTTTCACCCTTAAATCCACCCAAGCAGGAGATCTGCACGAGGATGGATCTCAAAACCAGACTTCTGCAAGGGATATTTTTGTTCGTTTGTTTGGATGGGAATCATTTCATATCAGAACCAAAAGCTGCTTTCAAACACCACACCTGGGCTGTGTAAGTCAGGCAGGCAGGATTAGCCCTTTGCAGAAAACTCCTTTTAAACTACTCAGAGAATTGAGGTAGTGCCTGAGCCTGTCACCAGCATGGGGGTTGGCAGAGGGCATGGCCAGCAGTGTGAAGGGTTTGATTTACCTGAACGCTGACCAGTCTGCTCTGCTGCCCTGTGCAGAAATCAGATTGCTTATCCAACCCCTCTGCTCTGATCTGCAATCTTGGGTTCATGCTCAAAAGCAAAATATGCAGCAGCCAGGTCAACAGCCTCAGACAGCAAAGGTCACCAAGCCTGGGCACTAAAATAGGACACAAAAGGTGTCCAGCTGAGCCCCACACTAACCCCAGCACACCATTCATTATTGCAGTGCTTGTGGCTAATTAAGAGTGCAAGCTAGGATCCCCAGGCAGCTGATCAGAATCAGGAGCCACCACATAATGATAAGTGGAATTGCCTAAAAATCAGCACATTTTTACTGAGGAAAAAGGCCTTGCATTCTTTTTATTGCCCCCGACCCTCATCCCCTCACCTTCCCTTTGCCTCTGCTTTCGAAGTCAGCAGCCAGACACTTTTGGTCTCCCTCTCAGAGTCAGAGGCAGTGGTGGGTGGGAGGCTGTCCCTGTCCCTGGGTGCAGTGGCACAGGGACTGGGCTGTCCCTGCTCTCTGCCTCCCCTTGAGCAGCCCCTGCTCTGTGGGCTCTCTGCAGGGCAGCTGCTCTGAGCAGCTCCACCAGGCACGGCTTGATGGAAGGATTTCCACGGGCACAGGGCTGTGATGGTGCTGATGGGACAAATGGAAGCAAAGACACCCCTTGCCCTGGGCACAGAAGCTTTTACCTGCAGCTGTTTTTACCTGCAACTGTGATGGGCTGCAGAGAACACTCTGTGGTGAACAGCTCAGCTTCCAGAGCTGTGAGAGCAGGGACTGTGTGCCAGGATCTGAGCTTCCTCTCATCCTGGAGCAAATCAGGAGAAGCTCTGTCAGGTCCATGGAGAACTCGGCCCTAGAAATGCTGTTCCTGCATGGAACAGTTCTCGAGATCTAACCCATCCACCACAAATAAAGCAATAATGCTGTCAGAAGGTGACGCCTTTGCTGCTATCACACAGATTAATTTCTGTTCCAGTATTCAACAGGAGTTTTTGGAAAGGCAAGATAATGACTTGGGAATTGCAGCTGGCCTGAGCATAGTGCACTGAAATTTTTATCAAGACTAGCTGAGAATGTGACACATTTAAACCAGTCAAGTGTATTTATCTTACTATAATCTCGTAATAGCAACAATGACCTCAGTGAGGGGACTTTTCTGAGCACTAGAGATTAGCTGGGGTTAACAGTCTCCTGAATGCTGATCTCTCCAAGGCAGTGATGGAGATGTGGATCCTTTTAAAAGGATTCTTTCCTGGCTGCTGAAGTCTCCATGAAACAGCCCCATAAGGCCTTGGCATGGCTTGTAACAAACCAGCTCTGGCCCCCATCACCCCAGGCGTTGCCTCCTGGCCAAAACTGCTTCCCTCTGGCATTTTTAGCAGCTCGCATTGCAGATTTGTTTCCCCTGTGGTTTTGTAGCCTGTTGCCTTCTGTGCTGGTAGGGCCAACATAAGGGGAAGTAGGTGGGGAAATGCCCCTTCTGTTCCTGAGCCAAAAGCAGGGGAGAACTCTGCCTTCTATCTTTGGCTGGGGGGAAGCAGCGTTCCCTCGTGCTTCCCTTTCCTGCCCCTCTGTGCGGCCAGGGCTCCCCGGATGTTCCCTGTGGATGGTGGGAGGAGTTGGTGCTGTTACTCAGCCTGGACATACTCAGTTTCTCTCCTCCTGAGTGCCTGCCCCTGCCCTGCTGAGCCCAAGGGCCTTTGCACCAAGAGCACACCAAAGAATCAGCCCAGAGCAAGTTCAAACACCATTTCATTAGGAAAAAAAACCTGCCTTTGCAAAATGATTGAGAACCAGAGGCCATTCAAAAAGTGTTGCCAAGACTTTGAAAGTGTCAAGAACACTGTGGAAGCTCTGCTGACCGTGGTGTATTTCTTGAGTCACTGTGTGATGTTTTAGCTCCTGGCTAGATAATAATCAGACAGATATCCCATAATGCAGAAACATCAAGTCATTATCAGACCCTGGAATAAAAAAGTAACATCAAACTAAGTACGAGATAAAGCAATATGAACAAGTGATTTGTCTGATACCATTCTACTGAAGGCATCCTCACTGAGTTCCAGTGACAGCAGATGAAAGGCAGGACACAGACAGGACTTCTTGGAGCCCATGCAAAAGTTGCTTTTAACTACAATTACAAAGTCAATTAGAAAGTCATTTCAGCACTAATGAAACAAAGAATGATTGATGCTTAATGATTCTGGCAGGAAATACAGCTTGGTAAATACAGCTGACCAGGAAAAGGCAATTCAAAGTTACATCAAAAGTTCAGGGGTTTTGTGTGTGTGTGTGTGTGTGTATGTACATGTGAATGCAAATTTACAAAATCAAAGTACTTCAGTTTGGGGGCGCAAATCAACATCTTTAACCAGACAGAGTTCATACTCTCAGTCATTCTGGTGTAACCTATAATATGCTCCGGCTGGCAAGTGTATTTCCAGATCCCAGGCTGGACTGGGAGAACTTCAGTGCCTAGGTTGGGTGTCTGTTGGCCATTTCACCCCATGTCCAGTGTGCCTTGGGCAGAAGCAGAGCTGAAGAAGGCATAAATCCAGTTACATATTATATATCACACACAATATATTATGTATTATATGTATTAAATATAGATACATTTCTCTATAAATATAGACACATGCAGATGTAGATGTATTTCCAGATGCTCCTGCCTTGAAAAGGCAATAGATCAATGCATTATCCTGTTCTCTTTCCTGTGGCTTCTATTGCTCTCACTGGGTTTAAAATCAATATTGATGCTGTGATGCCTTGGCCTACAAATTTAGTCCCAGGTGGGATTAGAAATTCTCTCTGTAGCAGGAAGAGAATCCTAGGAGATGATCCAGACTAAATCCAGCTGCTCAGATAGAGAGAGGTTTCTGAGCTTTGTCCAAACCAAGAATCTCCGATTTCAGTCCTTGGAGTATTGCGGCCTTTCCTCCCCTCTGGCCCAGCAGCACGGAGCTGTGTGCCTGCAGGGCACTCCAGCAGGAGCAGGGGCACATGCCCAAAGCTGATGGAACACACGAGAATCAGGGAAAATGCTGCAGCACAAACTACTTGAGCAAAACCTCTTTGATGTAGTTACACACTGCACCACGTCCACACACAGGCCTGGCCTAAAACTTACTGCTAAAGCAGAGTTACTTGTGTGTTATAGTTGTGTCATAGAGGCTCAATTAAGCAAAGTAAATTTCCTGACTTTTCCTGTAATCCTCACAAAGCTGGCTGCAGTAAGGGAAGTGAGCATTCTGGGAAAGGTCAGGGCAGGGTGGTGGGGGCAGCACTGAGGGTGCAGGGAAGCTGGACATGGTGAAACTCTCCCTCCCCACACAGCCTGTGCTGTGCTCAGGTGGCCATGGAGCCACTCCAGGGGTTTTCCCTGTGAGGAATGCACAGATGTCAGGATCAGAGGCTGGTACCTTTGGACACTCACACAGCCATTGCCTGAAAGAGCCTGACTACCCATTTCAACCATGCTTAATGCTTCCCTCTGAGGGCTTTAATGTACTTTAAAGGTGTGTTCATGGTGCTGGATCCACTCTGAGGCAAACACTTGTTGAGGTCCTGGCTTCAGACATCTGAGAGCTCTGTGAGTGTGTGGGCACCATCTCTGCCCACTCCATGTCCTTCCCATCCCTGCTGTGCCCTTTCTCTGAGCACTCACACAGAAAGCTGCAATTCCAGTGCAGGAGCACAGCAGTGCACGGAGCATTTGGCCAGACTGAAACATCTACCTAAGGCCATTTGTTTACAGCATCCTTGCACTCACTACGAGATCTTTGTTTTTGTTTTAATCTAAGCACATGGGTGCTGCATCTTGCAGTTGTTACAGGCTTGAGGTGCCCTGTGAGCAACCACCTTCCTTCCTCTGGGACCTGTGCATTTGTCTCACGGTGTGTTTGCTCTGTCTCTAGAGAGGCTGCTGTGAAATGATTGCTGAACCCATCTCCAGTTCACTCCTGCTAATTAAACACCTCTGGTTCAGTGCTTGCTTGCTCCTTTATTTTCCTGCTTCCCTCCTTTTTTTGTCTTTTTGGCTAGTTCCAAGAGGATATTATTTTTAGCTCAGGAGGGTTAAAGGGGAAGGGAATTGTGCCAGAATCAGGTTGTTAGGAGATGGGGAGAGAGGAAAAAAAATGCTGGGGGTGTGGGGAGATCTGCAGTGATTAAAATTCCATCTAATAATAAGACAGAAAGCTGTGGTGCACAGGCCCAGCCTAAATTAAGCTCCTGAATTAGAAGCACTTTCCAAAATTCCTCTCTGGACAATTTAATTGGGCGACAGGTATTTCCACAGTCACACGGTGGTTCTGCTTGGCAGTAAATAAAGACTCCAAGAATTCTTACCCCAGAAGCCAGAGAAGAAAGCAAAACAAAACTTCCAGCAGGACCCAGAGCGGCCCGTCTCCTCCCCATCACGCCCTGCCCAGCTCTGGTAATAGATGGTGCACGAGCACAATCCTGGTTAGGGGCCAGGAGGTTAATCTGCAGCTTGCTCTCTGATAAAGTCCATATCCAGGCACTGCACTCCACAGCCCATCCATAATCTTGGGCTGGCTCTGGCAGGGTGTCTGTGCAGGCCTGAGGTGTGCAGCCCCCAGTCCTGGCACAAGCCATGCCATCCATCCACGTCAGCTCTGCTCTTTCCTTGTGCTGTTCCCCCCAGCCTCCTCCCCATCCCTCTCTGGAGCAGTGGTTAAGGATGCTGGATCCCCATCCCCTCCCTGACAGCCCAGAGCACTGGGGACAGGAGATGCTCTCATATCAGACAGCTTGGAGCAAGGGAGGAGGAGGAATTTGAACATCGTCACCCCTATATTCACCATTTATAATTAATAAATCAAAACAATTAAAAATAATAAAGTTAATTGCTTCTTTTTATGGTATAAATGCTCTTTGTAGCCCATGAAAACAAGGATTATTTTCTTCACTCCAAAAATCATAGAATTATTGAATGGTTTGGGTTGAAAGGGACCTTAAAGATCACCTCATTCCAAACCCCTGCCACGGGCAGGGACATCTTCCACTAAACCAGGTTGCTCCAAGGCCTGTCCAACCTATCCTGGAGCATTTTCAGGGAGGATGTACTCACCACTCCTCTGGGCAAATGGACCCCTGCCATGCTGAAGAATTCAGGGTACCAAAACAAAGGACGTGCATTACTCTTACCTGAAAACACACAAGTATTTATTTGACACACAAGTGTAACAATGTAGGCCATACACTGACAGCAACAATGGGAATTTCTACAATTCCCAGAACTTTTTCTTCTCTCAGCACTGTTTTTTCTCATCATTCTTTCTACTGATTTGTCTTGTATAAATCTTCCTTAATTCCTCTCCCAAATATTTGATGCTGCCTTAACATTTTCTTGGAAACACTACATGTGTGAAAATATTCTTAGATTTCCTTGGGGTGGAAACCAGAGAAATTAAAAGCAAGGCTTATCAACAAAATGTCAGTCGTAGGGACCAAGCTCCCATGGAATATCTGTTTGTGTGACATCCTTTAAGTGACTTCAGCAGCCCCTCTTGGAGGGTCATGTCTTCACCAGCTTCCCAGGATCAAGGGCTGCATGAACAGACAGGCTGGACAACCTGAAATCAAATTAAGCACCCAGAAGGAGTGAAAATCTTGAAAATTTTTAAGGATTCTTAGTGTGTCAGAGTTCACTCGTGGGAAGAGTGCTTTTTACTCACAGGGGTGTTCCAACTTTCAGCAAACGCTGCCTCTGGTAACTACCAGCTATTGCCAGGAAGAATTGCCCAATTCTTCAGGAAATGGCATGAGTCTGCATTCCTTCAACCTCTGAGCACTCCTCTGCCTTTTTATTGAGTGGATGTCTGAGTGGCCAGGTTAGGAGCATGTTGGGGATGAAGCATCAATTTTTGCACCCTGTTGGAAAAGAAAGTATTTCAATTCATTCTTATTTATAGAAAAATTTGAAATTATTCAGAAATATCTGTGTTCTCATTTAACCTGTAATAATGATTTCATTTAATCTGAAGAGATTCTTCTAACTGCAAGAGTTCTTACCCCATGTTAATTAAATATCCATTGATTACTAAAACAAAGGAAAACACTTGTGCTTATTGAGATTTTACTGTGATATTCAATATCACATGGTTCTGTTGTATGGTTTAGTCCTCTGCAAACTCATCTTTAATAAAGAAGAGCTAATATGTAGAGAGATTAATTAAGAAAATATAATCAGATAGCAAAAGAATCATTGTAAATGACAAAAAGGTGAAGTGATGGTTACTCTGGTTGGTTTTCTTTTTCCCTTTGGCCAATACATAGGTGGAAGTACTAAAATAAATATTTTTAATCAAACTAGATTTCAGTAAAGTCCACAAGGAAAACATTGAGGTCTGATGTACTTATACAGCTAAGACATTTTAAAGTACTATCTAAAAGACAGCTACTAATCTGAGAGTCAAGGCTGGAAAACATTAGCCCAGAAATTCTCTTTAGTATGGACTTGATGATCCATGTTCTAAAATCATTGCCTGAAAAAAGCCAAAAAAGAAAGAAGAAGAAGAGAAGAAAACAAAAATCTCTCAGCTCTCACCTCGATTGCAGCTTCAAAATTTGTCCCCCATATTCACCATATGCACTGCTTTTTATCCAATGTTGGGTTTACAGTGGTGCTGCCAATCTGAAAAGGCAAATATGAAGGCATGTAAAAAACAATGAATCCTGACCATTAATTGTTTTTTGGGTTTTCTTTTTTTTCATTTGGTTCCTGCCTAGCACAACATCTGAGAAAGCCATTAGCATGGGGAGATGGGCACTGAATAAGCATTGTGCTGGAAATGGGACATGTTTGCTTTCTTTGGAAGGTGAAAGCAGTGGAAGAAGTAGAATGTGACAATAGGGTGAAACTGAAAAAAAAAAACAACTGGGGGTGGGAGGTGCATTTTTAAAAGAGAAAGCACATTTCTTACCATTCAAAATTCCACTTGGATTTCTGTCCGTGTACACACTCCTACACGTTAACAGCTGCTTCAAAATACCCCTGTCCTGGTAATAATGTTATGGATTCGCAGCCTCTGAGCTTGTTGCCATATGGCACCATCATTTGAGTTGTGTAGCTAAATTTGGCTTTAATGTAAAGCTAAAGAAGAGCCCTGCAGTGAGCAGAGAGCCCCAGAGGCTGCCCCAGGCAGGCAGGGCTGTGCAGCCTGGCCCACACAGCTCTGCAGGGCCCCTTGGGGATGTTCTTCCACACTTCTCCCATATTTCAATGTAATTCCAGTCCTGCATTTCAGATTTGGCCAGACCAGCTCCTGCTTAGGCCTTGATGATGCTGCATGACATGAAATGACACTGCAGCCTTGGCTCAGGTATCAGTTTGATTTGCATGAGCTGCACTCACACCTTTTCCCAGTGCTGGTGTTGTGCCATGCAAATATTTGAGGCAATTGACTTCCACTTGCACGGAACCAGGTAAACAATGAGCTACAAGTGGCTGCATTCAAAAGTCACTTAGGTTATCCCTGTTTTGGAAGAGCATCAGGAGATGGAAGCCTGGAATAAGTTAGGTTTTGGCCAGGACCTTGGCAAGAAGAATTTGGAGATCTTTTTCCTTACATAGTGACCAGTTGCAAAGAAAGAACTGGAAGGAAGTTTAGGAGATTGTCTGGGCCATGGGTTGACCACAAAGTGGCATTAATTCAGTGGATGTCTTTCCTGACAAGTGGTGATTTAACCCATTCACAGCAGTCCCTGGCACTGGGGAATCAGCAGCTGCACCTTTCCATGCACTGCAGGGAAGGAGCTCTCTGTCCCTCCCATGACCTCCATTTGTCCGTGCTTTTTGAACTAGAGATTGACTTCAAGGACCTGGAGGAATGGCTTTGGTGTAAAATTCCTCAGACAACGCTTAGTCTCTCCTTTAGTCACAATTCTGGTGTGAGTTTTTGTTTCCACCAGGCTGTAGAAATTTTGTTGTTGGCTTGTAGTAACAGCAAAGCAGAATCCTTTCCACTGTGGCTGAGAACATGCTGGTTGGACAGCAAAAAGGTACATCCAAGATTTGGCTGTATCCTGTACGTTCCTTCTCTTGCCCTCAGTTTCCATTCCGCAATTTTGAAAGATTTGGAACTAGGATACACAAAGATTAAAAGGCCTTTGTGTCTCTCTGCTTAGACCACTGTCTGAGATAGGGAAGGAAAGAAAGTTAAATATAAACTCTACACGCAGCCAGAAAATCTCAGGAAGGCTGATTTTTCCTCTAGGATGCTCCAAGTTTCTAACTCCCTTAACCTGTTTATCAGATCCTGTTCCTTTAGTGTCTGCAGCAGTGACGAATTCTGATTTTCTTCCTGACTTGCAAGATCTATAGCTGTCACTTGCAGAGGAGAAATGATGCTGTGTGATCCATGTGACCAAGTCATTAGCTAAATCAGACCATATTTTGCATACTGAACAGCATGTCCTCACAGAGAATTGTTTGTAATCAGTCAATATTATTTATTTTTAAAAGTGCAAAAGACACCATTGAGTAAATTTGAATAAGAAACAAATTTGGAGAAATTGTAATCAGCCTGTGAACATTTTGCAAGCAAGGAGAAAAAAGAAACAAGCTAAATTAATTGATTAAATTACTTGCAGCAAGTTCCTCTCTCTGTGCTGATCCTCTCCTCAATGCCTTCAGTATTTTGGGTGCATACCTCAAGCCTGACCTGAATCAAACTCTGCTTTTCCAATCAGAGCTCTTTCTTCAGCGGGGATTGCCAGTCATACTCCATTAAGTGATGGGTTTGCATTGTCAGCAAACGATCATTAAAGGAGCAGGCTGATAACATAAATCTCATTTTCACTTGTAAACCCAGGCTGGCCTTTAGGTGCAGTAAAGACTGATCTATTTGCTCTTTACTTTGCTTTTTTTTTTTTTTTTTTTTTTTTTTTTTCTTTTTGGCTTCCCACCCTTGAGATGGTGATGCAGTTTTCAGGAAGGAGTTTTCCACACTCAGTAAAAGCCTCTTGTTTTCCACCTACTGAAGGAGAGCCAGTAACATCTGATCAGCTGTAGCCTCACGTCCAAGGATGATCCTGCTATGCAGGGAGATTCTTGAGGATAATAACAGATGGGGGCTTCCGTTTGAGCCAGAATAGCACTGAGGGCTGGAAGACTTGTTGATCTCAGCATGGAACCTCCCACACCGCAAAGCAGTCACCAAGATGCTCACTGGACTGAAGTGTACGTGCCAGAGGCCTCATCCACTCAAATAGCTTCCTGATCTTTCCATCCATGTTTTTAAACTCAGCTTAACTGCCAGGAATCCCCAGGAAGGAAGGAAGGAAGGAAGGAGGGAAAGCAGAATATCCTCTTGTTCCTCAATACCCCCTCATATTACAGCTCAGCACTCTGCTCTGATGCTTTGCTCTAAGAAATCCTTGTCCTAGCACTGGAAGATATCAATGGACAGTCACAGCACTCATTCTCCTTCACATCTCTGCTGGATAAGGAGGTTCTGGAGCTTTCCAATTCCTGTCTTTTGTAACTGGAAGATGTAATTTCCAGAGTAAGAGAGCCTGGACACAGCAGCAAGAGCCTGAACTGTGCAGAATCCCGTGCTAGCACTGTACTCACAACACTCTCCTTGATCCATGGATCCTGAGGACTCAGCATGAGTTTGGGTAACTGCATACTGGATGGGGGAGATAGGAGGGCCTGTATGGGGGGGAAAATAAAATGTTGAAAGAAGTTTGATGCTGGCTATTCTGACCCCAACATCTGCACACAGAGGGCAGCAGCAGTATTGCTATAAAGAAACAAAGCAACATCTGGCAAGGCTTTTACCCAGCCAGGGGGGATGCTGCTGGGCAAGGGGAAGAGGGTGAATCTGCAGTTTTAAATACAAAATGAAGAGTGAGGACAGTTCACACAGATGGGGTGCACTGCCAGTGCTGCCCTACTCCCCTCCTGCTGCCTGTGGGGAGGGGGAGGACAGGAGCAGCGAGCCTGCTGCAACCTGCAGGGATAGTTTGATTTGGTTCATTGAGCCAGTGAACCTCAGAAAGAGTGAATTATGGGCAGTTTTGTGTAAACCACTTCAGGTGAAGAAGGAGGCGGTTGTGATTGATGCCAAGAATTTACTGAGCTGAGGTGAAAAGTGTTTGTGTATTTCAATGTGCCGTGACATATAAGCCCTTCCAGTTACAAGGTACTACCCAGCACAAGGGTTGCTTTTTTCGTAATGCTAACCAGCGATGATGAAAGTTTCAACCTCATGTAAAGTCTCTTACTTGAATTTTTCATCCTCTTTCCCAGCAGGGCTCTGTTCCTCATTCTTGGAATGCAAAAATGGTGGTAAAAAGCCATTCTGTCTTCATCTGGGTGTAGGCTTGGGATTTCAGGCAAAACACTGCCCAGCATGGCTTTTCCAAACCATGCACCTCCCAAAACTATCTGCACTTGCCCCTAAGCACTGTAGCACTGTAGCAGTCCCACAGCCTTGTCCAGCTGTGTTTCCCATGTCCTTTCCTAGCTCTCAGCCACAGGCAGAGGTGGGTTCCCTTCAGTCTGGACAACGCTGGGGAGTTCCTGGTTGTATTCTTCCGCTCAGAGGGAAACTAGCAGAGCTTGGTGGAAAAACGAGCCCAGAAAAGGAACGTGCTTTTTTTTCTTCTTGTGGATGCAAGAAAGCTGTGGATTTGTTTTATCAGCATAACACAAAAACAGCTGACACTGAGGCTTTGGATACCCAGACCAAGGGGCAGAGGATGTCAGTGCAAAGGAGGAACAGCAGAGCTGTGAGACATGTCAGTAAAGTGTGGCACACACATCCTTACAAACAGGCTGCAATTTTCCAGACTTTCCTTCCACCATGTCATTTGAAGGCTAAAGACTGTAAAATGGAAATTAAAAAACATTAAAGAGAAAAATATAGATTTTTTTTTTGTCTATGTATATGGGAATACATACCTCATGGACATCCCTACACAAGGCATTCTAATTAACAGGGGTTCAGTAATGAATCCAGTGTGACGTACACCAAGTCCTCAAATTTATAGACTTGTTAACCCATGGAAGAGACAAATGTTACAGCGTGCATCTGAATGATGAATTTCAGCTTCAGCCACAAGTGCAGAAGACCTTGGATGTCAAGCTTCCTCAGTACTCAGTAGATGCAGCTCTCAGCACCATTTTTAGATGTACCTCAAAAAAAAAAAATAGACAATTATATATTTGTCCCTCTCAAACAAAAAAAATCTTTGCCTTTGATGCAAATAGAGATTCACTTCCTCAAGCATGATGTGTTTACATTTCTTTCAAAAATAACTCAACTTTCACAGGACACAGGTTCACAAGTTTTGCTTGGTGGTCTTCTAAAGACCTAGAAAGTGTTACACACGACTGAGAATTACAATTTTCCCATCAATTTCCCAGTTTAAGCTAAGAGAATCTCAAGTTGTAAAATGAGTTATTTTCTCACAGGTAATATCTATGAACACTGGTATATTTTTTAGTTATCCTTTGAACTACTATTAAAATATTAATATCTGATATCACATATTATCCTCTGGAAACGTATTGGTGTTTCAGAGACATGAAAAACTATATCTGCCTCTGTGACAGTGTTTTACAGTATAAAGTCTTATTTTTTGTTCAAGCTCCTTCCACTTTGATTTTCTCCATTCTTTTTGCTCTTTTTGTAAATATAAATGCAGTTGGCACTGGCCAAGCTCTGCTTGTGGTGCTGTAGAGAGCAACAAAGTCATGTTATTTCCTGAAAGGACTGAGCCACTGTGCAGAAAGAAATTTCACTGTTGTTTGTTCAAGGATGCTGTCCCAGGGAAGGCAGTTCGAGTTTGCTGGGAAATTTGCTTCAGGATAAGTAAATGGATAGACATAAATTGAGTTCCATTTCATCTCCAAACCTTTTGGCCCTTCTGCCTCCCTCACTGATAATTGAATATTAATTTTCACTGATGTTGCTCTGAGCAGTCATGAACACTTGTGCGCCTGCACAAGCCAGAATCTAACAATGAACAAAGCCTGTAAGTGCAGAACATTAAAACATGGATTTTCACTCCTCTACAAAGGCATCTGTATAGCCATGCACAAAATTAAACATGTCATAAATTAAGACACCTATTGGATATCAATGCCTCTCTTAAAAGTGTATCTGTCCCCAAAAAGAGGAATGTCTACTGATTTGATCTCATATGATATTTCCGTTGGACTCTGTGGAGCAACACTGGTGGAACTCATGCATATGATTAAAATCAGCTTTCCTGGCAGAGTATTTAGTATAAATAGTGTTTCTAAAACCACAATTATCCTTAAGGAGAGGAAAAAAGAAGCATTCCACCACAGCGGTCAAGGTGAAAGAACTTTTTCTTCATATTTGACGAGGAGATTTTGAATACATGAATGTGTGAATGGAGGACAAGAGCCCCTCACAGACTTAGCAGAGCTAGAGGTCATGCCAGAAGTTATTGGAAAGGTTATTTTTTCTAGAGATGTAATACGGTTTTAAATTTGACCTATGACTTCTTAGTTGCCACCCGTGACCCCAAATAATCCAACTTCAGCTTCTTGAAGGCCATTAAGAGTAGAAGGTCATGCCATGTACTTCTACATTTACAAGGTAAAGTGTTAGGCCGAATTACAGGCTACTCAGAAAATCTGTAGAAAATAAGCTGGTGAATAAAGCATTTCTTTATGTCTGCCACCTAGTAAGATGTGATTTCAGATTAATCTGTGGTTGAACAATCCTCTAGCAGATTCTGCTTCTTTATTTTTTGCTGAAGAGAAGAAAGTATGCTATTTAGCTACTAACTGTTGTAATTTTAAACATTCAGTTATTTTTTTATAAGAAAGAAATGTTCCTGTCACCTGTGCTGATACAAATACCCAGACTTTTCTATTTTTTGTGTTATTTAGGAAAAGTTGAGATTCGCTTTTTCCAAACTTTTACTGCAGATGCATAAAGTAGAAATGTCTAAACACCTCCATATGAGTCAGCTGTGTATGTTCTCCTACAGACTACGGTGAACAGTTAACAGTTCTGAAGAACAATTCATTTTCCTTGATGTGCTTGACAAAAATTGGTCATTAATCATGATTTACAAATCCCTACTTCTCTCCATTGACTCAGCCACAAGTGAATCATGGATGACTGGATCACACCATTGCCCACACCAGAGTTGTCTGGAGTCAGGTGAGATGAAACCTTCTGTAGGTTTCTAAGCAAATCCAGGGACCTTCCATGGGACAGATTTTTAAATGCAAGATTTCTAAATGCTCACCTTTTCCCTCTTCTGTTAATTGTCTCTATTGTGATTCTCTTCAGCAATTTATTTATAAAGATATACCAGGCTTTTTTCAGCTTTTGCTGCCTTTGTGATCTAATAATTTACATAATAATTTTCTTCTTAAAGAATGGTGAAGAATATCTGCCTTGAACACTCATGGAACGCTACAGCAGCAGACAAACATAAGCAATTCCTATTTTTCAAGTGTTTCATTTATTCAAGTGTGTTTCAGCCAGAGGAGACTGAACCCTATTGTTGGGAGTGAATGAAGCACAAAAAATAACCCAGTCCTTCAGAAATAATTTGTTCCTAACGAGACTTAACAATTTGCAATTCCGTTGAATGAAAAGTTAGAAAACTAAAACCTCTTTTCTGAAGACAAAGTTCCCCTACAGGTCTCAGAAATACGGCCTGGAAACTGATGAGATTTCAAAATCTTAAACATCATAGACTTTGAATTCTGTGATCTGTTCACTGGGATTTATCAAACTTATTTTGTTTTCTCCACATTATCCATTCCTTTAACTCCTCTTATCCCACTTCCCAAGAGCCCACATACTTAGTTTAACAAAAGCAATGATTTCTTCCATCTATTTCTCCTCCAGGCAAGACACTTTAAATGTACCATGTTTTTGGAAACTCTTGTCTGGGAAGCAAAAAACCCACGTGAGAGCTGAAACATGCCTGTCCCTCCATGTGACTTTTGAGTAACTGAGGCAAGTGAACAGAGATGTGAAACCTTGAGGAAAGTGGAAAAAGGGGGGCAGTTAAATGCTGAATGAGTGGCTCATGTTGCCTCATCCTCGTTCTCTCGTTGCCCTCTGATGACTCAGCATCACAAGGGGAATAGTGACTCTGCAGTTCTTGTAAACCCTGTCTAGTAATTCCTTCCACATATCAAGCTGAGGTGGAGTTTTCTTCAAAAGCAGCTAAAACTGGTTTGACATCCCTCTTTGAATCCTGCTTGTGATCTGCCCACAGTTTGCGTTGCTCTCCTACAATGTGGAGTGAAATGTAGAATATGCCAAAATGCATGTGCCTTTTTTTTCTGGGTGCTCTGGGGAGAAAAAAAAAAAATCTGCAAAAATTAACTCTTTTCCTTGATGATTTTACCGTGTAAGTAAGGCAAATGTACTAAGCCATACCATTCTGAGGAACAGCTTTATACTGTGTTGTTGGAAACTTTTCTCCTTAGAGAAAAGAATGAACTCTCCTGGGGAAGTCAAGAAAGTTTAAAAACACGATGCAGGTCTCACATGACAACTGATACAACTTCTCAAAACTCCTGGTAATGCCAAGAGCAGAATCAGCAGAAATGGTGTACAACCAGAACACCCTCAGCCTCAAAGCTGAACAATCCCTGAAATGCACTGCTCAAGTGTGCCTTGGGAATGTTTTTATTGTCCTGTTAGTTTGGACCATTGCCAGCAATATGGTGATGTGTCTGATACAGAGCCTGGAAATGTTGCAGGCTTCTGTTGGGAGGTGGCTTGGAGAATGTGTTCCTGCACATGCCTTGCAGGCAGTACTGCTGTCCAGCAAAACATGTCTGCAGGGACGTTTCCAAATCATCTGAAGCCAAAAGGTTCAATGACAGGACATGCCCTAAAGCTGAGCCAAGTAATGTACTGTAAGCTGCTCCATCAGCTCCTGATACTATCCTTTTCTTTTCTTTTCTTGCAGCTTAACTTTCTCTGAGAGATGTGGCCTTTTCCTGTGCAAAACTTCTTCTTTCACAGCACCGCATGAACCCCTCCAGGAAGGTACTTCTGTTCTTGTGTTAAGATATGTTCTTCTCCTCTAGGCTGCTGACTCACCCAACTGGGACAGTAAAGGTGGTCCCCTCCTAGAAGGAGCACACATCTGAGCTAATATGCTTTATCTAAAAGAGAATAAATGGGAACTTTTATTTCTGATGAAAATGAGAAAAGAGCCCCCTCATGCAGCACTGCACTAAAATAGAAAGAGAAGGTTCTTCTACCCTCATCCCTTTTGAGGTTGGCCTCCATTCACTACCAGGTTTCCCTTCAGAAGGTGTCCTGTCTTGCCAAGATTGTAAGATAAAATAGGATGTCTAGTAGTTGTTTCCTGTTTCTGCAGATGTACCTTCACTATTAAAGTTTTCAGTTTGAATCCAAATCCCTGAGTGATAAGAACAAGGTTGGAAGCTCATAGGAAATTATTTTGCTTAACTACTCTTTTGCTTCTGCTGTGAGTGGATGGACAGCAGTAAGAAAACAAGGATTTTCAGCTGTCCCAGAGTGCTATGCTCCCAAAACTCCAGCTTCAATTAGTGCTAAAGCAGTGGGACACAGCAGCATGAACCCTGGCTGAGATGGTGCCGTTTGGGGCAGCACTGAGGGTTCAGAGCCACACACAGATCACCTCTGCTGTGCTGAGGGATCCAGCTGTTAAAACCTTAAACGAGCAGAGGAATCTGAGGGCTCTGCTGGGGAATAAAGAGAATAGTGGGAAAATGCCAAGAGATTATTAGCTCAGCCAAAGATTACGCATTTGCACTAGTAATTAAAGTATTTTGCATTGGATGCAGGCTTTGGCAAGTGCCACCAACAAAAGATTTCACACATGCATGCATGAGTACAAGTCCACAAGAGCTTTCTCTCTGTCTCACACACACACACACACACACACAGGCAAACAGAAAGAATGAAATAAGCCATTAAGAAATATTTCCGCATAATGCAATTATTACAGCTGTATAATTGAATGGGGAAACCATTGATCTGTAGTAGAAAGGAAATTGCTCTTTTCATTGTGTTCCTATGAATATGGGAACATTAATCTCAATCTATAATCAACGTTCATTTCAAATCTGATTGCGTGCCACTAAACACCCGTAGCTATGCTAACATTATGTTAATACGGTTCAACATCATAGCTCCCAGCTTCACAGCACAAATATTTTTCTTTGGCAATCAATAGTAATTTCAGCTGAGTGGATGGAAGTCACGTTTTAATGGTAATCTTTCCTCCAAGCCTCCAAGTGGAAACTCGACTGGTACCTTAACACGGCCGCAGTGCATTGCATGTAATCAGATAAATTAACCTAAAAGAGAGAGAGAGAAAACACAGATCAGGAATAAAAAGCGGCGCCAAGAAGCTCTACATTTTCCTGATGGATTAAAGTGCTCATTATCATGAGAGAGAGAGTGGATTTCAAGAGGAGAGCTGAATTCCCTTGGCTTTGAGCCGTGGCTGGAGAGGCAGCAGGTCACAATGCGCTCGGTGCAGCCGGGGATGCCTCCAAGGAGGGGGAAGCCAAGCAATTCAGCCGGGGCTGAGCTGGACTCTGCTGCTGAAAGCCCAGCTGGCCTCGGGGCACCAGTGTTTGTCCAGGAATAAGGAGTCTCAGTTTTAATCCTGCATTTCACTGCAGGCTTCCTGTGGGACCTTGGGTAAAGGGTTTATTCTCCTTGTGCTCCACTCCCCTGGTTCTGAAAAAGGACGTAACAGTGCTCCACTGTCCCCTGGGGATGCTGTGAAGATTTGGGGGTGATCAGTTCCTGGGAATGGGAGCTACAGAGCTGTGATGCATTAGTTAGATCTCTCTTGGCTTTGCTCTTTCATAGAGGTAAAGCTGCCACTGCTTTATTTCCTTAATGGCATCTATTTTTAGGTATTTCCAAAGCCTTTTTTTTTTTCCCTTGCATTTGAGGGGCCAAGTTGCTGGACTGAGTCCCTTAAAATCTTGCTGCTTTTTAAAGTAGAAGAAACCTGTGATCATTGCAAAGTCTAGAAAGAAATTACCAGGTACAGACCAGTGCCATCTTCACAGTTATCAGGAGCTCTATAAATCCTTACCTCCACGAAGGTGTTCAGACATATGAACATTAGGATAGGAAAACATGTGCACTGATTAGGACCAAGGCTTGATTAGCCCCATATCTTCTCCTTTAAAGTAGATGGATAGCAGGAGTCTAAGGGAGCATGGGAGAACTGATCAGACATATGGAGATATTTCCCCACAGAACTCTCTTGGGATCTGATGACTCAGGTGCTTCTTTAGCTATATTATCTTTATCTGCTGTAAAGAGTTTCATTTATTATATTTTTTCTTTTTTTTTAATTGTGGGGCATGTATTTCTAAAAAATAGAAAGGGATATTTTTGTCCAAGAGGTTTTCCAACCCTTCTTTGAACACTTTCAAACCCTCTGCACCTTCAGCTTTCTCTAGCAAAAACTTCCTCAGATTTCTGTGTGCAGGAGTGAATTGCTTTGGATTCTGCTGATCTTAGAAAAGATTTTTCAATAGCAGATATAGACTGTAGGTTGCCTTGGTAGTACCTACTTTGCGTCGTTTATTTTTATTTCCTACCTTGAGGCAGCTTTTAAAGAACCTAATATGCAAATCTATTATCCTTAAATCTTGGAAGTTGGGTCCCTCCTATGTTCCTTAACAGATTGAGGTGTCTTGACTTGTGTACCCCAGAAGACTCTCCAAACAGTGAGTCACCTAAAAAATTCTTATCTCTGTTATTTTACTTGGTGCTGGATAAATTCCCAGTGTCCCATTAATCCAGGGTTGCTTGCAAGATGTTCTCTATGGGAGCCAGGTTTCTCTGTTGTTGCTCCAGGGTCCTGGCCATGGTCTAGGAGAGGTCCTTGGGACTTTGCTCCCATCCCAAATGCCTCCCTGTTTCAGTAGACTTGTTTTCGGGGAACAGGGGCCTTCTGAATGGTTGTCATGTCTAATTTTGCAGGTTTTTTAATGAGCCTTTTCTCTTTTCTAGTTCCCTCAAAGGTATGGGCTTTCAGCAACCTGCTCAAATTCACCAGGGAGGAAACCAAAAGCAGAAAGACAAGCTCTGGAGTGTTTTCAGATTCCATATGAACAGGCTCCTTTTCTCACAGTACGTCAGTTTTACATGCTTTGGGCCAAAGCACAGATCCCTCAAACTATTCCACCTTTGCAACTTAAACATGTTGAATTTTCACTCTGTAATACCAGAAATTCTGAGTAGTGTTGCCTTCACCCGCTGAGGATCTCCATAAGAAATGTGTAACCACTTGGTAAATTTGTGTTACTAAAGGTGTCCACCCAGGCTGATCCATGTTTTGGGTCAACAATGCATTTCCACTGCCTGGGTGAGAAGTGTGTTGGAATATGGAACTTAAATCCATCTTGGCTAACTTGGGTATCTAAGGTAGTCCCTTTAAAACCATGTTATTTCAAAATTAACAGAACATATTTGTATGTGTGTAAGGAGTGAGGTTACAGCAAGAAGCAGCCCCTTCCCTCCTCTAAAGCTGAGCCAGTTTCAACTGGCCTCTGGCTTCCCCCAAGATCAGGAAGTTGAAAATGTGACTGAGAGCCAACCCTCTCCCTTCTCCTGTTTGATTTCTGTGCCCAAGCCACTGTGGATCTGACCCCAGGACCTCCTGGCTCTAAAAATGGATTTTGTACCGCCCAAGTGGCTTCTGTAAAGTGCAGAATTGGAAATGCAGTGTTTGTAGTTGTAATGATTTGCAGAAGAGGTGGGCCTTTGGAAGCAGGGAAAATTGGCTGCCATCACCTCAGTGGCTTCTTAATGTGGTCCAAAGAAAAGGAGAACCATTATCTCCTATTTGCTGCAGATTATTCGAGCCTTCCAGCGAGTGGGCTAAATTCCCACTGGTGTAAACTGGATTAGCTCCACTGGAGTCAATGGAGCTGAGCTGTTTCACACCCTGTCTTAGGATTTCTCCTGTTATCTTGCATAGCAAGAATAAAAGTTGTAGCATTACAAATAAAGTCCCTCCTATGCTGTGGATGATAATCCATGCCTTTCGCTGTCCCCACTGAGCTGAGTTGTCTCAAGATTATGAGCCTTGGATGTTTAGAGCAATTTTGACTGGATCAGAGGTTATAGCCTCTGCTTTTTAACATTCTGCTTTTATTTTCAGGCTATGAAGTGTAATAGTTCACCATTTTGGTTTAAGTATCACAATAAAAGTCAGTGAGATGGAACAGGCAATAAGCAGCCGTTTTACATCAGTGCTGCTGAGACGGAGTGTTTAAGTCTTCATTAACCTACAGAGGAAGGAGCTACAGAAAAGACACTTGAAATAAAACACCAGGGATGAGGCTCAGATCGTCCCTGGATCTGCACAGGCAGGCGCTGTGGAAGGCTGGTCTCTGGTGGGAATGTCTGTGCTCTCATGCAATAAATAGTAGGGTAAGGAAACCCCACACTGGTGTGTCAGGGTCTGTGTCACTGCTGGTGGACATCAGGAGCTGAAAGCCAGGCAGGCTGTACTGCAGGGACTTCCTAACTCAGGGGCAGCATTTCTGCATTTGCATCATTTGCAGCATCTCTTTGTTCTTCATTAGACCCTTTATTAAAATTCTGAGACTGCTGCATCTCCTCTGACACATTATATGGTCCACATTTCCACATATAGTCTAAGAGAAGGTGGGGAACACAGTGCTAGGTGGAAAAATTTCAGATTTCCTGCAGCTCTTACTCAGAGAAGAGAGGCTCCAGGCCTCAGAACATCTCCATGGTCTCCTCTGGATTCACTCCAGCAGGTCCATATCTGCCTTGCACTTTACCTGCTCCCTGCAGGGGCACAGTTGAAGATGCTCTATGTGAGACTTCAGACTCACTTGGTGAAGGAGAAATAACACTTCCCCTGCAGACCAGACACAGGAGAGGTTGGATAAAGGTATTGCTGCTTTTCCTCTTGCTGAACTGAGCCTTCTCCCTGGTCCCAAAAGGGCAGAATCCCAGCCCTGCTCTACACAACACTTTGCTGCTGCTTCTGTTAAAGGTCTCCTTGAGATTGCCTCTATTTACTCTTCAGTATAATGAAGATTGTTTCCCTTGCCTGGGGGAAGAAGTAGAAATGCTGAAAATTTACTGTTCTGGTTTATTGCTTAAAAGAGATTTTGCTGTGCCATGAGTGAGTGTCTGCCTTGTCCTGGGTTTTGCCATGTCAGAGCACTTCCAGCATCTTTTACAATCTCTGCAGGATCTCTGTTTCCTGGGCTTCTGTTCCAAACTCAGCACAACTATGACAAACTTTCCAAGAAAACAGCCACTCCCTGTGTATTTTATTCATGTTTCCCCCGTTTCCATCCTAAATTTGCTCCTTTTCAAGGCGAGTTAAATACCTCCTCCTGGATGCTGAATAAAGAATGATAATATGTGTTTTGAGTTTCTTTCTTAAGATAAAACCAGGAAGAAAAAAACCACAAGGAAAACATTTGTCTTAAATTTGACAGATATACCTGTCCACTTATGCTGTTGCAGGAAAACACAATAAAATGAACCAGGTGCAAGGTGAAAGACAAGGCTTAGAGTCTGTTCTCTTCTGACCTTTGTTAGAGGCTTCTTAACTTGCTTACTCAGTGGAGAAAATCTGAGATATTTATTTACCAGTTATCTAAAGCCCTCATATTCATGTTACTTGAAAATGCCTGGTTACATGGAATTTTGGTTTCAGCTGGAATTAGAAGTAGTAATGTCCTGGAGTACACCTGCTTTGTCAGTCTGCCTTGCCAAGAGGAGATTTTCAGCAAGATGGAAATGAAATGAAGCAATATTTTCACATCACTGTAGGTGAACCTGGGCCACTCACCTACAGGTGGATATTCAAATCATGGCCTCAAGTCCCTCGTTTTATCAAGGGCAGAAAAGTACTTTATTTGCATGAGAAAAGCAATATATTAAGGATAAGGAAGAGGCAGGATAAATACTTTAAAGACTATGAGGCATTTTGATGCTACCAGGGTGAATATAATGTAACTAACTGAGATAAATGGCTGGTTGGGAATAAGTAATAAAATAAATAAAAGTAGATAAGTAAGTTCTTTATAAAACTCTGTGGTTTCTTCAGAGGACAATGAGCTTTCCTGATGCCCTAAGATTAGAAGGATGTGTGTGATCTTAGTGGCTACCAAAATTCACATTAGAAAGTGAACGAATCACAAAGGTTTTTGGTTAATTTTTATTGGTGTTTTTAGGTCTGCATTCCTGAGTGTCCTTGCCCTGAGAGACAAGGACATGCTAAAGCTGTGCTGAAGCCTGAGTGGTTTTGAGCACAGACTAAATGAAGCACTTTCAACAATCCAGCCAGGGACTCAGTGTAAATCTTGTACATTGCTTGGAGAGAGCATCTGAAATAAAAGTGCTTCTTTCCTCTTTTTCTTCACGGCTGATGTTGTCCTATGAGAAAGGGCTCTCTGTGTATTTAAACATTGATGAACTCTTAAGTAAAGAATCAAAACAAAGAGAAAAAAATAGTCCCCAGGAGTGTGTGAACAGCAAGGGCTTCTCTGCCTTTGCCCTAATTCTTTTTCCCCCTCAAACAGCTGTAAATTTTCATGATCTCTCTCCTTGTCCACTGACTCTGCTGGAGGCAGATGAGCAGGGACAGGCACAAATATTCAGCCCTAGAGAGAGAGAGAGAATGCTAAAATAATCCCTCTCTACTCCTACCCCCCCATTTACTCTGTCCCCTCTCTGAGGAGCCCCACCAGTGCTGAGGTGTGTCAGCACGTGCAGGGGTTTGTCTGATTCCAGTTTAGATCTCTGCTATTTGCTTGCAGGACTTCAGCAAGTGCAAATTTTACGATGGGCTGATCCAAGATGAATTGAAACCTCCTCTTATTTCCATCTCAACCTCCTGAACAGCAGCATCTCTTTCTATCCATCAGGCTCCAGAAAAGGGACACTGCCTCTCCCAGAATCCTTTCTCTTCCTCCTATTTTTTTCTGCCAATAATTAAACCAAACAAAGAAAAAGGATAAAGTCCCTAGGAAGTGTATAGCAACACCATCCAGTTTGTCCCTGGGAGCCCTGTGGAGGTGACATCACATTCCCAGGGAGCTGGGAAGCATCACTGGGATGTTGCATTTATCCCACCCAGGGATGTGGCTGAGCTATCCCTGTGCTCCTCTCTGCCCCAGGGACATTGTCTGTACAGACCCGAGGCAGACACAGTGCAGCAATGACATATCTGCTGCAAACCACATCTGTAACTACAAGGAATTTAATCTAAATGGAAACAAAAAAGCAGCTGAATGGACTTCTTAAATCAAAAATTGAGACTCCAGAGGACTCGGACTATGTGGTTTTGTTGTTTGCTTTTGTGACAAGGTTATTCTCTTTGTGTCAAAGGGAATTTTATCATTGCCTTTTAAAGAAGTGTAAGTTCAAACAATATTAAGATGTTCTTCTCTTTAACCCTCTTTGTCTTTTCTATACAAAGTACAGCAAGAGGCAGTATGTCATATAAATAAAAAGGGATTAAGAGCTGCTATTTTCCCACCATATCAGACATCTAGATGCCATGAAGACATCACCTAGATGGGTATTACACTAAAAATCCTGAAGTTGGTTCAGTTTTTGGCATTTAGCACCCAGGGCCTTGGTGGTTGGGCCTCAGTGGTGGATTTGAGCACAGAGCAGGCCGGAGACAGGGCTGCCTCCAGATGGCCTCTAATGCACTGATATCGAAATGAAAAATCCCTTCTGAGCTGCTGAGTACGTGGTGTGTATTTTAGTCTCCGGTCAGACGGCCTGTGCGCTGAGCACTGCCAGAATATCCTTTTATTTCCCTACGAGAGAGCTCCTGTGCCTTTAACTGAGTGTGACAGTTCCTTAACCACCGTGCCCCTCGCCAGAGGTTCATTTTCTTCCCCTGGGACATCACTCAGAGTAATTGTCCCCAGTAATAATCAATAAATCCAAATTATCTTGAATAAAGCCAGATTTATTTAACACAGTGTAACAAATAGAAAACCAGAAAGAAAATCCATGTAAATACAATTTAAAGAGAACAGGCTTGTCTGAGGCTATGGACTATGTAGTAAGCACTCCAGCTGGCCAAGATATTTTACAACACTGTGTAGAGACCACCACATTAACCCTTTAGATTAAGGGAAGTAGATTTTTGACTCAGGAAAACTTCAGGCTGCACAGGACCTCCTTTTCTAAAAGACTTTCTCTTAAATAAAAATTTCTTAGCTCTCCACCTTGTTAACATGCTGAGTAAATAAGAAATACTAAAGATGGAGGCATTTTTAATAGAGAAAGTCTTTTTCTTTTTTTTTTTTTTTTTTTTTTAATAGTGCTACTCTGGAACTTTTTGTGGAAATGCTTTAAATATTTTTCATTTTCTTCCCTTAGGTAGAAGGCCATCAAAATATTCTCTAGAATCATCTAGTGGCTCTGCAGCCTTTGGATTCTTATGGCACTGGGATCAAATTCATGCAAAACAATTTTTTACATCAGATTTCTTTCCCGTAACTTAGAAATCAAATGCCATTCCTGGTCCTTTCATCAGCTGTTTTTTTATTTCCCTGTTCCTAGAAGTCAAGTTTTCAGAGGCTGTGATTTCAAAATGCCATTTTCCTGGGGCTGCTGGCTTCCAGTATTACTTCTCAGTTTCTGTGGTGACAGAAGTTTCTCCTACAGCAACACCACTGAGGCTCTTTCTCCAGCTAATTAAAATTTACACCTCCAAATTATCTCTATTGTTTGGTCTTTGCCTCAGTCACTGAACACACATTCGTGGTGGTGCAAGTGAGATTCCTCCTGCCCTGGACCACTCCTTCAGTTGCCCTTTCCCCTGAATGTCCTTTACTGTTTGCTTCACCATGCAGTGGGAGTCTGCACCATTCAGAAATTTATAAGGGATTTCAGCTGGAGATGAATTTGTAACTTTGTTCTTTCAAAGAATGAAGTTTTAGAGGCTGGTTTTCCAAGTCTCCCATGTAAGATAATTGTGCTACGATGCCATCCTTGAAGTAGCCTCTGTTGACATCCCACAGATCAATTACTATAAATCTGTCTTTGAAATTTTGATGGTGACTTGGTTAAAAGGAGCCTTCCAACTTTGGTGGTTTAAATGTGATTTTTGTTGTTGTTGTTGTTGTTATAATTTACTGTAGTGTTCGAGCAAGTAATTTCATGAACTTTGGGAAACTGATTTAATTTTATACCTCCACGTTGAGGTCCCACAAGAATTCAGCACTGAGGTATCAGGGCACACTGCAGCCTTTCTCTTTTCTCTGAAAGCCTTTAGGACCTTCATAACTTTGAGAATTGTTCCTCTGTCAAACACAGTTAAAATTAGCCAACTGTTTCAAAAACTTGATGTGCTTGTGCACATGCCCAGAGCATGAGTGTGCAAAGCTTATTCCCTCAGAGAGCAGAGATAAAAGGAAATTCGCCACTATAATTGAAATTGATAAAAGAATTCAAGGTTTTTAACAGAGCAATTCAACACTACTCTTATCACATTCTTCCTTCTCTGCAAAAAATGGTAGTGATCCACATCCTCATATTTGTTTATGTCACTGAATGCAAGATTGTGATAAGTAAAAAATATGCAGTGTACCCCCAAATAACAGCGGATGTAGATAATTGCCCCTCTGCAAACCTTGTTTGGCCAGATTATTGTGCAGTTCTCAATGTGTGTATTTAGAATCTGTGGGCAGCTTTTAGCATGAACACAATTCTCTTCAGACACATTCCTTCTCACGCCTGACCTCCGTTTTACATGATTTTAAGCTGTTTTCCTCCTTACATGAAGCTATTCCCAGTGCATTTCAACAGCATATTTAGCATGCCATTAATTTTTTTCCCCTTCAAATCTCATTCCATCTGATAGCCTGGCAGCTCTGACTGTAACCAGTTTCCTTCTCATTACCAGCCCTTTAAAAGGGAGGAAGAAGACATCTTCAGGGTTTCCCTACCTTTCCTCTTTCCCATTGTGAATTTCCTACTTTCTCAAAAAAAACCCCATGGAGATTGTTGTTCACAGTATGCATCCCACTGACAGAGAGAGAAATAATAAAACCATAATGCTCAAATTGAATCAACTGCTGTCATTGTGTTGCAGATAATTGAGAATATTTTTAGAGTCCTCCTCTGTGGAGGTTTTGGGGTTTTTTCCTGTTAAGTCATCCTCTATGCAGGTGTTTTTATTTGGGAGTGGTACTTTTCTTTCTTTGCTCTGTTTCTGAAGCACCAAGGACACAAATGTTACCACAATTCTACCACAGCCTTTGCTGCTCTTCTTGGGGTTTAACAAGTTGCTACAAGGAAGGTCTGGTCTCATCTTTACCCAAGTGTTGGTATCAGCAGAGCTTTAACAATCAGTGTAACAATTGTTAAACAATTTTTTTTCTTGGTTTCCTTCCCCAAGAAGAGGTGCAGCTTGGCTTCCTGGCCCCCTTCTTATCTTTTCACAGTGGCCCTCGGAAGTGGAGTCAGGAATGAAGTCTCATCATACTTGGCACAGGAGAGGCTGATTCATTAAAATCAACCCTGTCTGAGTGAAAGGGTGAATTTGAGTTTAATTTTTTTTAATTTTAGGCGTTTCCCAAGGATTTGCTTTAATTGCCAAAACCTCCATTCTGTGTGAATTTTTAAATGAAAATATTCTGAATATGGTTCCAAAGTGATTCTTTGCATTTTCAGAATTGCTTTTCATTTTCAGTAGAAGATTTTACATGTTCATTGGCCAGATTCTGCATTAGAGCAGACTTTTGTTTGTAAAAGTGCTTGAAGAGAGTTGTTTTTATATTGTCGTCCTAGTTTTGGATAGGAAAATATTTCAAAGTACAAAATCTGATGGCATGGAAAACACTTTCCTTCCACTTCACTTTTTTGAATAACTGCCTCTGTTGAAATACTATTCTGCTTCTTTTACTTTTTCCTAGTGCTCATCAATAATTCATTACATTATTAGGAAATGGATAAAGATGGAATAAATCATTTAATACAGTATTTTCCCAATTCATATGGGTGTGAGTTTGAGTGTGTGGGATACAAGAAGGTGATTACCATTTCCAGCAAGTAAAAGAAGCAGATGAACTGCACAAAATACTCAGAAAATGCAGTATGCTTGGCAGTGCAGCTTTCTGGCTCCCTGGATATGGCACAACCCAAATCACTAAAAACTATGAACATACAGACCCAGGCACTGTCTGATGTGGCTGTGCATGGCCAGGCTGTGAATTACTAAAGGCTTTAAAGACTGTCCAGGGCTGATAGTTGCCTTTTCCCTGAAATTTTAGGGTGCAGCCTCTGATGTTTTACATTGTCATCTAAAGCAAGAGGGTTTCTGCCCCTCACACCTCACAGCTCACATACATGGAGCAGATTTTCTGATAGAGCTCCTGTCTGTATCACCACTGTGGAGCTACACCTTTGTAAGTCCCACAGTCAGCAGTATCAATCAGATGAATAAAATTGTGCATGTGCTGAAATGCTTTGCTGACGGGGAAATGCAGGCTGCAACAGCTTACAACCTGCACAGACCTAAACTGGGACCTGAACATCAAAACCACTCTAACATCCTCTCTCCCAGATCATTTCCCCACCTTTCAGCCTTCTTAAAGAAAGCTGCAAAACCTCCCAAACTAAGCAGACTCTGCCCAGAAAGCTGATCAGATCTCAGCCAGTGCTCACGGATTTCACAGGAGCAGGGAACAGCACGTGGTGCCTTCCTGGTCATTTAGGAATTGCAGAAGGAGCTAAGCTGAGACTGGCTACTGAACTTGAGGTCAAGTTTAATTGCTCTAAAGTAGTGCCATGGGAAGGAGGGGTTTAGTTAGTTTCTCCAATGGAGCTTTCAGAAAAGCAGCCACTGACTCAGCTTATTTTAAACTGCCTTAGGAACATGTGGTCTACAGGGCAGAGGTGCCCACTTTAAAACACTTTGGCCATGGATGTCCATTCCTGCTTGATTTCTAGGAATGTGAAGCAGGTCGTTGTCTGACAATCCAGAATGCATTCATTCCCTGCTCTTTCCCCAGCTCATAAGCCATGCTAATGGTATTAATCAGGATTAATGGAGACTTGAGAGAATTAGGAAAGCATCCTGTATGTCAGTCCTTCAGCAAAGCCACGTCTTAAGGTTTATTACATTTACAAACACTTCTCACAGAAAAAAAAAATAAAGAAAGAAAAAGATAAAGGAACCCAAACCCCCTCCTGCAAGCTCAGAAGTGGTGGAAGAAGAGTTGTTCAGCTGAAAGGAGGTGGAGGAGCCTGCAGCCAAGCAGAGAAGAGGAGAAGGGCAGCTGTGGGAGCAGAGGAGCTGGCAGGGCCAGCTCAGCCCCGGTGCCAGCACCGCGCTCCGACCGTGAGCCAGCTGGCAAAGGGGAGCTGCAGAAACCCTGCTCTCTTGCTCAGCAGATCTGCTCTTAATTACCTGCCTGTAAATCAGGATTCATTTAATAAGTCTGTGGAACTGGACACTGTGTAGGCTACAGTACCTGCAAGCTGAATTTTTCCGCTCTGGGTACGTGCAGGGTTCAGCTGCTACTGTGAACATCCTTTCTCAAAAATTCTACATTTTACTTCTCTATCCAGAGCTGAAACTGTCTTAAAACATAAAGCTGAGCTGGGATAATGATCTGTACCACAAACGAGAGGTTTCCAGCTGCAGCAGCAGGGCGAAGACACCAGCTCCCAGCTGCACTGCAGGGCCAAATGCTGCCCTGGAGTCCCCAGTGCTGAGGCACCAAAATAAGCAGGAGGGGAATAGTGTAGTAGTCTGTGTGTATGAGAAATACATATGAGGAGAGCTTTACTGAATGAAAGAAAAACAAACTCCAAACCTGATAAACAATGGTTTTAAAAGGCCCTTGACATGGGTCACTTCTAGACATTAACAGTCCCTGGCAAAAGGGGCTTAGATGAGACAAGTCAGAGGTGCTGATTCCAGCTGAAAACTCTAGTGATTGCTTTGGGTACCTTGTGCTGCTTTTGCATTGTTTTTCAGAGTTGTAGGGTGGCATATTTTTTTTCAGAAGAGGTGAATGTCAAGACCCTCTTTTGGTGATTTAAGAAATATGTTTATATCAGAAAACTACTTCCTTCCTTCTCCATTACTATCTGAACCCTCTTAAAAGTAACCCACTCCACTTTTGACATCAGAGTTTATTCAGTTTTAGGCCACTGTATCCTTCCAGCAGCAGGCCTTTGGCTTCTGTAAAGGATAAGTGACTGGCTGTCTATCCCAAGAAAAATGAGCCTTTTCCATCACTGTCTCCATTTCTAATTTACATTCACTGTCACTTTCAGTTATATTCCTAACTTTCGTCTCCTAAGAATGAAGCTTTTCATATACCTATTGTTAAGTAGAATCATCAGGAATTTCCAGAATAAGGAGGGAAGGAGAAGAAGAAAGAAAAAAAAAACCAACCTTCTTTTCCTTCTTTTTTTTTAAAATGTCTTTTTTTTTTTTTTTTTTTTTTCTACCNTTTTTTTTTTGTACTCCAGCCAGATGGAATTAGGGCAATTGTTCACTTGAAGTACTATAGAGATTAATGAGGTCCAGAGGCAGAGCCATGAGAAAATAGAAATGTGAAAAAGTGAAGTTTCCAAAAATACAGCCTCCCCGATACCATAGGGATGGATCAGATTGAATGTTTCATCTCATAGCCTGACTGGGCAGGCTGCCTCATGTTCTTAGCTTATTAAAAACCTGAACCTTTTTTTCACCCTCCCAGGCCAACCCCGGTGAAAACAGAGCTGATGCTCACGACTTGCACGTCTGTAGCCAAAGAGTCACGGCCCTCACCCGGCCAAATATTTAACAATACATTAAACTCATCTGAAGGTTTTAGACTGCTCTATTTGCACTTCTTTGATGAGCTCGCCTTGAATTAGCTGTGTGTCGTTTTCTGAGTTCTGTGAGAGAGGGAAGGAGCACTGGGAGGCTGCTGGGATTAAACTGGGGATCAGAGTTAGATTGGGCTTGGACCACTTCACTGAGGTACCCTGTGAGCCCAGCAGGACTCACAGGGAGGGACTCAGCTCCTCCTGCTGCAAACACAGGCTCTTTGGTGAGATGCTTACAACTGATACGTCTGAAACTCCAGAGGGTCAAGCCTTTCTCCTCTTCTTTACTGAGGTCAAAATGGTTGCAACCTGCAGGAGTGCACCCTCAATCATTGCTCCTGCCTGTGTTGGGAAGTTTCCCCAGGCAGGGGGTGAGGCTAAAAAGCTGTCCTGCGAAGGGCTTGGGCCACAATCTTGCTTGCAAAGTGATTTCAAAGCAGCAGAGGTGATGAGCAAAGGAGAAGGGCAGTGACCCACCTGCCCATGACCTATCCAGAGAGGTGTGAGAGGTCCTTAGCTGTGTGCTTGCACACAAAACAGCCACGATGGCAAATGTCTGGAGGCAATTGCTGCCCACTGGAAGCTGCTGAATACTCAAGAGTCTGTTACATCCAGCCACTGGCACAAGAACATCTGCAGAAGAATCACTCACATTGTGGGTCCAGCTTTCCTATACACCTGTGGTCAGCAGAGCATCTGAGTCTGAAAGTTGTGTGTGGAGAAGGAACAGGGAGACGGGCTTAGAAAATAATACATTGATTTTCATGCCTCTTTCCTTTCAGGTGTCCTTTTGAACAGTTCCTATTCTGCTAGTAAATCCAAGACAGCCTTTATTAGAGCAAGAAATACTGTTTAAAAGTGTTTAAACCATTAGATGTGGTCTGAAACTTGCTGTGTTAACAAAGCATGGAGAGGAAAACTCACAAGGCAGTTACTAAAAAATTTCAATACTCAATACACGGGACAGTTAAATTTAAAGCAGCTTAAATGACTCCTGTGTTTTACCTGCTGTTGCTGCCACACACAGATCTTGTCACTTTAAATCTTCATTTGGCAATTTTCTGTTCCATAACTGTAGGGTATATACTTGGATCCACAGAAGTATAATATTCTGACAGCTGTTTCCTTTGCTAGCAGTTTATTTAAGCACATTATTTGGTGCAATTTAGACCTCATTCAGAACTACTTCAAAAACTTAAAAAGACTCATTTCTCCCCCTGCTTGTCTGTCTGTCTGATACCACTCCAATCATCAGAGCTTCCAGTTCACAGTATCATTTCAGCCATATTTAATCAAACTCAAAGAGGAAAGGCATATGCTTTCAGGCTAGATTTAACCTTTATATGGGTGCCAGAAAATCTCTGCATGTAGAAAGAAATAAGAAGAAAATGCTTCTGCTGAGAATATCAGGAGGGTGTCACTTCCATTTATAAGGGCTGCTCCAGAACTTGGATTATAGGAAGCAAATGAGCTGCTTTGAAGGAAATATGATTTGGGTTTAAGACTCTATAGGAAATTCTTGTTCTTTATGCACTAGCCCCTGGAGCTCAGACATACTCTCAGACCTGCAGATACCCTTGGTACATAACTCCTGCTGAAAATAGTGGGAATTCATTTCCTCAGCACGGAGAAAAAGGAAGGTTTTTGAAGTGTAGTGGTTGCACAGGAGCAGAAGGAAAGAGAGGAGTTCTCTACAAGGCATGGCAGAGATTTGTGTGGTAGGAGGGGTGGCAGAGGTGTCCCTGGCCTTGCTGCCCAGGGCCTGGGAGGGAGCAGAGTGCCTAACCTGGCTCCTGAGATGGCACAGCACCCAGAAGTGGGGAAGGCACAGCTGCTTTCAGGGGAGTGCAGTACATACACGCAGGTGAACAAAGACCCAACTCAGTCTGGACTCAGGCCCAAGGTTTCCTGGGGCCAGAATAAACATTGTGTCTTTGAGCCTCTGTGCTGTGCTGTGAGCAATCAGGAGCTTTTGGAGCCATGGCAATGGAATCATTTTGGAAATCATGCTAAAGGAGAGGCACACCATGTACCCAACCTGTCCCCACCCAAAGCTTTGCATGGGACAGAGAAGTCCAAGTCTGTGCCTTGATATCCGAGTTTCCAACCTGTTCCCTGCCCCCTGGCAGATGCTGCACATTGTCATGCCTCCCTCCTGCAGCCTCCAGCCCCTCTGGCTGCACCCCTGCACCTCCTCCTGCCCCGACCTGCGTGTGCCGCAGGAGGGGCTGACATCAGGCTTACTAATGTGGCTCCACAGCCAGAGATACCCATCTCCCAGCAGTAATTAAATTAACCAGATTTACGTGCTTTCACCGCACGCTTTGGGTTTTCCAGAGGGCTGCCAGGATGTGGGGCTGAGCTGGGAGAGGCAGGAAGGTGGATGGGAAGCTGGAGGTGTCCAACATGAGCACAGCATGGAGGAGATGCCTTTGTCCACTGCCTCGAAGCCAGGTTTGCCTCTTCCTGGCAGCTGGCAAAGGGCTGTGGAGTTTTGGAAAAAGCCCTGCCCCACTGCAAATCTCGAGACAAATTCTGACTGGGGAACAGGTCCTTCCAGGTTCTGTCTGCTCCTGGCCTCCCTGTGCTATCAGGCTGGATCTGATGTGGGAGCTCTTCCTCAGTTATAAACTAATTTGTAGCGGGCAGCAGAGTGTTTGGTGGTTAGAGGAGGGAGGGGAGGGAGGCATCCCTGCTTCCTCCAGCAGATCCAGGCATTTGAGCCGGCCCTCACTGCTCAGCCCAACAGATTAAACCTGCCAATCTGCCGCTAATATCTGTATTAGCTCATTCTAAAGTTAGTTTAAGTAGATCTAATCTGCAGTTCACTCACGGTGTGCAGTGTGCACACAGTCATTTATCCAGTGCCACATCTTTCTCTTCTCAGTAATTCCCCCAGACCCGCTGGCCGTGAGGACACTAATTGCCTGGATGAGGTGAGTGAGATTTAGCCAATGCTTCAAGTATTTGGGCAAGTCACGTTAAAAGCCCGATGACTCAGTTTATCTACCTGTGTAATGGGGCATTCCCTTTGTCTCAGCGCTGTTGAAAGGCGTAATGAGATCTCGCAGAGATGTTGGGCTGCAGGTATTCAGCGTCTCCCAGGGCTTGGTCATTAGCTCTTGATGAAGACAACCTTGCTCATGAAAGGAGAGGCAGAGGCTTCCAAGAGTCCAGCAAGACTGCTCGGATGAGGAAGTGCTGGAGAAGTTGCTTTGTGAAGTTCTTTGAAACTCTTTGGAGAGCAGCAGCTAAAGCGTGAAAACTCCTGCTCTTCTCAATTTTCATGAAATATGACCAAGTTTGTTTTAGTGGAATTTACTTCAGAATGTCCTTTTGTGTCCGAAGAAAGCAAAGTGGCCTTGTCAGCTTTGCTTGTGAGATCGCAAAAGTACTACACTTGAAATGAAGCTACAAAAGGAACAGTCTTTGAATTTAGTGGCATTTGGTATCACTCAATAAATTATAGACTAAGAGCAGCTAGTGTTTGTCTCAGAATTTCCCAGGCAGACTTCACCAATCTTGGGGGGAAAAAACAACAGTGAAGAATAAAGTTCAGGAGAAGCCAAAAATGCCCTTACAGAAACCTCTTCTGTCACAATTGTACAAATGCAGAACATGTGGACAGTGGGTGCTTGCCCTGGAGAGGGGAGTCACTGCTCTCAGTTCTCCCAGGAGCACGGGCAGCTCTGGTCTAACTCTCTGTGCATGTGTTTTTCTTCTGTCTGTTTCTCCTTTGCCTTTTTTATGACAGGTACTACAGTGAAGGTCTGCTTCCTTCTGCTCATTTTCCACAGCTTTCCATAACTCCTGGCTCAGTTAACTCCGGCCTTGTTTGGACATGCTTCTTCCACTGCAGCTCTGACTTTCACCACGGAGCTGGAAAGCAGATGGTTTCAGATGGCTGTCAGACAAGTGGGGATCAGCTTGGTGCCTCACTCAGAATGTTTGGGATCACTGAATACCTTTCCTTTTAGTGTCCTTATGGGATAACATTTCTACCCTTATGAATGCCAGGGATGAGACAAGGGCTGTTTTCTCAGGGAGAGGAATAGGTATTAGCCTGTTCAAGGAAACTGGCACAGCTGCTGAACAGCAGAACTTCCTAAAGGACAAGGAAAACACATCTTCTGGCATCTTTTTTCATTCACCCAGTTCCCCACCTGGCAGTGGATGTGTTCTCTTTGCAAATGTCACTTTGTCATAACACTTTGTCCTTCGCTGTCTACTAAATTTCATGCAATGACAGTCATGGTGAACTAAATTTTTAAAGTCCTGAGGGCTAGTTCCATTCTTACATGAGATTCTACCTAGTCTTTCCTGAATATTTTAATTCAGCTCCACATCTTGAATAACTCAGCACTTCTTGGCTTGCAAAATCTCGAGTTTTATACTAGGAAAGGGAAGAAAACAAGTAGCACTTTACATTGCTCACACTCAAATAGTAACTGTGATGGGAAAGCGCAGTCCCTCAGCATCCTGGGCCCACTTGTTGGATTATCCCTTTCCCTATTGGATGTCCACACGCTGTGACAGCAATAAGCATGCGTGTCTGGCTCTCTGTCCCCATCAGCCTCTCCATTTCTTATGACCTTCCATTCTCTTCAGTGCAGGTGTACCAGCAAGTTACCTGCCAGTGACTTAATGACAAATGAGCCCCTTCTCCACCTGAGCTGTCCCCGTGTCCCCTGTGCTTCTATGGTTGATGGAACACAGCTCAGGATCTGTTGCAAATTGTTTATTTTATATTGCTCTATCAAGCACCGTTTTGTATGGCCAGGATTAATCTGCTGCCCTGGCAGAGCACTGGAGAGGAAAACAAATACTCAGCTTCTGAATAGAAAGGTGGCTGGGAGAGAGATTGTGAGAGTTCACTGAGTGTTACTCTTATGAAACATCTGTGCTGTTCTGCAGGATTGTGCAGATAACCAGATTGAAATGACTGGCCCAGAATGATGGGAGAGAATATTCAAGATATTTCTATATCTCTCAGATTCAGCATGTTGTACCTCAGCCACCAATATATCTTTGGGGATTTCCCTTTCTGACCATAATATCAAAGCTAAAAACAGATCAGGAAAATGCCTGGTTTAAAATGAGATCTATTTTGTGGGTTGAGAGAAAACCACTGAAAAATCCCAGATCATTCTGCCAAGCCTATGAATTACAAATAGCAGACATGCTGGCTCAAGCAAATCCTGAGTTGCCAAACGCTCACCGTTATCTTCTTTGTGATGTTCCTTGCAGGTGTCAAGCTGCCGTGAGCTTAGCAGACACCACAGATTTCCTTGGACAGGCTAATTCCTTTCCTGAGAGACATCTGTAGGCAGGACACAGCTGGAAACAAATGTGTCCTGTGTCTTCTCTGTCATAACTCATCTTTGCAGGGAGGCTCGTTGAAGGACTCTGTGCTATAACTCTTTTCTTGTTTAAGGCAGGAGAAAGCATCATCCAGTGCTGAGGCCTTTCAGCTCCTCCAAGGCCTGGCCTGTAGCATTTCCCTTGTCACCTGGAATGCAGAATTTCTCCTTCCCCCGGGCTGCCTGCTGGCTGTGCCCTGGTGCTGAAGGGGATTTGTTCTTTATTTCAGAAGGACCATGGTCAGACCTCTGCCCTCACTTCTGCAATATGCTGCTCCCACAAGCACCAGGCCTTGATCCCTCACGTTAGATTGAGAAGGATGGTTGTGGGAATTCGGTGTTCTGCACCTTCAGCAGTACCTCTTGTTACATTTGTACCTAAGGGCCTTTATGATCACATATTCCACAAGTGGCTGGTTCCTGGGCTTCTTTTCTCCCCATCTGGGTTTCCTCTGCCAGAGCTCTCAGTTCTGGGATCTGCTGATGGACATTCACCCCCTCTGTTCCACCACACTGCATTCTCCTGCAGGGACTGCTGATGCAGCAACTTCAGAGTGGGACCCTCTACAAGAAGAAATCTTGCACTTAAAAAATCCCCTGTTAACAACATTCAAAATATGATCCATTAATCAAAAGCACATTGCTAAAAATACTCCCAGTGCTTCTCGTGCTAATTCCAATAAAGAATAAACTCTCACGGCAATCTGTAAGGCGAGCGAGTTTTCAGTGAAAGTATACACAGAGAGAAGAAAATCTATAACTTTCAAGTAATTTAATGTAAAGGATACATTTACAACTTGCCAGGTATATTTTGGGAATGTTGTTAAACTAATGAATTCTGAGGAATGACACCACTTAGATTCAACATGATAATAAGCACAGAGATATCCCTTGTTGATCTCAACTTCTTCCCACTGGGAGCCTTATTAAGCCTGGCAGTGAGTTTCAGAAAGTTTTTGCTAGGAATGGGCTGTTAAGACCAAAGGAATACTCTGCCATTAGAGGTGGAAACAGGCAAAATATTGGGGATAAGCAAGAACATTTTGAGTAAGTCAGGAAATCTTGAAAAGAAAAGAGTTCCTTTTGAAGGACAAATCAGAGGAATTCTTAGCAGTAAAATTGCATTTGTTCCATGTTTTGTTCAGCCAGTCTAATAAACAGAGAAATCATAGAACTTTAGTGACCAGTCACACGTTTCAGTGGAGAGCTCTTGAGCAGAGTGCTGCTGTGATCGTGTCATGACCAACTGTGCATAACTTGTTTGCACCATTTCCTTGCTGAAGAAATCCTCTAGAAAGGAGAAACCATTAAAAAAAATCATGATATGTTCATGTAAAATCTTTGAGTAGCACAACTATGAAGATACATTCCTCCAAAAGAAAAAGTTCATAATGAATAATTCAACCTGCTATACTAGTTACTGCAAGTCCTGCCCTAGTTAGCCAGGCTGCAGAGTGCTGAGTTAATGAAGGCTACTGCTCTGACAGGGAAGAGAAAGAACATTGTTTCAGCAGACTTACAAATACTTCTTTCTATCTCTATTTTAAACTTCATTAAGTGGAGTTAATAAAACTATAAAAGCATATCCTTAGTGTGCAGTACATGAGTGCTCCCATTAATTCAACTGTTGTTCCTTATGTTTAGAGTTAAGCAAATGCTTTTCACAATTTGCTAAATCCAGTGTCTGCTCCATGGACTGGAAGTTACCTTTGCATTTGTACTGCCCAAACAGTCAAGAAATGATAAAGGAACGACTCCTGAAATTATTAAGAGCTTGACCTGTCTCCATAATACTCATAATAATAACTCTTTTGTCATCAAAGAGATTCTCACCGAAGCCTGGGAGGGTGTAATTTTCTCGGGGGCCATTGTGCGTGTGATCCACAACGCTGTCTCATCAAATAATCAAGCGCTGTGCTGCCGCTGGGATGTGTCAAGTTACACAAAGAAAATTATGCTTTTTGTGTGTCCATAAAACGAGAGTTCAGGGAGGCTTTTTAGGGAAGTATTAAAAAAAAAAAAAGAAGAAAAAGAAGAAATAATGTTTTCTATCTCCAAATACGCAGCAAAAGTAGAAAAAAATCCTTTTCCTTTCTCCTTAAATCTTTCTCCTTAAATAACAATGATCGCAAGCAGCAGATTGTTGTGACAAAAGAGCAGAAAAAAGCACTTTAATGCACAGCTCCAAAACAGACAAAGGATAATTACAAGATAGACATGACATAGGTGAAGTGGCTTCTGCTTTTAAGGAAAACAAGATTAAGGAAAGCAGTATGGTTCCTTTTTTTTTACCCACCCAATCTAATCCCAACTCCAAGCAAGGAGTGGCACAGAGGCATCACAGTTTGGCACTGTGACCCCAGCTGAGGAAATTGCCAGAGCAAATGTTTGTGTGCCATTAGTGTGTTGTGCTAGATGCTCAACACGAGCTTTGTGGGCTTTGCTGAATTTGGAGATTTGGAGCATTTTAACTAGTGCTTGTTTAGACCTGGATGTTTTTAATACTGTTAGTTATTTGCAGTTGGAAAGAGGTTTGCACCAGTAAAACATGCTCTTAGCTGTGTGCGTGCTCTTCTGGTCCTTAACACTGTCACACTCAACTTACTCTGTTTCTCTTTTTAATACGGACAATATTTCAGTTGTTGCTTTTGTCTTCTGTTAGAATTCAAGCTCTTGGCTTAGGGAATGTGAAGGTCCTATCTGCAGTTATTTTCCAGTTATAGTTATTGAGGTGGGATTTAAGAAGTGTTCAGCTCCAGGCCAGCTCTGCTGTGCTGAGTCAATGGGAGCTTTCCCAATGGTAGGGTGGGTGGGACAAGTGGGGCAGATCTTGGTGTTCCAGGAAATTTCCTCCACCGCTGCAAAAAGCTCAGCAAGTCAATTTGGCAATGGTCAAATATGTTTCCTAGGTTTTTTTGACCATGTTGAGTTACTGAAAGTCTTGCTTTGACCGAACCCAGGATTAGATGTTTGCATTTTTAGAGCTCTCAGATTTAGCTCCTGTTCCCAGTGTGCAGGCAGAGACTCTTTACTGTAAAATCTGTAACTTTGGTGTGTGTCAGATCATCTTACTCTGCTGAGAAGAGGAGTTTGCTGCAGTGGGTGGCTCGAGAACCTGCCTCCTCAGGTCAGATCAGAGGTCACTTCTCCAACCACAAGCTGAAAAATCACTACAGCTGGGCAAATATTGCAAAAAGCATTTATCTAGGAGAGGCCACGTGTTTGCCTCAGTGACACTTCCTTTCTGCAAACATTCATGTAAGCAACCTTTTGTTTGCACAGTAAAACAAAATATTGCAGAGACCATACTCTAACTGTGCTCACTTTTCTGTTTGGAGAGGTCTTCCAAAGGTCTGGACTATGAAATTATATATGGACTCACGGAATAAAAACATTTGATTATCATGAATCTTCCTTGACCATCAGAAATGGAAAAGAAAATCTCCAAGTACTGGAGGATTTGTGATAGAATTATGACAGCTGGTAACTAAATTTAATACCTTTATGCTTTTTGATCTTTGTAAAATGGAGATAATACTTCCTTAATGCTTAAAGGGCTGAATATGAGGATGAAATAATTTAAAACTTTGGGGTTCTCAGCTTTTGAACTGGCAAGGGCTGTGTAATAGGTGGAAAGATTAAAATGTTGATCAGCTAATGGACACACCAGTTAATGGATAAGATATTCATAGAATAAAAGAGAAAAATTTTGAGTGAAATTGGGTTTGTACGATTGGATTGCAGTGCTAGTGTCCCTCACTCTCAGTCACAGCTTCATTCTACCCCTGAGGGATGTATCTTCTTTACCTGTGGAGGATTTTTTATTATCACCTCACACCCTATTCTCAATCACCATTTTGCAGAAAAACAACCCCAGGTGTCCTTTCCCCAGCTCTTTACACTCTGGGCTGTTCTTGCAATTTCTCTGGTCCGCGTTGTGCAGGGATGGCTGTTATCCTGCCTGTCTTTAACTCTGTCTCCTCACATGTGGTCTCCCTCTGCTTCCCTCACAGCTCTGTGTGTTCTGAGGACGTGCACACTTCACTTTCCATCCCCCTCTCGGGTGGGTCACTGATGCATGGACAGGCCCCCACCCCTGCTCCCAGAGGCACTCCACTCCTCACCTCTCACCATTACCCCATCTGTATCCATTTATCACCACTTTCCAACTTGTCTAACCTCGGTTACTGAGCCATTCTTTTTTGTAGCCAATTGAGAATTTCACTATCAATGCCAGACTTATTAACCCTAAGTCTTTTATGCGGTATTGTACGGAGGGGAAAAAAAAAAAAAGCCTTGTGGAAGTCCAAGTCAATTATGTCTGCTGCTTCAGCCCTGTCAGCTCTCATCGTCACCTCCACTCCAAGGAGTTAATCATATTTGCTGAGGATGACCTACTCTTCATAAATGGATTCTGCTGGCTGCCCTTGCTTAGCTTCCCATTGCAAGAGCCCGTGTGGCATCTATAATCTTTCCCAACACTGGGGGTTAAGGTATAATAACTCTCTAATTTTGTCATTCCTCCAGCCAACTGCCCCCACGTACCACAACATTTCTCACCAACAGGAGCTGGAGAGTGATTTCTTCCCAAAAGGATTGTACCAAAATGACAGCCCCTGTAATAGGCACGAGCACACAGCAGAAGGTGGCAGCTGATGAGCTGCTGGACTGGCAGAGAGAAAGAGTGGAGGGAATTTTAGGCACCCAGAGTGAGTGAGAAGACGCTGGGCTGCGTCCCCGCCATGGGCCAGGAGCAGAGCTGGGTCAGAGCTGGCTTTTCTGGTGTCCTTGGGCCCTGCCCTGGCTCTGACTATTTTTATCTGGGAGCCTTTTGGCGCTGGTGTCCTCCAGCACACGAGCAAAAGGTACACGGCTCCTCTGTGCCAGTGGGGTGTTGTGGTACCAAAGGCTAATCAGGCAGCAGATTGGAAAAGCAGAGCTGACACCCGTGAGGAATGCACGGTGGGGCAGAGCCTGATGGCACCTAATGAAATATGTCAATCCAAGTCATAACAAAAACAACGAAGGGAAGGCCTGACAGGGAGGGTGGGATCCCCCTCAGTGAGGGTGAGCTGTCTGTGCCAGTGCCCACAGGCTGGGCTGCTCCTGGGTCAGGGCAAGGGGACACGTGTCCCCAGAGGATGACCCGCCACCCGTCACGGGCACCCAGCTTGGGGTGCCCTGTCCTCCAGAGAGCCATGTCTTCATCTTCTCCTGACCAAGCAGCTCTGGTGGCTGATTTTTTGGTGGCATTCTAATGCTTGGAGAAGGCAGAAAGGCTTTTCTAATTGTGTGGCTGGATGTAGTTAAACACTCTTTCGGATTTCTCAGAGTAGCCAAAGCCCCCCTTCTCCTCCCCACCCCACAGTACCATGCAGGACAAAATGCGATCCCAAGGCTCCTCAGGCAAGGAAGAGAGCAGTGTTGCTTGTGGATTATGACAATTGCATTAGGGGAGGGGCTAGATTGAGCTTTATATTTTTACTCCCATGTTACCCAGAGTCCACACAGTGCACTAAGGCCGTGGCCTTGAGGAACAGGGAATCTCTGCTCAGCCACAGCATCCAGCAGACAAGAAAATCAACCTGGAACTCCTACAATGACAGTCTCCTCAGTATTAACTGAATACATGCTTTGGAGAGTCATCTTGAAAAGAGATGAGGCTAATTGCCATATAAATTGACACCAGGTTATATTTTTTAGACTGCAGTCTAAAAGGTGGGGAGTTTATACTTATTATCTATGATTATTTTTCAGAATTGTAGTCAAATCCACGTTATGGTACAGCAACAATAACTGCAGCCTGAAAAGTTATATCAACAGAAACTGATCTTAAATTCCCTCCAAAAAGGAAAAAAGAGAGTTCTAATGATAATCCTTGCACATCTTTGACTTCAATGAGAATATTTTTTTACATCAGAACAGTAATTCTGACAAAAAAAGACTGATAAATGTCACTTCTTGCTAGTTAGTCATGAAGCTGTCTTTAATACGAGCAGGTATTTCAAGTACTGCATAAATGTCACACCACCAACACAACTTCTCTTGTGTATCTGGACCTGGGTCTAATTGTTGCATTGTACCAGTAGCATCATAATAATTAGATTCTCACTGTAAAATGAGGAAAAGTTCACTGTTATTCACAGGATCAGATCTAAATAAAAACCTCTAATTTTATTGAAAATAGCATGGATCCACTTGCTCTGTGTTAACTAAGATCCTGAGGCCTCAAAGGATCTTCATAGAATACCTGAAATCTGGGCTTCACAACTTCTCTATTCCTGATGACGAATTAGGAGGTTTGTGATTAAAACTTTTGTGTTGGTTTTGGTTTATATATCTCCTCTGCTCCTAGTAACTGAGTTCTAAGTAAAACTCATTTTTCCTTTTTCTTTTTCCCCCCCCTCAGTTCTCCATCTGCCTGTAGTTAAATGTAGAAGCCATATGAAGTCTGTGTTGCCTTTCTTGTGTTTTCACAGCAGACTGTTACTGCAAGGGAAGCTTCCATGAGGAGCCAGGGATCATGCACTGCATTAGCATCTGAGCAGGCAGTGCAAAAAATCAGATCTGATTCTGCCTGTGGAAGATAAATGAGCCAGAGTCCCCAATGCCCAAGATTTGGTCATCTCTTTATGAGTTCTGAAGTACCTATTAGCAGCTTTGATGAGTGCTAGGGGAGATGAAGTCTACCTTGAACAATGTTAGAAAGCTGAATCAAATAACTTGAAATCTCCCAGAGGGAGGAACAGCCTGAACTGGTTATAGGTTTATATGAACACTCTGATAGTGGGAAAAAAAATGAGCGTTTTTTTTTTTTTCTTGAAGAAAAACCTCCCAAGGATTTACTCTTATCTATAAGAGCTGCTTCTCCATCTACATTTTATACATGTGGTTAGGCAGATCTGCTGAAGATTTTATTCCTGTTCTGTGTCTTTTCCACCGAGAGGTACAACCTGCTAAGATGAAGCAGGTGAAAATGAACTTCTCATGTGCTCTGCCAGGGCCTGTTCAGGGTGGCCCTGAGGAATATTTCAGGACAGTATGTCATTCCAAAGCACTACACAGGCAAGGACTGTGGATCCTGTGCTCAAGTGTGGGTTACTGGACACAAAAGAATTTGAGCGCACAGTTAAAACTGAGTTACTCTGACTTAGCAAGTCACTGTGTATCAATGCAGCCACAAGAACTGCTTTGGGGTTTGCTTTTAGCAAAGCAGGACTGCTGAAAGTGCTTTCAAGCTTCCAGCTGGGATTCTGCTTATTCCTCATTAGAAATGAGCTCATCTTCACTGAGAACAGACACCAAAAGCCATGTACATACCTGTACCCGAACCGCTCTGTGCCAGGCACTTCAGAATCGGAGTTCAGCACTCCTAAACTTTGTTGGGGCCTTTTATCTGTTTCTGATAAACTGATCCCAGACCTTTTTTAGCAGTCTTTGGCAGACGTAACTGTGGCAGAGAAGTGACAATACAGAGGCAGGAGCAGTCACTCTGTGCCCTGCCTTAGGCTGCAGGGGTGGGGGCACACGTCTCTCCAGCATTTTCCTGCTCACCTTTCCATTGCAGGACTGGGAAGAGCAAGGTCCTCTGAGCCCACAGACTGGGTGGGAGAGAGGAAGAGCTGCTACATCCTTTTTTTGTGGGAGGAATGGAGCCATGGTGGTCCTACCACCTGACCACTGTCACTGCAGAAGCCTGAGGTGCAGCCAGCCAGTATTTTCCATTCCCAGAAAAATGAGACCAGAGGAGAGGGAATCCTTCCTTCTGCAAGGAGTTGTCTCCATGACTGTCCCTGTACTTATTTGACAGAAAGGCCAAAACAAACGAGCTGGGAGGAGCTGATGTTTCCAGAGTGGTTGAAGATGTGGAGCACACTGCTATCAGTGCCCTAACTCTGCATCAGGGGTGCTCCAAATCCATCCAATCTGCTGGCAGATAACAACTCTCTCACCCCCTCTATTACGGCTTGCACAGTCACTTGAGGCCTTTCCTTAAAATCTTGGTCTGGGAGTATGAACTGAGATCCAGCTGAACTCAGTTCATTTTCTTTTTAATGCATTCAGTGGATGCTCTGAAGCAGATTTTGATGCCAGACATCTGTGCTGCTTGCACGCACACAGGAAAGGCTTGTTCTGTCATGACAGAGCTTAGAGCAGGATTATTTGTGTCTGATAGTGATGCTTGGTAGCAACTCCTGAAGCCTTGAACATTGCAGAGCATCAGAGGCTGTCACTGTCAGTGCTTTCCTCACTGCAGGGAGCAATGTAAGTAATGTTCAGCCTAATTTAGAAGAAAAATGAGTTGGATTTGCAGCAAGAGTGATTTTTCTGCAGTAGCCAGTGAAGTGGAACCCCAGGCAGCAGTGAGGAGATCCTGTGTGGGGCTGAGGGGCTCATGAGGAAGAGTGTTGTACCTGCAGGGCAGGGGTGGGTGATGACAGCAGATCCCTTGGCAGCAGCTCAGCCCCTGCTTTGTGCCCCTGGAGTCTGGACTGTGCACATGGGAAATCGTTCATTTAGTTATTTATTTATTAATGAGTGCAGAGTAGTCCATCTAAAAGTTATTACACTAAATTCCCTAGAAGGTCTTTGGGCTTCTCCTTTGCTCAGTGTTTTCATAACAGGTGCTTGCTTGTGCTTTCCCTCTGGGTTGGGGTGGGACATGTGACAAGTTGTGTGCTGACACCATAATGCTGTCAGTCTATTTTGACTTGAAGAAAAAGAATCAGCCAATAAAAAGAGATTTCAGCTTCAGAAGATACCAGCTTTGGCTCCCCCAGTTCTTCTCCCCTCATTGCATGGAGCAAATGGTCAGTGATGAGTTGAACTTTAAACCCAGACCAAGAATTTCAGGTTTATAAAATTATTTGAATGGAAAGCTTGGGATCCTCATTGCTCCACTTCCCCTGGAAACAAAAGAACTTTAGAAGCACAAGGGGAAACCAGAAAATCTTAGTTAAGCCCTAATGATTGCTGAAGGAAACCAGTAAAACTAAAAAAGGAAACAAGCCCCAGTATAAACCTCCCCACCCGCCCTGACCTGAGGAGGTTACTTTGTGGTCTGTGGTTTTCAATGCCTACAGTTCACAAACACCCCCTCCTCCTTGCCTGCCCTCACACCCACGGTGGTGGACGGTTTGCAGGGCAGAGGGACTGCTCAGCAGGAAAGGAATTTTCCCACTAGGCATTAACCCGGGAGGAAAACTGATCACAGGGTTTCCCACAAGTGAGGCAATGCAAAACAAGTAACACAAACATCCCAAACCATTCAAAACCATGGTCCTTTCATGGCACCTGCTGCCTGCACAGGATGCCCCTCAGAACTGAGGCCTCAGCTCTTTATCTCCATGAGAATTTTGAGGCAGTGTCACATAGCCACTGGCAAAACCCAGACCAGGGAGGCAGCAATGGAGAGCAGCGGGCACTCTGATGCTGTGAAGGGAAATGCAGCCTGGTGGGAGTCAGCTGCACAGCAGAAGGTACAAGGTCCTACCCAGTGCAGTGTCTATACAGTTGAAGAATTGTGACCCTTTTCCTGGACTGTGTCACTACTTAGCACCTGTAGCAATCCAGGGTTGCAGTGCTTGCTCCAGGACCAGAAAGCAAATGTGCAAAGCCACCTGGGGCTGCTTCTTTATGCCCTGTGTCACCAACCCTGTCCCATCCACTGCCCAGCACTCACCACGGGCTGGAATCTTACTTGTCCTGAAGGGCTGATGGATGGATGGATTCTTGTCCTTTTCTTCTTTGTCTGCCTTTAATTGAAGAGTGATGAAGGCAAAAAATCCTGCAGAGACTACTCCAAACCTGTACTACATAGGAGAGTGCAGGAGGGAAAGGTTTATGGCTGCAGTGGTAGATGTCTAATCCTCTACAGCATTTTTCCATAGAAAAGCCACATGGGGTCCCTAAACTTTTGAGCTGCCTCGAGCAGCTTTTATCAGCCCTCCTTTGCCTGCTTGGCTCATGTGTATTCCAGATGCTGGTTTGAAGGGTAGGGAGAGGCTGTTAATTCTTGAGCCTGCTGGTGTGGGGTCTCTCCATCCACCACTTCTGCATATTTAACCGTTGCCTTGGGTTCCTCAACTGCTTTTGGGATTAAACTGTCATTAAACTGTGTGTTCTACAGATCTCCACCAAGTGTATTCTTCTTTTCCAAAGAGAAGCTTGATCAGAAGACATCTCATGTACCTTCTTCACAACAGCACTGTTTTCCCACACTGTGGTTCTCCCAGCATTCAGAATTCCTCCAGGACAGAACTTTGATGAGTAGCTCCAGATCAACACCCAGCAGCCTTCCTAAACCTTCCCAAAATCAGTGTAATAACAAGTTCAGGTAGATCCCACTCATCCTTGTGTTATTGTAACTCTTCCCAGTGTTATCCCAGCTTTGTTGTCATTAAGGTAAAGCTGCAGATTTTGCAGGTAGACGATGTCTTAGGCACGGTGCCAGCAGCCAGAGGATTTCAGTAAAGTAAAGAAGTACAGATCAAATACTGTTATCAGCTGCTCTAAATAAGAGTTATGATCCTTTGGCTCCTCAAACACAAGCAACTGAGCGCTCCACTGGGTTTTTACACCTGGGTCTCCCTAAGACAAGAGAATTCTTGGAATAAATGCAACTTGTCTGACATACAGAGAGAGAGCTTTAGGGAAATTGTTTCTCTGCTACATTATTCAGGGTACAAGGCTCATACTTGAAGCTTACTAGTATTAGCAAAAGCCCCAAGCAACAGGGGTTTGTTTTGTATTAAAAAAATGCTTGCTTTCCTTTTTCCTCCCCTCCTTCCGTTTCTCACTCTTTCTGCCGTCTCCCTTTGCTTCTTTGTTTTTTATTTTTGGTCCACTCTCTCTCATTTCAGTTGATAAACAGAAAAGGCAACAGCACTGGAACAGTCAGTGCATTGTCAGGGGGGCTGCCTTAATCCCCTGAAGTCCCTGAGGAATAGAAGGGCTGTGTTAAGTGGGCTTCAAAGGCAGGAGGTGGAATGAGGTGTGATAGGAAACCAGCTCTTACTAACTGGTTCACTTCAGGCTAGCTTTAAATAAATTGCAGCTCTGAGCTGCTTGGACATTGACAAGAGGGCTGTGATATTTGTGGCTGCACTACAGAGAATTTCAGCCTTTTAAAACAGGAATGGGAATAACCTGAAAGGACTTAAAGCTGTGAAATTGTAAAGCAGAAAAACAAAACAAGCCGTTCAGTGTGGAGGCTCCCTGGGCTTGTTTCTGGATTGCCTCTCTCATAGACAAACTTTACCTGTCTCTTAAGAAAACACATCCTGCATTCCTTGTTATTTCCTCTTGGTTTGGAGAGTGGCTGAGCTCTTTGGCAGCAGTTTTGGGAAGTGCCACAGATGTATTTTCCGGAAGAACTCAGGATAATGGGAAGTGAGTTTTGGAGAAGCTGCTATTTAGCAGCAATTCAGGACTTATCAGAATATGACTCTCTAAAAAAAAACAAACCCCAAGTGACCCCCACATTGGGTGCTGTGAAGTGAAACTCTCAGTCCTGGAGAGCAAACTGAGTCCTGCCAGAGCAGGATGTGGAACCTTTAGGGATCATTGGGGTCTCCTCATCAGCTCTCACTACCACCAAGGATATTTGTGGGTATAAAACTACACCCAGTTTATCTGAGCCTGTCAGACCAGGCTGGGGACTGATTTTCTGTCCATTCAAGCTAAGTCAAATCTTAAGTACAACTTATTCCCAAGCAGACTCCTAAGAGGGTGGATCAGGCTCCCATTCTCCAGGTTTTCAGCCACAGTTCGAGTATTAGATTTTCTCTTATATGCTCCCAGCTCTTTTTCCATCCCTAATCACCACCAGTTGAGATGAAGATTATTACAGATGTTGGCACAATTGCTGGACCACTGATATAAATCAACAGAGAGAGCAATGGGATGATGGTGTAGATTTATATCAGATGAGGTTATTTTATAAAGGTGACTGTTCAGAATCAAAGTTCATCAACAGTTTCTACGTGTGTAGAGGTCTGGAATGGAGGAAATAATTTTATTGAGTCAAATAACATTTGTGTTTTCAACTCTGGAAGCTGGAATATGTTAATTTTTAATAAAGTTGACTTAGAAATATGTTGATGGTGGTGAAGAGGCCTCCCTCACACAGGTAAAGATGGCTTGGTAGCCATTCACTTGGGTGACAAGTGCTCTATATTGCATTTTCCTGGCTTTGCTTGGAATATGGATGGCGCTTGAGAGCGGCTACACCCACATCTGCTCCAACAAGATCAGCAGAAACAGGTCTGCCCACACCTTCCATACAAATTATATCTGACCTTCAGTCTCCAGCAGCATTTGTTTAGGATGAAGTAATAAAATCCCCATAGGAGGAGTAGGAATAATCACCTTAAATGATGGTGGAAACAACCTAAATTGCTCCCACAGTTTGGAAGGGTGGAATATGGTTTTAGCTGTAAGGCAGCTTTTCATTGCTCTGATAGGATAAAGGGGCCTTAAGATAAATACAGTTGTAACTTCTGCCTCCTCGAGGGCTGATTTGCATTCAGAATGGTGCAAATAAGCTGGTTTGGGTGATTGACAAGCCAGTTTGTACCCAGTGAAGAGCACTATGTAATTTGTGTACACTCATCTCTCCAACCACAGCCACCCTTCAGTTGGGTGGCGTCCCTTTAGGGGCCACTCTGAGCCAGCACTGGCCAGAGCAAACCCCAGCACACACAGAGCCTGGGCACCGGGGCAAGGAGCAGAGCAGTGAGCTGAGTAAACACCACGGGCAGGAATGCAAACCCCAGAGGGGCATTCCTGCCGGGATCTCACAAGATGTGGTGCCATGTCCCGCACATCCGCTGCGCTTCCCATCACAGCTCACCTCCCTCACACACAGGGCACTGTCAGCAGGGCCAGCACTCAAAGGGAGGGGAAGCCACACCAGGGTTCAACCAGAGACCAGCAGGAGACAGTGAAAACAGGGGGAGCTGGCAAGCTCAGCCCTGGCAGGACAGCCAAGCTCACCTTCTGCAGGGCCAGGCTCCGTGGAAAGCTCAGGTCTCCTGGCTAGGTCTCCTTTCTACTGCAGGACTGGTCTTTTTTCCACAGCTCCTCACACATCCCTGTTTTCCCAGCTGGTTGTGCTGTGGGAAGGCTGCTGGGAGGGGTGAGTGCAGCTTGTTGAGCAGCACCCACTCGCACCATTCCCAAGAGAAAGGGGCAGGAGGCTCCCAGATGGCAGAGCTGGGCGAAAGGACAAAGCCAAGTTCACTCATGTGCTACGAGCAGTTCCTCACAGGATCCAAGGCTGGAGGACACCTTCCAAAATACCCTAATTAAAAAGTAACTTCAAATGGCAAGGAAAAGTTTTGGCATTTATGGGGTTTATTTGAGAGAGAAAAGGGGAATCTCTCTCTCTCTCTCTCTCTCTCTCTATATATATATATATATATCCATCCATCCATCCATCCATCCATCCATCCATCCATCCATCCATCCATCCATCCATCTCCATGGATATATATGTAGATAAGGAGTTATAGAGATGAATGTACAGACATATTTTGTGAACACATCAAAGATTGACCTACCCAGCTGAACCTGCAGCTGCCAGGTGAAGTGTAGGCTGTGGGAGTGGTGGGCAGCTCAGACCCGCAGAGGTGAGCAAACCAAAGGAGAAGAAAGTCAGAGCTTCAGGGAAATGCTGCAAGAGGAGGGGGAAGATAAGGATGGGCCATGATCCTGCCAGTGCTAGTCCATGCCCTGCTCTGTCCCTGGGGAAATGCAGATGGATGTCATCTCATTCAGGTCAAATTGCAAGGTACAACCCATCCCAAAGACAGCCCGTACCTCAGGGCTGTACCTGCCCATCGCCTGCCTCTCAAACACTGAGTCAGCCCTGCTGCTGCAGGGGTGTGAATGTTAATGGCAAAGAGAAGCAAAGTCACAAGGCTGTTAGAGTCCACTGTGCTATCAGTGTGGATGGATCCTTCCTGCCTGGCTGCTGCCAGCTGGCAGAGCTCCATCCCCCAGGGATGGCCTTGCAATTATGCAATAGTGTGGCCTTGCAAATGCGCCTGCTGGCCCTGCTGGAAGCTGCTAAGTCACTGACCAAGACAGGAGCAGCAAAACTGTGTCTCTCACATAGAGCCCTTGGTGGTAATTCCCGCTGATTTTGTGCTAACTGTTCCAAGTTTTCGATATCTTATAAAAAAAAAACAAACAAGAAAGGACTCCCGGGATAAATGGATGGATAGAAATCCAATATGTCAAATGCCCCACTGACATTTAAAATACTACCTAATCTAACCCAAATATCCATACTTAGGGTGACAAATGTGCATTTGATGACAGATGCAATGAAAGGGGACAGTTACCAACACTGTCCCCATGACACCTAAATTGTATCAAGAGCAATTCCAGTTCAGGCCAGTTTCAGGTAAAAGAGTTTTTTCAGCCTCTTCCAAAACTCCCTGTCTCCTAAAATCAACTCATTAAAAGATACACTTCAGAAAGCCACAGAAGCATTTATTCCCTCGAGAATGCAGCTGGAAATTTGACTTTGGACACAGGCTGACCCAGCTCACTCGAGGTCACAATCAGGGTGTTTGGCTCCCACTGCCTTGACCAACTAGAGCACAGAAGGAGATTCTACCTTTTGGTCCTTTCAGCTTACCCTGGCAGGGCAGGATGGCTGTGGGTTAATGAACAAGCCTCTCTGCCTGCAGACAAGTGCTTGGTGCTGGACCTTGAGCAAATTGTTGATGTTTCCACAGCTCAGCTTGGGAAAGCTCCTCCATTATCTGGGAACATTAGCAGTTTCCAAAGGAAGAACTTCTTGGGGGTTAATGACACCTCATGCTGCGGTCAGGGAAGGTTCCTTCTATCTTTTGCCTGTGGAGAAATTATTGTATTTAATTTTCCAAGCTTTTAATCTTTGTAATCTTGCACTGAGAGGCTGATCCTTCTGCTATTGAAGTGAGTAGCAGTTTTGTGATGGACTGGAATGAAGCCTGAGTCAGGACCAGAATTACCTTTAGGTCAAGGGTCAGATAATGCTGTAAGTGATAAAGAACATGAATGGGAAAGACAAAGGTTGGTGAGTTGGCTGAACATTTCCTAAACAGGTTTGTTTCATGCTTTTGAAATTGTAAAGGTTTTACTTTGCATAAACCACAAGTCATTTCCCATTTGACTATAAAATGCATTAGTCCTTAAAAACAGATTCAAAATTGATCATAGAGCTCTCCGTCCATCCATAATAAATCTATTTTTACTAAAATTGGAATGATGGGGAAGGCAATCACCCTGTGTCCATTTTCAGTTATTTAGTTTCAAGACTAATCAGCGGCAACTTGAGAGTTTAAGGTTTATGACATAACAAAAATTAAACATATCCTTTTCTCAGACAATTGTTCTGGAGAGGGTAATTACACAAATACAGTCTAAGCTTATTATCTTTCTCTTTTTTTTTTCCTGTGCTATCTTCCCTCCTCCTCTTCCTTTTTACAGTACTACGTTTCCTATGTGTTTAGTGAAGCTGAAAATGATATTTTGATAATGGGCACACAATGAACATGTAAGAGGACTAGCTGACAATGTGAGACTTTGTTAAGGAAAAGAGGATACAATGAATAGCTATAATTGGAGTCATTAATGAAGGGACTGCTTTTTTTTTGATTTTTTTTTTTTCCTGAGGAAGGCTGCATCTTAATGCTTCTCAGGTTTCCTTCTCTATTTATACAACACTGGAGGTCAAACCTAAAGTTAGGTCTTTCCTGGTGATGTGTAATGAAACTTAGGTCACTGAACAATTTGCTGAGCACCTTTTAGCCTACATGGATTCTGTCTGAAAGAGATTCTGCCTGGCTTTTTGTGGGTGCTCTCCTCCATCCTAAAATTTGCAAATGAAAAATGAAATAAAAGTATCAAAAATCCTTCATATCCCTGGGTAATATCATTTGTATTCCAGTAATATCTAGGAGTCTTGGTCTGGGACAATGCTGGACAAAGAGCTGTATAAACACATACAGATAATTCCCATCTGCAGAAGTTCACAATCTATTTCTTATAAAACTTTATTTTAACTTTAAAGTGAAAGTAGAAAACTAAGGCTGTTTATCCTCATGACTTTAAGAGGGCTGTTATCATGAAAATTTGCCTGAAAAACTGGAGACACTTTCCAGTTATGCAGAAGTCTGGTGGCTTTCATTCCAATAGTCTGTCAGAGCTGGCTGCTCCCAGGGGTGACACATCTGTTGCAACCCCCTTGGTTATCACAGGTTTTCCCAAGGCCAACAGGAGCCCCAAACCCAGAATTTCACTGCTCCCTGTTCCCATCTCAGCCCTCCTAGACCGGGACACCCTGGCACGAGCTTGGCTTGGGGACCATTGCTGTTGGGGTGGGAAAATCCAGCTCCAGGCACATTTCTGAGAAGCCTTCAAGCTGCTGGGGAGGTTGGTGCCTGGATTTGCTGTCCTCTCCCCTCCCACGTTCAGTAGCTGTGTTAATCTCTTGCCCAAGCACCTCTAAAGCAGATAGACAGAGAGTTTCTGTGTCTGAGAGGAGGGAACACACCATGAAGCGAGGAACTATTAATGTCCCTGCTGATTGTGGGCCTGAGGAGCAGGTGCAGGGCAAGGGGAGGAAGAGAGGGAAAGTTTTCTCCTTAAGCAGCAGCAAAGTAGTGACATTTTGCCTTATTGCTGAATTGCTTTTCACTAGAATAGCCTGCAAAGGAAACCCACGCTTCAATACCTCCATTTCCTTAATGACAGAGAAATCCTGGGATGAGTTATTCAGTGTCCACATCCTTCCTGTCGTATGCATCCTGTCCACAGCAAAGGAGGCTTTTTAATGAAATAAGTATTTTGGTTTGGGGTTTTTTTTGTCCCCTCTTTCCCTCTGCACTGCATATTGTCATTCACCTCTTCTGTCTGCCCAGAGAGGAAGAGGAGGAGGCACACCTGGTTCTATCAGGTGCCCAAATGCCATTCATGAGGGCCAGCACCTTGGGCCTTAAAGTTTTAGCATTTGGATGGTCAGTGTGGGACACTGGAGACAAAGCTGATATGCTCTGCAGGCCAGGGGCACTGAAGTTGAGATTATTTCTGTTCTGCTATTGCTACTGAAGAGAATGAACCAAATTCCAGGCTCAGGTTTCCCTGAGAAAGAAAATACTTAAGCCTAATATCTCCAGAGGAGAAGGTTTGCTGCTGTAACAAAGTGCTGTGCTGCTGTTCCCTTTCACCCTTTTTTCCCCACTTTCTTTCCCCATAGTTATTTAATATGACCCATATTGTGACAGAAACTCTTCATGTTGACACAATAAGAATAAGGCCAGAGTACACACTACAGAGAGGGAAAAGCAATTTATATTTTTATTTTTATTATAAATATGCTGGATATGAGATGGTTTCCATGCTCAGAAATAGGGCCATGGCTGTCTAAAGAGCAGAGCAGTCAAGACCTTTTAATAAATGCACCCATTACATCCAATTAAATATCTTCAGAAGATGAGAACAGTGACAAGAACCGATAACCACGCAAACAGGGAATGCACGTTGAAAAACCCCAACTTGCTGATCTCCAATAATCAGCCTTTTCTTATTTTTAATGCAATGCTATATTACCACATATGGTTCCACATGCAGCGTTGGGAAGCTCTCTCTGAACACAGCTCTTTTACAAGCCTGCAATAACACCAGATGTGTGGCGAGAGGGAGGAAGGGACTGCAATCGAACTGGGAATTGGACCCTGTGGACTACTTGAGCCCCAAAGCTCTAAAAAATCTCTTCCTTTCATACAGCACCACCTGGATTATTAACTGGCATCTAGAAATGGAAGATGCTCCGGGTTTCCAGATATCATAATTCCCTAACCATCTGTTTGGTTGAGGCTAACTTCATGATGCCGCTGCTTCTGCCACCCTGAGTGTTGAGCCATTACACAAATAATGTAACAAAACCACTCTGCTTTCTGTTGCTGTTGGTCTTTTTCTCTAAAATAGCCAAACAAAAGTATTTTGTTGTTCCAGCTCAGCAAAAGACACCAGATGGGCTTGAGAGACGAAGTGTAGATTTATTCTCATGATCTCACCAGAGTGGAGGCAGAAATCATGTCCTACCTGTAGGGACATTGTCACACAAGTCACTGGTGGGATAGAGAAAATTTCTGTGCTCCAGTGCAGTAGAATTTCATCCATACATCATCATAATAATACTTATTATGTATATATATAGTATAATTAGGTTTTCATAGCATAATTTGACTTCAAAGTGAAGGTATATGTTAAATAACCCTGACTCCCTACCTGCTGTTTTCCACAGAACATTCATTTATCTGGCAGATTTACCAGCTTTCAATGTGGGCTTTAAAGACATCTTTGATAGTTATTCCTTTTACTTTGGATGGTTGTTGAAGGGAACTGGAGACTAAATTCTTTTTGGATGTATTCTAAAACCTCATTCCATGTATTCAACAACAGACTTAAACATTTATTAGTTCACTCACTGTTCTGGCTTTTACATGATGGAAACAAAACTCCCGACAAACTCTGGCAGGGCGTTGTGGCCAGGCAAAGACAATGATACTTAAGTATTTGTAACTGCAGCCTAGAAGATCACAGAATCAGAATCAGAATTGATCAGAATCAGTCGAGGTGAGGAGGGATCCCTACAATGACACTGAAGCAGCTGAGATGGGATCCTGGTGATGGGAAATGAGTGTGAATCAGAACATCTGCCCCTTGAATCATCCCAGTTAGAACCAGCCTCCCTCCATCCATCATGCTGGGAGCCCACAACACTCATAACTGGTGAGATATACAGAGCAAAACTTAAGTCTCCCAGCACCTATTCCTGTCCCCAGTGGCACCTGGCTGGTGGCAGGTGCTTGATAGGATGAAGTGTCTTCCAGGATGGGAGGGGTGCAGAGCAGCTCAGCTGTCAGAGCTGTTCTCTATCCAGAAAGGTGCTCATACTGACCAGTAATTAATTTTAGTACCAAAAGACTGTGAGAGTGGTTGAATTTCCTTTATGCTTTCCTTTGCTGTCTACCGAAGGCAGAATTCCTGACAACCTGACTCCCATGAGAGGGGAAAGTGTGACTGGACACAGCTGTGACCAGAATGGTGGGACTGGGTGTGGCTGAACCATGTGGTGCACCACAGCAAAGGGACTCTGCTCACCTCTCCTGGTGAACCCAACCCATGTAAGGAGGAATGTTTTCTGTGCACCTCACGCTCTTGTTTCTCACTCTTTGGAGGAGGATGTGGCCTGGAACCCAGTGGTGCACCCCATGTGTGACAGGGTGTGCTCCAGGGCCCCTGTGTGAGTCACAGGATAAAATGCTGTCAGCAGCAGGGCACAACAGATGCTGCACTGTTCAGCTGTGGTCCATGGGGAGGTGAAAGGTGGAAAAGTACCATAAACCCTCATGTGTGCTCACTCCCCAAGAGCTGGTTTGTATTTGCCTTCCAGTGGGCTGCCACAGCCTGCCAGGCCATCTATTTATCACACACCACCAGCATCCACGGCCACCCCCTCACCCATTAGCGGCTTCCTCAGAAAGTTTTTGAGGCTCCTAAAATAAGGAATCACTGACAAACTGGAAACTGATTTCTCGAAGTTTTTAAAGGCTGGAGACCCATCCTTTCCAATGCAGACAAATATTTTTTGTTGCTGCTTGGGAAGCCAGTGCTCACGATGTCAGGGACGTTTTGGGTGAAGGACAAAGCTCAGCGTCAGAGCTGCTCAGGGATGTGGATGGATATTGCCTGGTGCAAGCCATGTGTAAAGTACAAGCACAGAGCTCTCCTACAGGGACAGGCAGGGCTGAGTTGGAGCTGAAGTGTGTGGCAACACTAATGGATACCTGCTGCTTCCTTCACTTCTTCATGAGTTGATTCCCACTCCTAGCACCAGACTGCTCTTTCCTCCTCCCTGAACACAGATCGCAAGGAGAATAAATGAATGCAGAAAGGTAAAAGCACATGGAAACTCGGACATCCTCAACTCTCTCAGACATCCATCAGGTGCCTTTTGGAGCCAATGGATATTTTGGCCTGCTGGAGATTTTAATTTTTGCTCTTGCCATTTAGGTCCAAAAAGCAGACACATGTGGGAGCCACTACTTTTGGGGAGAAAGAAAAAGGAGGATAATGAAGATACCTCTGCACTTTTTCAGATTGTGCACTTTTTATCCCCCTACACAGTTTGTAAACAGGCTATAAAACACAGAACAGCAGGCCCCAGACATAATAAATAGAATATGGATTCGATCCAGCATTTTAAGGAAAGATAGTCCTACTTACTTCAATGGAGAACAACAAAGCCAAGACGAGAAACAAATAGCTGTAATAATTTCTGTGTTTTAAAAGTTTTAGTAGAGAATAATCATAAATCAGGCTTTGAAAATCTCAGTGTTTTTACCCGCAGAAAAAACTATGTAGCAGCACCAAGTAGGGCTGAAGGCAGATCACACAGCCAGGCTTTCATTTAGAAGGTGACTGTCAAAGTGGAGTCTCCATCTTCTCACACAAACCATCTGCAGTCACACCTTGCCCAGCCCGTTTCCATGCTCAGGGAAGGCACTGCACAGGAACACTGTCACTGATCCCTGCAGTGTGGAGAGGATCTACCTGCCACTTTATCTGGTTCACGCTGATCCTTTCTGCTTATCCCTGGCTCGGGATGAGGGCTCATCCTCAGCTGAGCATTCCTCACAGCTGATGCTCAGGCTGACACCTAAGGGAGGAGACAGAGCTGTGATTCTCCATCACCCTGCAGATGGTTTAGTCATTTCCACCAGAGCAGAACGGGCTTGAATCCCCACTCAGGCAGAGCAGTGAGTGGTTACACAAGGTGCACTGGCAGTGGGCAACGAGACACTGGGAGTATTGATTTACCAGACCATCAGTGAATTTGCGTTGTTTCTTTTAGAAATGTTCACAAAGTTTGGAGCCAAGAGCAAAGATAAACAAATTTATCATCCAACAGTGGAAGGGGGGGAAAAAATCACTACTGTGGAAATGCAGTTCTATAAGTTTTGTGATGCTAAACATAAAGGGATGAAGGAAACAATATCCATTTTATTCCTTGCAGTGGTAGTGGACATATATTAGCTACTGGAAGCCTCAAAGCACTACTTAAGGGATTACAAACTCTGTACATGCAGCTCAGCAGTCACTGAACTATTGCCACCTCTAGGCTGCAGCCAGACAGTCATTAACATGGCCCTGAATACTGATTGGGGTTTTCTGGTAATTATTTTAAATTGAAAAATGACAGTTGATGGAAGTCACAGCTAAATGTTTTATTTCGGAGGAGGAAGTGAATTAAAAAGGAATAGTTTGCTCTTGATTTTACTGTGATTTATATCTGTAAGTAATCTGAAAAATAAAAATATTTTAAATCCACACACAAATATATATATATATAAAAGGAAAGTTCAGACCAATTATTTCACAGGTATTTTCAGAATCGTTTAAAGTTTCAGATTTTTACTTTTCACCCAGTATTAGGATGGGAAAACTCTGAACTGAGGAGAGCTTGTGGATAGGAAAAACCGTTTCCTGCCCACCTCTCTTGGCAAACCACTATGTTTCTGTTTGCTGCTGAAACTTGAAAAAGCAACAGGCAAGGGCTGGATCAGAGCTGTTCACCCAGCGAGTGAGAAATCCTCCCAGGATACAGATTTGTTCAGTAGCACGTTCATGGCATGGGAATGTTTTGAAAGGTGAGGTTTCTGTAATAACTCCTGTGGCTTCTTCGCCGTGGGAAGGTAAGGGAGCGATAAACATGCCCTCTAAATCCCTTCCCACATTTGTGTTTGCTCTTCTGCTCTTCTGCTGGGAGAAAACATTTGTCTGACTGATTTTCAAGTAGGAAATGGCTGTGCTATGACAGCTATTAACCACGCAGTGTGGCTGGGGAGGCTTCAGGGAGGTTTGGGTACTTTCCACCTTCCACAATGTCTTTACTTTCCTTTCCCTGTGAGGAAGAATTCCTAAAATAAATGCAAATTGAAAACCATACCAAATCACCTTTCCCAAATAAGTCTAAAGGATCCATGGACCCCGTGTTCAGAGGAGATGACCTCAAACCAGAACTCTGTCTCAACTCTGCAGGAGAAAGCTGAACTCAGGTGTCTGGATGGGTGCTGTGAAGATCTCAACAAAGGGATTATTTCTAACTCTAGAGCTACTTTGGAACCAAACTCAAATGTCTCTGTTCCTTGCCCTGAAGTGACTGAAAAAGGGTGATCTTTGCACTTAGCTGCTCCTCACTAGCACAACATCCAAACTCTTCACAGCTCCAGTTAGGGAAAGGAGAGCAAAACCTCCGTGCCTGGAGGTTTGATGCAGCATCTACCATCACAGTGAGCAAAGGCAATGGCCACAGTCACCTTGGGAAAGGAACAATATCCAAATATAACAAAAGCAATAAAATAGTGATTCTTCAGAGAGGAAGAAACAATATTGGGGCAGAGCAGGAAAAGAAAGACCAAAGTAGTCCTATGAACTCTCTAGTCTCCCTAAAGAAATTGAAGAGATGAGGCTCTTCCCTCTGATCCAGGAACTGATCTCCTGTTCTTGAGGAGACCTTTGACCTAATGCCAAACCCCTCCAGAACTCAGTGCTCAGATATCCAGAGTTCTGACTCAGGGCTTCATCCTCAGGTTTTAAGTCATTTGCACAAGACACAGTTCTGACCTGTTTATTCGCAGACCAGGGCTGGAAGCACACATTTCCTCGGAAGAAGGTGTTCTAAGCCACTTGGTGTTCTCAGGACACTCGGGAGAGGTGGATCTGGGCAGCACACAGAACCCCGGGGTGAGGAAGGGCTTCCTTCATCAAATGGAGCGTGACACCGAGCTGGCTGGCTGGGAAATCAGGGCCAGTTCCCATCTGAGAGCTGATCTTATCAGCAGAGCCCTGCCAGGAGATGAAAGAGCTCAATGCTTTAGCGGGTGGTTTAATTCTTCATTCCCCAGAACCAGCTCATGTGCTCGCCTTTGTTCTCCTCTGCCCCCACATGTGCAGGGAGGATGAATCCCAGAAATATTTAGAATTAAGAGGGGACTTTTTTTTTTTCTCTCTCTCTCTTGCCATCCCAGGCTTTCAGACCGGGGGTGCGGGAAGGAAGGAGGGATGCAGGGTGTCAACAACAATAAGCAGGAGGGGGAAAGATGCCTGGCACTGGGAGAGTTCAGTCTGGGACAGTTTGATCTCTCCCAGAGCACTCTCAGTGCTTGAAGATCAGTGCTTTTGACACGTTTCTCCGGCTGCTGAATGAGAGGATTTACTTGGGTGAAATTTAGGCCCGAGGGGAACATGAAAATCATATTCATAATTTGAAGTGACATGTGATTCAGGATTAAAAAGCTGGCTGGCAGAGAAAAGAGCTGAGGTTATCCTTTTGAGCTGTGCTAATGCAGAAAACTGTGTTTTTAATCCTGTTTTAAAAAGGCCTAGAAGGTTTCCAGCTGGGGCAGTTAGAATATAAAGGAGCAGTAAAGACGAGGAATCCCTTTTACAAAAGGAGGGGAGAAAAAACCCAAAACAACAACAAAAGATCAAGTTCTGCTTTTGTTTTTCTCTGATAGCAAGCGGCTGAAAGCCAACACAGGAGATTTTTTAACTACCCTTCCTTTGTCTGACTCTTTAAAACACCACAAGCAGCAAGAGAGATCAGTGGGACAAGGCAGAGGTGTCTGCTAAAGGTGACACTGGTGCTAAAGGGAAGGCTCCTAGGGGCTGGGATTGCACTTTCCCTCAATTTATGCATTTCTCTGAGGAACTGAGGATCCAGGAGGAGCTTCTCCCTTTCTGTCACTGCCCAGAAGCCCCTTGTCCCTTGTAGTGAGGACGGAGCAGAAAGGTGCCCCCAGCCCCACCGGGTTTAGGGTTGTGTAATTAACCTCTGCTCCTTCTCTTGCCTCTTTTCCCAAGAGCCTCTTAATTGTAGCACAAGAGTGAGCTGACATCACTACTTATTGTTCTTCTTATACTAATTTCTAGCGTTTAGTTGATCTTCCTCTAGATTCTTATTTGTATTTGTCTCTACCATTATTGGCTGTCCTTCCTTCTATTCTGATAATATTATTGGACTCTGTTTTTCAGAGTAATTTTCGGTATTTTGAGGCAAGAACTCACTTTTCAGTACAGACGTTTCAAATATAGTGAATGGAAGTTCATATTCCAATCAGTGTCTTAAAACATCACATTTAAAAACTTAGCAAAATGCTTCTTGAAGTAATGTGCAGGATGAGCAGCAAATTGCACACTCATCAATTAACATGCTAGAAATGTGTTTTTTCCATATTTACCTCAATAGTTTCTGAAAAAATTAGGTAACTTCTGCTGTAGTTTTTCAAAATTGCATTTCACAAGGAAAATTTCAGGGTTAGTTGAAATATTTTGTTACAATACACTTGAGTTGATTTGCTTGAGATTTTTTGGAGGGCTTTTTATCTTTTACTATTTCATCGAAATTTCATTTCAAAACATAAATTTGAATGAAATAAAGTGAAAAAGCAAAGCAAAGTGACTGTGCTCCAGAAAACATCACATTATTTTCCTGTTTTTCGTAGTGGACTTTCATTCTTTCTTCTCCTCCAAAAAGCCCTCTTCAATTGAAATATAATTTTTTAAATAAAAATCAACTCTGCCAAAACTTCTGTCCAGCTCTATTCAAAGCTGGTCACTGGTGCCCTGGAACAAATCACATTCAACTCCGCTGTTCCTCAAGGTCCAAGGTATTTCACATACTTCTTTTCTCCCTTCTGGAAATTTCTCAGCCCAGACAAAAAGAAATGATCCAAAGCTGGAGGAAGTCAATGAGACCTCTTCTATGTATTGACTTTGGATTTGGGGTAAGCTCTGGATCAATAGGGTGCTGTTATTAATCTAATAACCTACATATAGAATTTAAGTGTGCCATCATATTGGCTGTTTTAATCACGGTGTGGAATTCAGTGGAAGGTTATTCCATTACATTTTCAGGACTGAAAAGGAATACTTACTGTTGTTATCCTGTGCTCACCCTGTTGAGGCAGTCTGGCTAAGGCAGGCACACAGCCTCTCTCTCCAGCATCACCACTGGATGCTGCAGCCCCATCATGTAAAAATCTTTTGATAAACAGGAAACTGAAGGAGAAAACAAAAAGATTAAGGACTGCAGGGACCTAACCTTAAGATATGATCTGGCCTACAAAAACCCTTCCCAAAAGAGCAGGCTTTGTGGGATGCTTCCATCGCTGTGCCCACGCTCAGGGCAGGAGGAAGCTACACCAGCACCTCTATCCCAGCACTGCTTTCACTTGTGAGCTGAACATATCTGATACCAGAACATGAAGAGACCAGAAACACAAAATGCAATGATGCTATTTCTTACTGAGACACTTTTCAGAGTGCAAGAGCACTTTCACTGTGACAGATCTGGCTGCAGGCCAGCGCATGACACGATCCTCCCGGGAGCTTCGCTCCCATTCCTGGGTACGCTAAAAGTACATTGTGCATATTGTATGTAATCAGGGAAGCAATTTCTCCCTTGGGTTCTTAATAGATTTTCCTGCCTTTACAGCTTCATTGGTAATTTTTGTTTGTTTTCTTGCTCCGAGTGTTGGCACGTCACAAACTGGATGTTTTTGCCAATTGCTATCTGCGTCGCTGTCTCCGAAAGGCACCATTTCGGGGCACTGAAGGGAAATGCCTGATTAGGTTGTACAGTTTGTTTCCCTGCCAGGGAAGGACAGAGTGGTACTGCACAGGGCTGCATTGACTAAGGAGATCTTGCCGTGGTGCTCAGCCAGCAAGGTGCAGCTGGAAATGCTGTTTGGGGCTCCACGGAGGAAGTGCCATCTCCCAGTCTGGATGTGTAATTGATTGTTTGCCTGTACCTTTACCACAGCCGTGGTCACAATTACAGTAATTACACGGGCAAATAAACGTGCAATTGCATGTTGCCAGTTCTGGAGATCTGGGCACAGGTAAGTGCCAAAGACCACAGACTCTGCTCCGAGGAGGAGACGCAGCATCACCCCCGGGCCGCAGTGAGGATGTGCTCACCTCCTGCCTGGGGCCTCGTGCTTCACATCTCCTCATCGTCTGTCTCAGAGGAAAGTGGGCTGGATCCCGTCCTGAGCACCTCCTCTTGGACTTGCACACCCAGCCTGGGTTTCTGAATTGTCTTGTGAAATCCCAAACAAGGAGGAGGTTAGCCTCCTTTGGATATCACTGGATCTGCACGGGGAATGTGCTATAAATAGCACCATCACACATTATCAACTGCATTCCTTGAGAAACCCAAAGCCAGATGAGATAATTTTTTTTTTGCAGGAAAAAGTCCTAGGCATATTTGCAGAGCATTTGTCTAGGTTAGTCTATCCAGTATTATTTAACAGCTGCCATTACTTTTTGTATACAAGAGTTGGCTTTTTAGCTGTCTAATTCCAAAATGAGATTGGAAATCTAATTCCAAAATATAGAATGCGTCCAAAATTATCTCAAAATAGGAAAAAAGACCAAATTAGAAGCTTAATAAAAGTTAAGCATAAGATTTTTAAGGACAATACTTTGTGAAATATACTCGCAATTCCATTGTTAAAAATAAAATAACATTTTTGCTTTTGTTCTATCATTTACACACAAGTTTATAAAAATTGCATTAAATGCAATTTAAAAATACTTCCTATATTGTGTTGCTATTTCAGTTCAGAGTGTAATCGTGCAATCATTGCAAAAAAATTCACATAGACACGTGCATTCAGAATTACTGGTTTATTTGAAAACAACCATGAGTCTGTTTGTCTTTAGATTATTTTAAGTGTCCATGGTGATCAGAGTGCAATAAAGCAAAATAAAAGACCAGTGAAAAATGATTAAATAAAAAACCACTCTGCTTTTATAAGTAGACTGTTATGAGAAAGACAGACCATTTTCTCTGAATATGTAATTTTTATTCTGTCTCTTTAATTTACATGAATAATTAAAACAGATTCAAGAAATCCCATGCTCCTATGGTTTTTCAGGATTAGAAAAAAATGTACTGTAAGAAAAGACTAATTAATGAATTGCAGCAAATCATAACAGGGAGTCTGATTTGGGTGAAATGACTGGTTTGAGTTTCAAACAAATATTGAATGGGAATATCTTCAAGTCAATTGATTTTTCATCCCAAATTTTGAATTATGCAAATATCTAATTAAAATCTACAGTGATGAGAAAGAGTAGGAGGGATAAACATCCTAGAAATTCAGGTTTAAATCCTAAGAGCTGAGCTCAGCTTTCAAAGCCAGTTATAGTTTCAAAATGTTTTTAAACAAGATTAAGTATTTACTGTGAGATGCAGGGAGTATCTTGCACAGATAGCTAGAAGTGTAGTAATATGTGTTACATGCACATGTACAGGATTTAATTACATAATAAATTGGTATTTCATGTGGCCATGAGCCATCAGGTATTGTAGTCTAATGGAGATTTTTAGGATTTTCCTCATTTTGGTTGTTTCTCTAGCTACCCGTGTCTGTCCGGCCAGTAGCATGAGGGAATCTTTTACATCCCCTTCTGGGCTAGAGGAGTACCCTACAGACAACTTTTAACCTGATGTGAAATAACTGGGAAGAAGCCCTCTTGTAGGAGATGCTCCTGGGATGCTCGAGCATGCCCAGGAATCCCACCAGCGCTGCCTGAGGCTGGACAGCCTGGGCTCTGTCTCTGCAGAATTTGGGGAGTGCCAGTCTGGGTGCCTCCAACTCACCTCATTCACAGACCCCACTCCAAGCTCCAGGGAGTCTGCACATTCTCTGGAGAAGTGTTGTCCAAAGAGGCTTTTCCCCACCTCTCTCAGGACAGGAGGAGTTGTGCTCTGGAATTGTCCATCTCTCCTCTTTTGTGTTTGCCAGGGGGAATAACAGTGAGGAGACAAATCCCCTGTGGGCTGTGAAATCAGGGCAGATGAGCCCCAGCCTGGGCCAGTCCTGATCCTCTCTGGAGGGAGCTGAAGCAGTGATGCTGTTTTACACCACAACTACACAGACTCTGAGATTAAAAAGGCTGAAAATGATTCCTTTATTTTTGGGGTGTGTCCCCTTTTAATGCTATTTTACACCAATTTGATTGGTGAAACAAAGGCAAACCTCTTCACTCACATTGGTCAGACCAGAGGGACATCAAGAAGAAGTCCCTCCTAGGAAAAGGAATGAATAACAAAGGTACAGTTACAAAAAACATTTTTCCTGTTTACAGAAAATTTCCTGGGAAAAGAATTTCAGAAACCCAAAACACCTCAGGCATGGAACCAGGGCTACAAAGCAGCAGCCAGGCTCCCCAGCAGGAACCAGCCACGGGGCCATTTCCATGCCAGAACCTGGCCTGGCTTTCTGGGACACAGCTCCTCTGTCCAGTCAGAGCTGTGAGTGCCAAGCTGAGCCCTGAAGGCACCAACACAGCTCCACTCACAATCAAGGCTCATATTTGGCAGCACATTATCCTTTCTGGGCTTGGCAAAGTGAAGTGTGTCCATTGCAGGCAGAGTAGGAATTATGATGAGCTTTTCCCAGCTGGACTTCTTGTAATCGTCACAGGGATAAATGGTTTCTCAAGACTCCAGATCTTTTCCTGTCAGGCTCTAAGCCTGTCTCCAGCTCTTTTGAGCTTGTCAGGGGTTTTATTTACAAGATTCAGCTAAAAATCTGTCCTGCTAGACTAAGCCAGGCTTTTTCTGCTTGTTCCCTAATCTCCAGGCTTCCTCCCTCCGCATTTTAAGGAACACTTAGTTTGTTTAAGGCCTGAGGCAGGCATAATTACAAAATTTAGGCAGAATCCTGAACTGACCCCAAAGGTCTTCCTACTCAGACAGAAATCATTTGTCATAATGAGCCTACTCGTAACCTGCTGACCCTTGGAGCTCAATTAATTTCACGCAGGAGAAGTGCTCACAGCCTCTGGACCCGGCTGCAGCAGGGATTTGCACAGGGCTGTCTCCCACTCACACAAGCCAATGTGGACAAATGGGCTTAGAAATGTCTCCAGAGAGAACAGGGAACAGTGACAGGGCATTGTTTTTAAAGCAGGCTGGTAAAATATGGTATTTCTGTCTTTGGTTGCAGAGTAAATGTGTACTGCTTAGAATAATTAATTTAAAAAGGCATTTTTAGGCTTATAGGTTAATTTTGCATCCCTTAAAGTCTTTAAAAGATGCTCACCTCTATCTAGGAGAGATGTAGGCATCAAATGAGGCTGATTTGCCAGGCTGCTGCAGTGGCTCTGTTCCAGGGAATGCTGCCCTGCCAGCTCTGCCAGGCACAACTCTGGGACAGCGGCTGGAGACAACATCAATGACCTACAGTGGAAATAGTTTTGCCCAGAGCTTGGGCAAAACACTGCAGCAAAATCCTGCAAAATCCATCCTGCTTCCCATAGGCACAGCTGAGGGTTTTCTGCGTCACAGTGCACCGAGTCAGGCCAACCCTGAACAAATTTTGGGGTCAGACCTTTACTAGCAGAAGATGAACTGCCTGGATTTGAACCTTTGGTCTTTCTCAGCTACTGGAATAACCTCTGGATCTTTGTATTGCTTTGCCTAAATAACACACAAATTACAGCAAAAAAAAAAAACAAAAACCCGAGCTTTAATCTGAATATTTTTATGTATGTTTTCTGGTCTTTGTCATCTCAAATACTTCAAAGAAATGTCTGTGCAGTTCAGCTAATGAAATTAAAAACTGCCTAAACTACCTAAAATTAGCTGTCTCATGCAAACTGGGTGTGGCAATGACAGGGAACAGATGACGAGGGGGTTGAGAGCACTTGGATCAGTGGATATCCAGTCAGATCCTGTAGCCAGGTGGTTTTTGGTTACAGGAGAGGGTTGCACTGGACCCACTTGTGTTGGAATAGATGTTCCTAGCCAGAATAATAAAACTCTGGCTTGTTCTATCTCTTGGCATGGTCCAGCTAGCCTATTTAATTAAGATGAAAAGCACAGTCAAGAAGATAATTCAAGAGACATCAGTCATCTTAGACAATATGAGGCAGTGATTTTTTCGTAGCAAATCATTGAACCTGATTATGCATTTGCGGGAATGCATGTGGCTGGACTGGATGATCCCAGAGCATCTTTCCAACAGCCATAACCATTTGCACTTACATAGCACCTTTTGACCGTGGATCCCAGGGCCTATAAATCTGTAGGTTCATAGGTGAGAGCTCAGTAGTGAATTTGAGAGCTGTGTGATAAATTGTGTTTATTATGCACTTTCCTTCTGCAATGCTCAAAATAGATTTTCACTGGAAGTGACTCCTGGACTGTGTAAACTCTGTGTGAGCTCAGCTGCTCCCTCTGAAGCAGCCAGAAATGTGTCTTAAGGAAATCCCCAGGTGGCACAAAGTTGGCATTCCCTGTTCTTTGCCACACATCCCTTTGGCAGAGGGGGCAGCGATGGGGTGAAACTCAGTGCACAGTGATTCAGCCGTGGCAGTCGGTACCTGCAAGAATTTTCTTCAGGTAACCCAGTCACACTTCTCTGCTATGCAGGAATGGATTTTGGATGCTACTGGTCAGACCTTCTGAGGGCAGGAAGGTGGAAGGGAATTACCTCTCTCTCCTGTTCATCCCATTTTGCCTAAAGATAGGCTCACCATTTAGGACAGACCCCCACCCCGCCCCAAATTACTCACACCATATTAAATAGTTCAAGTGTGCAACAGCTCCAACACAGCCCCGTCTCCCTGGCTCAGTAATGTCTGTTGTTTAGAGTGTTTAACTGATGATACGATTTCCCCCTGCTTTTTGTCACAGTCTAACAACATTCAGAAACTGCTTTTCCCCTAAACTGTTGTCTCAAGTGTTTTGCCTCCTGAGGATCATAGAAGATAAAAATAATGCATGTTGAGTGTGTGGAAGTGTGTATATATATATGATACACGATTGCTGAGCATTTATGACATTAATCTTCACTCACAGAGACAGAAGAGATAACTCATAAGTTATCCCTCTGCTCAACCATGAATATAAATGTCAGACTCCTAATGGAGATGTTGTCTAATGAAATATCGTGAATTATTGAATCTCCTGAGCCATGTGCAAATTTCATTTCTTCTTCCCTTTTGGGTTCAGATTGAGTATTTTTGAGGTGATACTATCAGCACTATGGAAAGCAGATGAAAAGATTCTCTATGTAGCACTAAAGATATAATCTCCATAGTGTGGGATGCCTGAGGGGATGCTGGCTGCCCACTCCCATGGCAGCCGTAATTAAATGCATTTCAAATTTACATTAAAAACTAATATTTTGGAAACCTGTTCCTTTGAGGATCCAATTGAAAGGTGAAGCTAAAGAAGGCTATAAGAAACAACAGCACATTCTATAAATAGCAGTGGTGTAATTAAATCAGTTTAAAGCAGATCAGGTTACTTTGGTGCCAACTCAACACACTTAAAATGGTTTAAGCATTGTTTAAATAGGTTTGGCTTCATTTAGTAAATTAGAATAGGCAAGCCAAAAATTCTTTGTAATTCACCATTGCTTCTGGTCTCATCAGCTCGTGTGTCACACTGGCTTGTGTCACCTTCAGGACACACTTATTGAGGTGCAGCTCAGATCCTTATTCTCCCTTTTTGTTTTGGCCTGCAAGAGGGGTGGGATGTGTGAGGTGCACATTTGGCTTGTTTCAGAGAGAAAGCTTGTCCAGAAGTGGTGCTGTGTCTAAAGGCAGCACCTTGGAAAGCTTTGTGAAAGTTCTTAGGGAAACTTTCCCCTTTTTCCCCAGAAGGTCCCAGAAGGCTCAGACCAGCAGTTGTAAGCAGTAATTGTCCAGTCTGCTCACTGACCTGCTCCTGGTTTACTCCAAGGCCCATTTCAGTCTAAATTACATTTGTTCATGCTACTGAGATCAGAGATTTCTGCCACTCTGACCTGTCTGAACTGACAGAAACCCAAATGCCTTCCCACAGCCATCTCTGCTGGCAGATCTGAGGTGGCAGAAACCTCACCAGAAGGAGTGGGTGCTGGCACACAAAGTTCCTTTGCTCAGTTTAACCTATTCCTTTTATTCATCTGCTTGAGTTGAGAAACACATCATTTCATTTTGCTGAATCCCATCATCTGCTGCAGGGCTGAGCTCTTACTTTGAGTGGAGAATTGGAACTTGCAACAACTCCATCACCGTACAGGATGTCTCAGTAGATGTAAAACCTGTGGCAGACAGTCCTGAAGTTTCAGTTTCATCTTTGCAAGGTACAAATAACCAAGAGATGATGGTTCAGAGGGCTGGGCAGCTCCCAGGGAGTGTTTAGGGACAGTAATCCCTCCAGCCCACCAACACATTATGCAATAGTTGTGCTGATACCATCACGCTTACCCTCACATTTGCCCCATGATGTAGAGATCTGTTATTATCCCCACTTACAGCTGCAGCACAAAGGATGAGGGGAGAATAAATGACTTGCCAGAAGGCAGATGGGGAGTCTGTGGCACAGAAGATTATAGGAGCCAGGTGACCTGTGTCTTGGTTTGGCTCTATGCCCAGAAAATCTCCTTTTCTTCCTGCAGTTGTTGTGCCTTCCTTCTGCAAAATGGAAACCCCCATTGAAATCTCTAGCCCTTTAAGGCTACAGAAAAATATCATCTAATTCCCAGGTTTGAAAAAAAAATGCAAAGGAGCCTTTACTTACCCTGTAGGCCTCGGCATGCTGCATGGTTATACCATATATAAGAAATGACCCAGCATGAGTAATGCCTGCTCTGTGATGTGCCACGGTTTTGGCCAGAACATTCCCACTGGCCTCTCTTTCCCATTGCCATGAGTCATCTCCGTGTTGCACACCCACAACACTGATGGTGTCAGTGGGTGCTGATCCCAATTATCTGGAGAAACCTGATAGATGAGGCCCAGCATTTGTGTATGGGATTGCCCAGGTGGCCCTGCCACTCCCTGCTGCGGGAGCGTTCAGTGGCAGAGCCCAGCGTGAGCTCCAGCACATCCTCACCATCACCCGCTGACACAGGGGCTGCACCGGGTTGTTAAAGTCCTTAAGTATTTATTGGAGCCAGCAGTGCCTGAGGCTCCATCCCCCCTCCCTTGCACATACCTAGCTGAAAATTACTGCCAGCCTTTGCCGCTGACCCCTGCAGGAAGCATTGAACCGATCCCCCCCGACGAGGCGGGAGCTCAGCCCGGCCGGGTGACCCGGGCCAGGTCAGGCTGACACTGGAGGCAGGGATTGATTGCAGGTAGCAGGTGAGACCCTTTCGCTTGGCTGCCCCTGGGACCCGGCCAGGCGCTCCGTGCTCCAGGCAAGACACACCGTGCGGTGGGGATGGCGGCCCCAGATAGTTTCATTAGGGCTGCCCGGCCACTCGTTATCTCCTTGGGCTTTTAATTGCTGGGTGTGTCAGTGCTTTTCCTTGAGCGCAGCTACTGGGGAGCAGGAAAAGCGTTTCGTGCTTTCCTGGGCAAAAATGGAAATGGGTGAGGATCTCTCCTATCTCTGGCCTTCTCATCCTCCTCCTCCCGGGCTGCCTCTGCTGTGGCTGCATTGATCAGTGGTGAAGATGTTCCCCCTTTCCACCCCTGTCCAGAAGGAGACAATTTTATTTGAGGTAATTGTTGTCCGATGCAGTCGATCGGGCCGCTATCCATGCTTTGTGGGAGCAGTATTACAGTGGGAGTGGTTTTGCTGTTGCAGTGGATTGCATCAATATATGCTGGAACTGATGTGTTAGGATCAGGAAAGTGACATTTACTGTAGCAAAGGGAGTACATATTTGGCCCCAAATTTAGCTGGGAGTTGAGAGACATAACTCTATCTTTGTCTGGAATCATTTATCCCAGCTCTGGGTCTTGCCAAGACAAGTGCTTCTTCACGCTCACATGCTAATGCTGTTGTGATGAGCAAAGGGTTCCTTTACCTTTTAACCACTGTTCAAATTAAACTGTTAAAATCAGGGAGAAGCCCAAATTCGAGGGGCCTGATTTATATATGATACAGTTCTTTACCTGCTCTCTGTAGCCTAATATGAGAGGGGTACAGTTCTACCCAATTTATATTAAAATTAGATGGAAGACAAAGAAAAAGAGAGAAAGAAAATGCCTGGCCTAAATCTGGTCAGGGTTCTGAATCCCAAATCAAAGGAGTAAGGCATCCTCCATGATAAATGTTTTATGAAGAGCACACACAGCATGGTAATGCCCACAGAAATCTGACAGTTTTCTGTGCTTTCCCTCTCTCTGCTCTACTTTCCCATCCGTGCCTCAGGTCACACAGTTGAGCCTTGTTGCTCCTGTCCTTGCCTGTGGTCCCTGATTCATCACTTTTCAGACATCACTTCACTGTGTCTGGAAGAAGCAAGCAGGAGAGACAGAACTTTCCCTGAATTCCCTCATCTCTGTTTGCACTTCTGCTTCCATTTTACTTGCCGATCTTTCTCACTTCTTTCACTCTGTCTCTTCCATGGTGTTTCTTTTCTCACTCCTGTTCCAATGTTTAGTGTCACTTGGGTAGAAAATGACATCACGGAGCGTTGGGAAGAAGTCCAGGTCCTCCTGGCCTTGACTTTCCTGGGCAACTTCTGTATGTATCTGCAAACCTGTGCTTTTGTGATGGTCCTTATATTTCTCCTTGGAGTTGGAATTGTGGGTTTAAGGTGCCTTGTTGTACCCTCAAGAACCTGATAATTGGGATGAAGGACCTCCCCATCCCTGTGATCCATTGCCTTTCCTATTACACATGGGGTCCTGTTTTCCAGCTGGAGTAGGCCTAGCCATAGTCATTATTTTAAATGTTAATTCACCTTTATAGGAATCCTTTCATCACAACTAATTTAAAAATTTGGGGACTTGTCCAATTTTTTCCCCTCAGCCACTTACCGCACATCATACCATAGCAGGGAGGGGAGTCTCCATCCCAGTTCTGCCCTTTCCTGAGTCTGCTTTAACCCCTTTTTCCTTTTTTGCATCAGAAAATGATATAGATTGAATGGCCTAAGTTGTATATAAACCTCTTTGGCGTACTTCTGCCGGCAGACCAGGGAAGGAATCTCCAGTTTCTGACACACCTTCATCACAGCGGAGTCCTGTGTCACAGCCTGGCCCCAGCTCCTTGCCCAGATGAGATGGAATTTTCACCCAGCTCCAGCCAGATTCATGTTGGGGCAGCAGCAGCCAGTGCAGCCTTTTGGACATACTTTTGTAAAGAGATAAAAATTGAAATTCAGTATATTTACTGCAAATGACAAATGGGAGTATAAAGCTGAATAGAGAAATTGCCTGGGAAAAGAAAAGTATCCCCTCAGGAATCAGATCATATTTGAGACTGTAACTGGATCAGACAAGCCACAGCCAGGGAAACTACAGAAATTTATTGTGCACTGAAGAGCTGCAAAACACGGACCTGTGGTGGCTCTGCCCAGCCTCTCCTGCATGCTCTCTCCCTGGCCTCAAAAATGTGGATTGTGCTCTCCTTGGTTTGGGGTTGGACCAGTTTTAGGGAGAAGACACCATGGGTATGCTTGCCCTGAAGGCTGCTGTGCTGGAAATGGGATATTCTCCTCAAAGTGTATTTTTAAGGCATGGGCAAGGCCTGGGCAGCCTGACCAAACGATTTATTGACAAGTCAACGTCTCCACAGCCAGCACTGCAGAGCAGAAGATTCTCAGGGTATTAAATATTTCATATCCACTTGATCAACTAGGTTTTGCATGAATTGTACCCAAAGGATCAACCCAAACTACTCTGTGTAAGGTTCTCAGCTCAGCCTTGAGATCTGCTCTATGAGACATTTCATCTCTCAGCTTCTCAGCTCTATTTTTCCCAAGGCAAGACATTGATTTTTCCTTTCCTGTGTACTTTGTCTTACCTGCTCAGATTGGTGTGGACTTTTACAGCATTTCATATGAATATCAGCAAAGTGTTGTCCCAAGTTTAGTTTCGACCTCAAAAAAANAAAAAAAAAAAAAAAAAAAAAAAAAAACAAAAAACAACGCAACAGAATCCTAATAACAACTGGGAGTAATTTTTGCCATCTTGGGGTGTTGGGGGGTTTTTGTTTTTTGCTGGTGTTCCTCGTTATTCTTCATATGAAATCTGCACCTTATCTAATACAGAAGCTACAAAGACTTTACTTTTGCTATAAATAAAAATGATGCTATTTATACGAGCAGTGCTCTTCAGTGATGTGATCATGGGATGAGCTCCTGGGGCCATGGGCTGAAGAAGCCTATCAGCTGGGCTATAGAGAAATCTGAGAAGCAGAAAAGTGGAAATAAAGCAGCAATCCTGAGACAAGAGAAAAAAAGAATAAATTGTTCATTCTTTGCACCACAAATTATGCCAACCCTGAATATTTATTTGCCAGCCAGGTGGGGTTAGCAGTGTAAAGGCAAGAAGATGAGCAGCTCCTTTCATCCATGGTGAACAGCAAAGCCCCAAAAGAGGGAGTGAGCCAGGAGGTTACACTCATGGGGGATTCTCTGGAAAAAGAGGTTTTTGGAGTTCCAGTGAGTGAGAAAGTAAAGTGAACATTATGGAAGGTGAAGTGAGTGAGACATCAGCTATTCAGGAAGTCGGAATGGAGGAGATACAATCACTCAGGGACTTCAGATATGAGGAGCAAAACTTTGATACAAAACACCAAAAGGAAACAGATTAAAAGAATCACAGAAAATGTGGACACAGTTTTAAAAAAATAGAGTGTTAAAAAGTTTGAGACTGTTTTGACCTAAATGGAAAAAGATAAGTGAGAAGTCTGAAGACAAACATGAACCATCCAAATTCCTCTCCCTGCTTTTGGATTTGTACAATAGGGTGACTACAGATGGCTTCCTACAACATGTGGGTATTGGTTTTATCTGGAATTTATGAGCTTTTCGACTTACTGTCAGAGCACAACTTCCCTGTGCTTTTTATATTTATTTATTTATTATTTTTTACTTTTTCCCAGAGCTGAATGGGTGCATGAAGGGCACGTAAAGGTTTATTGAGTAAAAGCCCTAAATGCTTGCAAACTTTTACTATTCTTCCAGGGCCTATAAATATTTTTCTCAATCATTCTCTTCAAGGCAATAAAAAATTAGTTTAGAGGTTAGCTGTGGGACACTTGACATGGGCCTGGCTCTAATCTCATTTGGAGTTCAGGGAAAATCAAATTTTAGAACCAAAACAGTCCAGAGTGCCGAAATATTGAAATAGATAATGGCATGTTCCTGTCTCTAAGTCCACACCTGTCTGTGGCATCACAAGGTGCATGGATTGTGGAAAAACCAAGTACCTGCATTAGAGAGGTGCTGCCCCTCTCAGGAACATTGCTGAGGTTTGCAATGGCAGCAGAGTGGTTTTCCTTTCAAATGACATAGTTTGCGCCCCAAAATGTGACCAGATTCAGAACAAACCTCGTAGATTCACATCTCATCAGTGTATGGTGCTGGTCACCAGGGACACAACTGAGGAATCAGAGTCAGACACAGCTTGGGAGGCAGGGAGGTTTTTTCTGAGTGCAAAATTATACAAAAAAAAAAAGTTTTAATTAAAAACAAACAAAAAAGAATCCCACAAACACATAAGAAAAAAAAAATCTGTACTCATTTCACTGTCAAAACATGTCTTGTTACTCCAAAAACTGAGACTGTAAGGAGGTACCTTTACTTCAAGACTAGGTTAGTGACATTGCTCACAATAACCTGACTCCCTCTGGCCTTTGCGTATCTCTGCAGTTTGCTGTGAGCCTTCAGCTCAGGGTTTGTTTAGCTGTGCCTCCCCAGGACAAGAGGAGATGTTAAGGAAGCAAGTGAGAAAAGCCAGTGTGTGGCCCAGAGGTTCAGATCCATTGCACAAGGCCCTTCCCTTCCACGTGAGGGGCGATGTGACGGATCTCGAAGTGGCACCTCGTAACCACTCTGCATGGAGCTGTGCTAATTCCCTGTCAGGAGAGAGAAGAGGAATTAATGCAAGTTGACTTTCGACTATGTAAAAGATGTTCCTGGTGAAACAGCAGACGTCTTTGTCTTCCTTCATGTTCCCCTCACTTCTGGGTCTCTCCCTTCTCAGTTTTCCACCCTAACCTGGGAGAATCTTGGAATCATAGAAGAATTTGGGTTGGAAGAGGCCTTAAAAATCATCTCTGCCACGGGCAGGGGCACCTTCCAGTAAACCAGGTTGTTCAAAGCCACACCCAACCTGGCCTTGGACACTTCCAGGGGAGGGCCAGCCATGATCCTTCTGGGCAACCTGTTAATATAGCTCACCACCCTCACAGGGGTTGTCCCTTCGGGCTGGTGGGTGACCAGCAGTATCAGAGATCTGGCAGGTGTCACGGTGGCTGTCACCTCCTGCAGGGCCAGGAGGCTTCACTCAGGTGCCTCCAAGGGTTTTGGCTGCGTTTGGGATGGGGATCCACTGAGGCTTGGAGTGAGATCAGTTTTCTCTGGTGTGTAAGTCAGCAAGTCCAACGCCCACGCAGGAAGCTGAGCTCCTCAGCAGAGCAGCCCTGTGAAACTCAGCAGTTTTGGTTTGAGAGGGGACCTATGAAAATATTTTTGGTGTCAGTTTTCCTGGACAATCCCAGCTTGTGAAAATTGAAGGCAAGCACTAACTTTCCTGTTCCGGAGCAGTTGTTGCTTCAAAAAAAAAACAAAACAAAAAACCTCTGAAACCAGGGGAATGTCATGGGAACACTCCTGAGGCCCCTCAGCTTGGAGGTGGTAGGAGGCTTGCAATAACACATTCACTCATTTAAAAGATTATTTTGGAGGTAAACCCACTTCCTATGTAGATTTCTACACTGAGGCAAAAAGAGTAGATCAGTGTCTATTTCACAGGGTTTTTTCAATATTAGAAAGCATAATTTTAGTGGGAAAAACTTCATCTATCTATGAGGCATTCCTTTAGGAAAGCTGATGTAAACATACTCGGCTGTTAAAGATTTAATGAGATCCCACCAGTATGTGTTGTGCATTTATCTAATGAGATCACATAGGTTCTCCTCTCAGCACCTTCTCCTCTATGAATTCAGGCACCTTCTATGCTCCAGCTAGGCCCCCAGATTAATATTGCCTGGACATAATTGTTCATTCAACACGGCTGCTAATTTGTCAGTGCAGCTATCCCAGGGTCTTGCTCCAAGAGATATGAAAACAATAACCTTGTGACCAAGAGACAGGCCTAATGTTTTCACTGCTAAACTGTTGAAGGGGTGTTTTATGTGAAGGAGAAGGGAATGAGTCATCAAGCAAGGGGTACAGGGTTAGTACTTCTGAAAAGAACAAAAAGAAGCATAAAAACACCCAAGTTATCCTCCCCTAATACAAATCACAGAATTGATAGACAAGAAAAAAAGCAAATATATACAAAGTGAACCAGAGGAATGCATCAATCTGCAAATCAAACGAATTCTGGGCATGGTTATTAAAAGTTTGTGCATTCACAACCATTTGTGTGCATGCTTTGTCTTGCACACACAGATGCAGCACTAAAGCACCGACGTGCAGCTCCCCAATAATTACCTTCTAACAACAAAAACGTGCCCCGTTCCAGTAATGACAACTGCAGCACAATGAAAACCAACTGCCGGTAAGAAACAAAAATCATATTTCAAAGAAGCACTGTAGATTAGCCTGTGGCTTTCACTAAACTGTGTCTCTCTGATTCCTGCTGGGTGACACAATGGGCTGGCTTAACGCAGCCTGGCCTCTGAACTCAGCCTCACAAGCCTTGGATCCTGGAAACAGCACCCTCACTGTCTATCTGATTTTCAAAGCCGCACGTATTCTGCACAATATTCTCTTCTTTCTCTGCCCCATTTGTCTGTGGCACATCTGTATGCCCCATCTCCCTCTTTTTTTATAAAAGTCCTCACAGTCTTTTGTGTGTGTAGTGCTTTCAACATCTGCAAAAGAAATCATTTCTCTTAGAAACGGTGTAAGGGTCGGGGAATATACACAATAGCTGGAAATACTGTTTAAGGCCCAGAGGGGAGAACTTTTTTTCTCCCATGAAAATGTGCTTTTGCAATGCAAGGCAGTATTCAAACTCAACCCCCTTCTCTCCTATCCGTCCCCTCCCCAAGAAAAAAAAAAAAAATCACAAGGTGGAACAGGCTCATCTGAAGCAAAATATACTTGAGAGAACAGATGTGGCAAAACAAAACCCATAGCTTTCCATGAAGAGCTGCCAAAAATAACATTGGCTTTGCAGGCATGTGATCTTCAGAGGAGTTTGCTACTTGAATGAGTCAGAATGGTGATTCCATTTTTACCTCTTCAGTGAGCAGGAAGCACATTCTCCTTGAGCACCAAATTCTCCTGCAGTGGCCCACTTACACTGGATTATGTCAGCCAGCTTTGCAGGTGCTGAGACCAAGTGGAAAGAGTGTAATGGTTTCCTCCGGTTTGAGAAGCTGAGCTTAACTGAGGCAAAGTCCAAAAGGTCATCTGGGAGTGTGTGTAAAAACAGATACCTGTGTACACGTATCTGAAATGAGGAGCTATAAGAGCAGGGGGAAGTAATTTAAAATATCCATTTCCAGAAAGAAAGATTTGGGCTCTGCCCAGACAATGTTCTTTATTCTAGCTTACAAAGCTTGCAAATTTTATGGAAAAAAAGTCTGTGAGGTGGCTGATGCCACCAATCCAGCGTGTGTCCTTCATCTCATTGTTCTTGAATGAAAATGATTTGGTTTAATCTTTTGCAGAGAAATGGAATGGCAAGGGCCTCAAAAAACTTCATGTTTTGATATCCAGCTCTCAGAGGTTAGGACTCTCAGAATTAGCATCTGTGTTCTAGTTGCTCAAGTTTTATAGTAAAGAAGCAAACTGAATTTTGATTTCCATGTCACAGGAGGAGCTTGCAGAACTTCTCTTTGAGTATCCCATCAATTGTCCAGTAAACATAGAAAATGTTGAGGTGAAGTTGATAAGAAGGATAAATAGAAGTCTTTGCAGTTTCTCGTTCTTTAAGAACTGCATTTAAATGAAAAAAAGAAAAAAGAGGATTCCATTAAAAACTGTAACTCTCTCAAATGCCTTCCGTATCTCTAGGAAGAATCATTTTAATCTTGCAATAAATGAACATATGATAGTCCAGTTCCTTCAGCTCCTTGAGGGAAGCACAATGATTTTGGGGTTTCTTTTGCCTTTTCTACAAGAATCACCATGATCCTTATTTTGTCCTCCCATTCAAGTATTTTAAGGTTCCTTGTGAAACATTTGGGAGAGAATTTGTGTATTCTTGACAAATGTTGCTCACATTGTCCAGTACAGTATCAAAAGAGTAGGGAAAAGTGCAGTTGTAGAGCTGGTTGTAGGCCTGGTGAACATTTCACCAAGAGTGAAGATAAGGCAGGAGTTGGGAAATATTGGTCAGTTGGTCCTGGGAAATCTACCTTTCATTAAAAACAAAAAAAAATTAGTATTGAAATATCTTGGATGCAAGTACTGAAAATAGCAGAAGTAATGGATCTTAGACCAACTCCAGACAAACACAGCCTCTCATCAGACATCTGAAATCGTGTTGTTTCTGTTGGAGATTTCAACAACTTGAATTGAAATCCATTGCCAAGACTTTCAAAAACAACTGATGGGAAAGAGAGTTCAGAGGCTTGGGCAGAGCCTGATTTTCACTGAGTTTGGGGATTCAGCAGTTTCTAAAAATCAAGCCAAGAGCTTTCCAAATTGAGAAAACACATCTGACAATTAATGGCTGGAAAATGTGGTCAGCACAGAGCTGTAGGTGCTCACGTCTTCAGAAAACCAGTCCAAGGTTCCCTCAAGTTAGAAACCTGACGTTTCCAGAATGAGAAGTTCTCTTTGGAAAATGTTAGCCTCCAACTCTGTTTTAGCTTTTCTAGGTATTCACATGGGAAGAAAAATATTGTCAAATGTCTAAATATGATTATTATGTAGTGGCTCATTGAGCTGAGAAAGTGCAATAACATGTGGGAAATAATACTAGTGCCACGCTAGGGGTGAGGTGCAGTTCACTGGTGAAAAGGCAGTGACAAACCTGTCTGCCACTGGCTCTCTATTTTAAAAGAGCCTCTTGATACAAGAAATAGTAGTTGTCCTGTGACATTGTCACTTTGCATCTCCTCATTGCAAGATTTCTGGGTTTGTGTTACTGTTTAGTCATTTAATTACAAATCTGACCCTTCCACACTCACAGGAAATAAAGAAATCCGAAAGCATCAAGGATTTCCAAACTGGTTAGTCCTTCTTGTGCATGGAATTTTGTGGGACTTGTTTTCTTCTAATTTTACAGGGTATCTAAATTTATGAACTGACCTCGGGAAAAAAAAAAAAGGAAAAAAAAGGCCATCTGAGTTCAAATCTAAGCAATAGGTGTCTTCACTGGAAGGTTTCATATCTAAACAACATAAATGAAACTTCTTTTCACTTTGATAAAGCGCTTGGCAATGAAGCCTGTGCTTGCTGACCAACTCAATTGTCAGAAAGCCCCAATTCTTTCATAGTTCCCGTGGCCTTGTTTATAAGTTTTGGGGCACCTCCCTGTTCCATCCAGCATTGCTCAGAATGTTTCACTGTGTCAAAGCAAAGCAATTCTGGACATTTTGGTAGACCTCGATTTCCAAGAAAACAGAAGGAACCAAGATCAAAGACGCATCTGCACTGGGAAAATAGACCGCATTTTGGGGCTCTTTCTTGGAAAATTTGTGGCCCAGCACCTTCCTCTTCCTCAGGATCAGTGGGGAGCTGCTTGCAGGAGAAAACATCATCAGAACACCTGTATATACACATTTTGACAAAAGGCTCATTCATCATCTCTCCAGTTTCCTCCTCTTTGGTTTAAATTTAAAACAGACCAGAAAGTTGCTCTGTCACCTAGTTTCTTCAAACACAAAGCGTGTTGTAATTAATTCCTGCACATTACAAGACCGCAGAGATATTTTTGTACAACATCAAAATTATTACGTAATGTTCTGACACATAATGACTGACTCCTTCCTTACTGCTGCCTAAGTACATCACTGTGCACTTGGGTGGCATCAGCTGATTGCTGATACACTCAATCTCTTCATTATTTATTTTTATTATTATTATTATTATTTCGTTTCAGATGGATCTTTTTGGTTTATGCCAAGGCTTGAGTTCTTCTCTCATTTTGAGGGGCAATGTAGCTTTTATAGATTGACTCTTCTTTGTTCTCCCCTGTAAAAGAGAAATCTACTAAGAAATCTTTGTTTTTTATTAAATTTTATAGCCCCAAATGTTGGCAATTTCAAGGCCATATTTTACCACCAAAAAAAAAAAAATCAAAAGAGAATTGAGATATGAGCCAGAAGAAGACTCCCAAAGGGCTGCTACCATGACAGAGGGTTAATAAGACCTCTTTTCCCAGCTCTGGTGCAAGACTCTGCCTCCAGTCAAAGGTTTGACTGAGTTTTATTAAGTAGTAATTGTTGGTCTCTGCAGATCTTTGAAAGCTCTGATTTCCCTGCCCTGTGTATTTCTGTGTGTTACATTTTTCAGGAAGTTTCACCATGAGGTCAGTACGTCTGAAGACATCTACACCACGTACCCAAACATACAATTTTGGCCTCCTCGGTGTGTTGTAGGGCTGTGTTTTACCCCCTTCTCCCAACTGCACGCTCAGTTGCAGCCCACACGGCAGCTGGATGGGAGATGAAGCCCTGGGAAGCCAGAAGGAGCTGCATTCCTGGAAAATGATGAAACCAAGGATTCATTTTTCATTCCCAGCGCTCTCATTAGCAGATAGCAGCCTTTTATCACTCCGAATATATTGCTCAGGAGGCTCTTACCACATCAGGGCTGGATGCTGTACAAACACTCGATGTGTGCGTTCCTCCCATGCAAAGGACAGGAAAATCATTACAGCCTTGCCACAAGCACCTCCCCTTTCCTAAGGCACCCTCTCCACTCCCTGTGTGTATCTCCTGCTAATCATGCCATAGATCTCAGTGACTGGTGGAAATTCAATAAACACGGGTCTGATGCACGGCGATAAGAGAGACTCACAAACCAAAACAAGCACAAAGTAGAAAAACTCTTTTCCTCTCTAACCCTCCTCAGCAGTACTCAAAGGAAGTCTCACACACTTGATGATGCAATTGCTTTTCAAGCCCCAACAAGCAATTTTTCTGCCCCACTGTGAAGTGAAAAGACCCCCAGCACCTTTTGCCCCCTAAATTCAACCAGCATGAGTCAGAAAATCAAGAGATGTATTATTGCCAATAAAAACAAGAACAACATGAAATGTTTTATTCTTTTTTTCCAGACCTTAGAGGCCAAAGTGACATTAGGGACGCAATGGTAGGGCTGGAAAATTGAGGGGAGGGTTTTCTTTTTACAGGAAAGATGAGGCTCTTTTGTAGTTAATTATTGTATTTCTGGGAGCCAGGGTTAAACCCAATCTGCAGGTAAATGCAAGGCATGTCCTCCAGCTGAGAGGGCCATGATATACAGGTTTCCACGTAAAGAAAATCCCCTTTCATCTCAGCAAATTTGCCTTTTTTAACCCCAGAAAGTGTGACTTGAACAATGTGCCCTGATAAAGAGCAGCCACTTATTGCAGCTGCCCTTTCATATCCCTTTTCCAGGAGGAGACAGACCCAGACATGTTCTGGGAGGAACAGGCTGCTCATCTGTCTCTGACACCTCCCTGAAACGTGGTGCTCAGAGAAGCAGCTGCCCCTGGGGGCATGGCTGGTCTCCCCAGCCCAGGCTGCACGTTCTAGGAACACCCCACCCACGGGCTCAGCCTCTTCCAGCACCCACGGGTGCCACCCAGGTAATTGCCAGCCCAGGGGGAGGCCGTGCCTGAGTCGCCACTCAGGCTCCCTGCCTGGTCTACGTGGCAGGGTGACGCCTGTCCAATGGCTTTTCCAGGCTGGGAAAGGAGCTCCTGGTGTGATTTGTCAGTGTCTCATTTTCAGAAACGTGTGTTTGCGTGTCTTTCCAGAGGGGAAGGACGATAGCTGAGGAAGCCAGGGTTTGGCTTGTCATTCTAAGAAAGTCTTCTCAGGTGACTGTGATGTGACATGGTCTCTCTGTACCCCAATTTCCTGCCTCTGAAATGAGAATAGGAGCTGCCTTGACTGAGAGATGTGCTGGAAGGACACTGAGGAACAGTTATGAGGTGTTTGAATACCACAGCTGGGAAGGAAGAGGAGCACAGAGCCACATTTGAGAAGAGATTTATGTTCCCTTTACAGTCATAAGGACGAGGCATCCTTTGTGCCATTCTTCATCTGCTGACCCCAGGATTAAAAATTCAGTGGGTGTACCAAAGGAACCAGATTCTTTCCTAAAATGACTAAGCTGGCATAAAAATCCCTTAATAGTCTGGCTCAGGGTAGTATTGTGTCTCCTGATGGACAGGGCAAAAAAGCAAGTGGAACAAGTTTGGGTGACACCAAGCTATGATGTGAGTGATAGTGGCGTGTGTGATGGTGTCATCAAACACAATTCTGCTGCCAGAAACTCCACCTGGGTTAGTTCTACTATGGGAGGCAAACAGAAGAAATTCATTCAAGGCACCTCTAGCCCAGGAGATGCAACTTCTGCCTCTCCTGGGTTATAGAATTATCAGAATGTGTGTCCTTTTTTCCAGAGATACGTTGGAAAGGTCTCAATTTCATTCTGCCAAGAAACAACAGCAAAAATAGTAATGAAATGTAACGCATGGAGTTTTGCCAATCTAGATTTTAGAGGTTTGGGGAAGAATTTGAGTTCTCACAGGGAGGCCACGAGGCAAAGATCAGCTGTAAGTGATAGAATCAGATGTTACACATGTAAACCAGAATCCTTTGAAAAACAGAAACAGAAACATCCCATTCTGCACACAGCTTTGCCATGATGCATCCTGACAGGGCCCAGGAGCATCCTCAGCACAAGGCAAGGCAGCATTCAGCAGAAGCACACTCGAGCAGGAGGACAGGATAATTTTTCCTTGATTTCAGTTGGAGCTGCATGCATTTGCAGCCTGATAAATCTGTCCCTGAGTAACGCAGGGCCGTGTGTGCCTCCCTCATTCCCTCACACACACCTACACAAACACAGACATGGGCTTGTGACTCACTGCCTTCCCAGCAACTGGGGCTCCTTTGCTAGTTAAAACATGCTGAGATGCTCTCTCAGCCCTGTGGATTAACCCCTGTCTCCTCTCCACACCATCACCTATGGCTCAGCAGCACAGAGCAGCCTGATCTGGGCCTGATGGGCACTCTTGGTGCTGATCCGTGGAGACAGACAGATTTTTTTCATGAGCTCACTTGACCCTTCAGGGTAAGAAGTGGAAACACTTGTTGTGTAGTAAATTGAGCAAACGTGACATGGATGGTAAAAGAGAGAGACAAGGGGAGAAGACGCAAATAACTGTGAGGGTTCAACTTATTCACATGTATGAGTAGGCCGGGGTGGCTTCACCAAAGGGAAAGGGTCTCTCTTGGAGCACCCAGAGCAGGGCTTACACCTGGAAAGTCAACCCAGGGAGTTGAACAAAGACAGCAGATAGTCTAAAATAAAATGCCCTCCAATCTATCTGGTTTGCTAACATTCAGCTATTCAAAAAAACAGGATTTAGCCCATCTAGATAGCGCTTGATAATGCTTTCATAGTTTTGGGGTTTTTGTCTTCAAGGTTCAAAGGACAGTGAACTTGCCTTTGTTGGTGTTTTCCAGGTGAACATAGTTTTCCATAGTTGCAAGATCCCCAAAATCCCATTGTCCTAGTCCAAGAGAACCCTTAAAATATATTTGCAGTGCTTGCCAGGGGACAAAAATGGCACAGGGCCACTATTATTGCACAAGAACAATAGCATATCACTGGAATGAATGATAAATATTAGAACTTTCAGAATCCTTTGAGATGTAATATCATCAGACTCAATATCCTATTTCACAAATGTGAAGTTAGGTTATGCTACTTCGTTCTACTCTGATCCTTACAGTTGCATGTAAGGCAGAGGTCTCTGCTCATGAATTCACTTTTCAAAGTGTCCTGCAGAGCCCTTCAAGTTTGCAGAAAGGGGGTCTGGACACATTCAGGATAGAACCTTCTCTTTTCCCTTAGGCCTACAGAATATGTAGAACTTTGTCCTGATACATTAAGTTCCCAAAACTGGTGTTATTTCATCTCTGTGCCTCCCCAGGGAGCAGTAGGCTGGACTAATCTGAAGCTGCTGTATTCAAATCTCCCATCACCACACAGCTGCTCCACCTCGAGCTGGTCCAGTTTAATAACTGGTTTGACACAAAGGTGTGATGGTGCCCTCTCAGTCCATCAGCCTGTCACTGCTCTGTGGCACTGGAGCAGCCCAAAGTTTTGGTATTAACTCTGGTGGTTTGACAGGGGAGAGAAGCTGCTGCCATGGAAATGCCTCAGTGAAAACTGGTTTGGGTTTAATGTTTCTGTGACCATCCTGCTTCAACACAGAGGGGAGAGCTGCAATTTCCCAGAGTTTAAGGGTGAGGATGGGGAAGCTCCATTTCAGTGCTGAGTTTTCCTTCTCCATGTCCTGCTCATGCTGGCATTTTCCACCCAGCAGCAGACCTCCTCTCTCCTCCAGAGCACTGGGTGTTTCCCCCTCTGGAGAAGCACCCAGCAGACAGAGGCTGCAATCCCACATTGTGCAACACAAGCAGGGAGCAGGCTGGCTGCTCCAGGCGGCCCCATCAAAGCATTTCTGTCCTCACCTGAAACTTCCCTGCATCACTACCCCTGCAGCCACAGAGCATCCCTGCCCCGTGGCTCCAGCAGCTTCAGCCCAGGCTGTCACTTCAGCTAAACCATGACTGTTGCAAGATAATCCCTTCTACCTGGAACCTTCAGTCTGTTTTAAAGGAAATTGTTTGTTCAGACACGTAGCCATAGCTTCTATTAGGATTTATTTGCGCTCTGGTTTATGACAGTTTCCCTGGAGAAACAGATTTTGTTAGGAAAGGCACTTTTAGGGAGTTTCTGATGGTGTACTTGCATTTACCTTGTGGGCTGTTGGGGTATAAAAACACCACTGAAGAATTACACTTCTAACCACTCTGGCTGTATTATCAACAGACTGTGGACAAAATCTGGCCCAAAGGGAAAGTACCAGGCTTGCCAAGGTTTAAACATATTTGTGAGCCCCAGTCTGAAAAAAGGAGAAAAATTAGTGATTTAATCCACCAGCATCATATCAGTCAGACAGATGAAAGGCCTGCAAAGAGCAGCACAAAGTAATCTGGCTATTTCATTCCCACTGAGCACCAATTTCCAACAGCCAGAGACAAAAGACACCAATATGGAAAAATATCCTAATGTAAACTGGCACGGGGGCCAGAGCACAAGCAGTTAACGTTAATTATGTATTACCCAAGCACTATAGATAGCACCAAACAGGAAGGGGAAAAACTCATAAAGCTATTAATAATGAACATAAAATTTGTAAATGCACTATGAGGAATAATTTGCATAGCAATATAAACATGATCTCTACTGCTGAAGAGCTGGAAACAGCACTCTGGTTAAAAAAAAATCATTATTTTATATGTTTAAAGCTATAGTTCTATTTATTTATTTATAAGCTTGGACTATGGTCTCTAATTTTCAGATTCCTGACTGTGTGGAACCCAACCACTTGGCTGCTGCAGACATTCCTGTTTGCTGGACACACACAATAACAAACTCGGAGCGTTTGCTTTGCTTTGGAGGGACAGTGGTTACTGGGGATACCTGTGTGTGTTTGAAGACAAAGGTCAAGAATGCCTGGTAATTTACTCTATCCTTGTGTTTTAATTTGCCTGATGAGAAGTCATTGCATTGGATTTTGTCTTATCAAAGCAGCCAGACCCGTGTCAGAGTCAGCCTTCAGCTTCTCTACTGAAATAAGGAAATGGTGGCAGTGACTTTGTCCTACCCCATCCTTGAAGAGCTCACGTGTTTGGCTCCAATGGCAGACCATCCTGTAGCTTGCTGGAATTTCTCTAATCAGCACCATTTTGGTGGGAATAAAAATGCATTCACTGTGTGTGGATCGCAGTTGTTGTAATGTTCCAGGGGCCCCAGGATGTTGGCAGTGTCCTGACCTGGCTGGGATGGAGGTCTGGGCCACGAGCAAGGCACTGGTCCCCTCATCACCCTCATGATTAACCTCAGGCTGTTACAATTTATCGTGGGGGAAAAGGTGCCAATTTGCCTCTGTTTTAACCAGGACCATTCCAAAATATTCAGAATTAGTTTAAACATGTGGAAACAAATGCCATTTGTTGTATAATCTACAGGGTTTGCCAGGCTTCCCTGGAGCTGCTTAGGCTGACTGACAGCCCCCTGACTGCAGGAGCAGAGCAAATCTTAGAGCTGGTCTAGGAAACCCCAGGATTAATTCATGTCTAGAGATTCCAGTGCAGAATCCTCTTCCTTGGCAACCTGCATCTCAAGGTGTGATGGAGATTTCCCTTTAGCACAGGAGGACACGGCAGGGAACGGGGCAGCCCCTCAGGCTGGGATGGGATCATCTCTCCCCTTGGCTGGCAGGGGTGCAGAGCAGCCTTGCCCTGCTCCTGCCCTCCCCAGGGAGCACAGCTCTGCCTGCTCCCCTCGCCTGGGGAAGTTTTCTGGGGGCAGTGCCGGGCTCCTCACAGCTGGAGGCTGCTTTTTGCATACATCACAGACACCTCTCGGTGGGCTGTGATTTGATTTTCCACAGAGGCCTCCTGGGAATGTGTCTCAGGAACAGGGTGTGGGGGAGGATGGGGAAGGATGTGGTCGCATGCTTGATCAGAAAAGCAATAATGAAAAGTGGATGGAGAAGGGGAGAGAGCAGTGGGAGTTTTCTCATCAATCCTGGGTCCTGTTGGGCCAGCAGCCCCTCTGGTATGTTTAGGGATGCTGTGTGCCTTAACAGCCTCCATTTACTAATGCAGTAATGACCTGCTGGAGGAGGATTTGGCTGCTGTGCTAATTGCATTCCTCTGCTGCACAATAACTTAACACATTATTAAGATTCCACAGAAGAGGGTCAGGGAATTCATCTCTTTCCAGTGCTCCCCTGACCCCAGCACCATCTCACACACACACACACTCTCTCACTCCTCTTTTCCCCAAATCCAAATGGGTGCTTTCAAAATCTGGAAAGGGAATACTCCATCATTGGTAGTGACTTCCTTTTTTTCCTTCGTATTCAACATTTTACTTCCAATTATGAAAAGCTGCAATCTCCAGCTCTCCTGCTTTACACTGTTCTTGCAGGGCAAAAAAGCTCAGAAATGCTTTCTCCAGAAGTAAAAAGCTCAGAGAAGCTTACTCCATGGAGTAAGATGTCACAGCTTCAGGAGTGAAGGTCAAGATATGTTGAAGATAAGACCACAGCCCAGGTTTTCACAAGCTCACCCATCTCTGGGAGAAGGACAAAGCACAGTAGGGAGATGGTTTTTTTCCTTGGGGGCTTTGGTTTGGTTTAGTCTATGGGTGGCTAAATGTACAATCTGACCCAATGCTTTCCTTCCACTGGATGAAAGGCTGGGGCATTGCCCTGGCTCACCAGTGAGGCAGAGACCAGCCCTCCTCCTCCCAGTGCTGCCCTCAGCCCTGCCCACCCCAGCCCTTCCTGCTCTGCCCATTCCAGACCGCACATCCCCAGCCCACTCATACACCTGCAGCAGCTTCCCTGCTGATACATCTCAGCATTCCATAGGTTCTTTCTTCAGAATTGCTCTGGAGAGCCTCCCCTGTACTACCCCATGTTCAGGATGTAATGATGATATCAGGTTGTGCTAGACCTTGTTCTTATCCTGCCACTTGTGAGCTGGTGGATTTAAAGGGGGAAGAGATAGTTTATTTTGTTGACCCTTGACAGAATAACACATACATTCAGCTCACTAAATAAATTAATGAGCAATCATCATAAATAATAATTATAAATGAAGGTGTGTACAAGGTTAAAACATGTTCAATAGAAGCTTTCCTCTGATTCTGGTTTGTACAGCTATTTGGTTTATAATCCAGTATCTTCTGCTTTTTCTTTATTTATGTATATTCTCACCTATCTATGTAAAAGAGCAAATAAAAACCAGCAGTTTTGCATTATTTCTACTGCTGACATACCACAAAGCTTCAGCATTCACTCCTCACCTGGAATGAATCAGAGAATCAGAAAATCACAGAATGGTTTGGGTTGAAAGGGACCTTAAGGATCATTTTGTTCCATACCTTCCACTATCCCAGGCTGCTCCAAGCCCCATTCAACCTGGCCTTGGGCATTTCCAGGGACAAGGACTTGTCCATCCACAGCCTCTCTGGGTAACCTCTGCCACAGCCTCATCACCCTCAAAGAGAAGAGTTTCTTCCTAATATATAATGAAAACCTACTCCCTTTCCATTTAAAGCCATTCTCCCTTGTCCTGTCACTACATGTCCTTGTAAAAGGGTTTTCTCCATCTTTCTTGTGGGTTCCTGTCAGGGCCAGGAAGGCTGGAATGAGGTCAGGGAGCTCAGTCAAGCCCAGTGAGCTGACCTGAACGCCAGGAGCACCCACATGAGCATCCTCCAAAGTCCTTCCCCTCACAGCTGGGAGGTTGGGAGCCTGTACCTGCACTGATCTCAGCTCATCCCAGCTCACTGTCACCCTCCCCTTCCAGCAAGGTCACTGCAGGGACAGTGCCTGGGTCATCCCATAGGCCTGGCTCCCAGGAAAGGCAGCTTCTGCAGAATAAAAGAGGCTGTAGGGTCATCAAAGTGAAGTTAACTTTTTTTTTTTTTAATTAAAAATTCTCCATGAGTGTTGGGGTTGTATTTGTTCTCTGCTGCATGGAATGGTCAGGTTTGAATGCTGCCAGTCCTCTGCTCTACTGTGATCACAGGATCATGAATTTGTTTAGGTTGGAAAAGCCCTCCAAGATCATTGAGCCCAACCCTTAACCCAGCACTGCCAAGGCCTCCACTAAGCTGTGTCCCCAAGTGTCAGGTGCACACAGCCTTTAATTCCCTCCAGGGATGGTGACTCCAGGGGCAGCCTGTGCCAAGGCTGGACAACCCTTTCAGTGAAATTTTCCTGATATCAAACCTAAACCTGCCCTGGTGCAACTTGAGGCTGTTTCCTCTTGTTCTGTCACTGGGTGCTTGGGAGAAGGGGCTGGGCCCTACCTGGTTACAATTCCTTCCTGGTGGGTTTATAGAGGATGAGGCTCCCCCTCAGCCTCCTTTTCTCCAGCTGGGCTTCCCCAGCTCCCTCAGCCTCCCCTCACCAGATTTGTTCTCCAGACCCTTCCCCAGGCTCATTCCCTTCCCTGGGCAGGCGCCCTTCGTGCTCAGGTGCAGAAGGAGCTGGTTTTGGGTTTTCCCCAAATAAGCTCATTAGTGTATTAGTCACAAACGTACTCCAAGGACACTTGACCTCAGTGTCTCCACTTTCCTCTGTGATCATCTTCCAGCAACAGAGAACTACAAAGAAAAGAAATGGCAGAGTCAACACAGCAAGGAAAAGCCAAAGATTGGGGCTGTGGTTGGCTCAGTAAAGCCCAGCCTTTGTGCCATGATCCCTGCAACTGTTTCCAGGTCACTCCCATGATGGAAATCCAGGTAGTTAAATAAGGAAGGATTTTGTCTCTTCCTTTGGATAACTTTTTGCATCTCTCCTTGTGCTGAGTTTTAAAAAGTTGTATTTAAAAGCAAAGCGCAGTCATCTTAAATGATTAGTGTTTTATTGAATGATAATTAATACAACTGGGAGAAGTCTGCCAAGCAGATTGGGTAAACAGCAGAGGAGGCCATGCAGAAAGAAAGGGGAAAAAAGAGCAGCAGAAAATATAGGAGAAAACAGAGTGACTTCTGAGCTGAAATTTTCTAACAAAGAGCTTTTCTTCCCAGCTCTGCCATTCCCCAATTGCATTAAAGTGGTTGGCAAGATGAATAATATTTTTAGATTAAATATACTGGCAGAACAACAGGAACTGCAGCCCCTTTACTGTTCTGCTGGAAATTTCTGCTGCTGTTTCTGGTAAATATGGCTGGTGGCAGGACCTGGCTTGTAGCTTTAACCACATGTGGGAAGTTCATGGGGCAAAGATGCCAAGTCTAAAATTAACCCCCTTAAAAAAAAAAAGAAAAAGAAAAAGAATTTTAAAAAGTGCCTGGAGCAGGGTGAGAGTGTTTAGGTTGTTATTTTTAGTTTTTCATTATATTAAGACATGTAAAGATTTAGATTAATTAAGGATAAAAAAAAAAATCTCAACATTTTCTAGACTGAAATGAATAAAACATTTCCACGGAATATTTTAGTTTTAAATCCTTAGACAAGAACCAAGTAAAAGACAGAGCACTAAAGGTGATGACTCTCTGAAGCTCCAGGTATTGCTGTGGAGAGTGAACCAGAGGTGCTGCCAGGTCCTACCACGAGCAGCACATTTCTCTGCTGGGACCTCGCAAAAAAACTGGGTGTGATGTCCTTGGGTTTGTGAAAAAGAATTCAAGAATGCAACAGGAAAGGACCAAAATCTCTGAAGTAATAAGCACAGCACCACAGCATTGATGTTTCCTCATTTCTATGCATTTATTTTTGTTTCTTTCTGAACTCGTGGAATATGTGTCCTGATTTCAGGGGCAATTTAACCCCTGAGTTTTGAAGTTATGAGTGTGATATCCGAACTGGCGGTGCACACACCACTAAGCATTTATAAATAACTTTAATATCACCATTATCAGCAAGGTTAGTCTAAAATTACCACTGCAACATCTTCCACTCCATGCAAAATATGGAGATTCATCCCTTCTTTGGAAGCTGTGTCTTCGTGCTTGGCTGAGTTTTCTCTTCCTTGCTTTGGAAGACAGTCTCAGTTCCTGAATGTTTTGTTGTTTTTCTATTGTGTCCTTTGAAATAAAAGTCTTGTGGGAACAGCTGTTGTAAAGTAGAGGTCAGTGCTAATAAGGGATAGAATGGAGCTACTTAAGTACATTGTATTCCAAAGAAATATTAACATGGAACTGCTGAGAAGTATTTATCAGTTCCTTCATGAATCCCCACCTTTTGAAATGATCTAAAGTAGACATTTAATTATGCCTCTCTGCATATATTCTATCAATTTCTTCATGTCAAATCCCTCCATGTTACTCACTCTGTGGTTTTAAAGCTTCAGTCAAAATACCAATGTCAATTTGCAATTTAATTTTTTTAATTAATATTACCCTGTTAAATCTTTTATTCTGCCAGCAGACATGGACACTGCTGTACAAAATGCTACATAAAAAACTTATTGAAAACAGTCCCTGCTCCAAAAAATAATCCTATGAACCATATTAATAACAAAAGAATATCAATATATTTGCCGATTTCCAGAGATGTCAGTTTAAGCACAAATGTTCCCCAAAAGCTGCAAAATAAACTCACATAGCTCAGAGTCTGAGTGCAGATCTCTGAAATCCTTGCTCAGACCTCTTGGTACCATATTTGGGTAAGGAAGGATGGAATAAAATCCCAAAAAATCCATCTAATCTCAGACAGAAAATATGGGAATTACATGTAGAGCACGTGATGATTGAACAGATCCTGGCAGCAGAAACATGAGAGAAGCATCACTTTCCTGGGCTGGGGGTTCCTGTTGTCATTCAATAACAGAAATCATCTCAGTGAAGAATTCCTGGAATAAAACAGCAGTGATCAATAACGAATTCCCAGCTGCTGCTGGAAAAGGTTTCTGAGCTATTGCAGACAGGACAGAAGTGTTCTCTGTGCCATTACTGAAAGTGAAGTTTTAGACCTGAGAGCTAAAATGAAACAAAGCAAGCTTTCAATTAACTTCTCAAAGTGCTCCCAGTTCCCAGGTCAGGGCAGATGAAAAGATAAATATTGAACCAAGGGGGTTGATCTGTATCTGACACATCTTAATGAACACAGAAAGTTATACAACATATCCAAGGAGTGCTTTTCCCTCATATCAACTGCTCCTTTTCCAAGCCAGTGATGAGATCCTGGCCCCTCACAGGTGATCAGTTCTTAAGAGTGATATTGGATGATTTACATCATACCCAAAGTCAAGCTGGAGTTTCCCCCTCAACTCTGGAAAACCAGATTTTCACTGATATAAGAGGGGAAAATTCTGATTAGAAAAAATGTAGTTTTCTGAAAAATGGGGGAAATAATATTCTTTACTAGATGTTTTCATGACTCTTGCTTCAGAGTTATGTGACATGGGCAAATCACACAGTTGCTGCTTGTCTATTGTCAGTATTATCATCAACTGTGGTCCCATCTTGACTACTTAGGGAAAAAATCCCAAACCTGATCACTGAGAAAGTTGTTAAACAGAATGACCAAGAATTTTCAGAGCCTGTGTCAGACATCTGCAGCTTCCCAAGGATTATTCACTTTCTCTCTTTATCTGGTAGCGCAGCAAACTCAAGAAGAATGCATTGGAGGGGTGGGGACATCAAGTGTGTATAAATAATATTTGAGGTTGTATTGCTGAGGCCAGAAAGGGATTACTGCAGGAACCCCAGTAAGTGCAGTCCCTGGGGGTTTTGCTTGAATAAATTATTTGGGGGGAAAACGGATTAATCCTTGTCTATGCTATGGATTAAATGAGCATGTTTGCAATTTATCTGTGGTGCATTCTGATCTAGTGTTACAAACACTGATATATCACAGAGTGGAATCATATCAGTTCAAATAAGAGAATCAGATTTTTGTGGGTCAAAAATTCATTGAACTCAAGAGGGAGGCTTTCTGCTGATTTCTGTGAGATTAAGCTAAAACTCCATAAATATGGGAAGGCTATTTTATGGCTATTCCTGCAAAATCAATGAAACTTGGGAGAACTCTGGTTTGTGTCTCGGGCATCATTAGCACACCCATGAGCTAAATTGTGACTATCAGAAAGATCATGGCTCTATTTCTAAATCCTCCACTCTTTGCAGGGTAGTCCCAAAAACTTCTAAGAACTGATTTGGGATTGAGATCTGCAGGGACAGCAGGAATACCAAACCCTGTAATTCTCAGTATAACTTTTAAAACTTGCAGCCATTGTTTATTCCTTCTTAATGACCAAACAGACAAACCCAATATTTTTTTCTTAATGTACTCAAAGATTCTAATAACACCCAGAGTACAAATAATTCATGGCACTAAGTTGCCATGAGCTGAAACCTTGAAGCTGCAGGAATTTTGCTACTGACTTCACTGGGTTAGAATTTCACCCAAACAAATTACCACAACTTTCAATCTCCATAAATGCTGTGTAATGTTGGATTGTCTAAACCAGCTCTTACAAATTAATTAAGTAGAATTAAAATTAGAAAAAGTGGAAACTGAAGCTGTGGAAGAGAATACAACTGTAATATTTTACCAGTTATGTTTCAGGGGCAACTCTCTATGGCCTGGTATTGGCATTAAAGTCTTGCATGAAGTGACAGTGGAGTTTTACCAATACCATTCAAACAAATAATGTTTTCCTAATTTTCTTTCCCCAGCAAAGTGTCCCAACTACAGCCAAGGTATGCCACACGGACCATAAGAAGAGAAAGAATGACTCTGCACTCTCCTCACATGTCCAGCCCATTCCTTTTCTCTCCCAATGTAACTATTTCATTTTGTAAGAGTTGAAAATGAAATCTCACATTGCCTTCATATTGAGACCCTTTCATGTGTATGTGCCAAATAATTCTTTGTGAGTGGCTGCACAGAGAGGAAGATCAGGAAATGTCAACTTCTCTTCCTTTTACTTGTTGTCTTTTACTGGCTTTGTTTGCTTCTGGTTTAATGCTTTGCATGTGGGTCTTTCTTGTTTAGCTTCAATGAGTGAGAGTGAAAAAGAGAAAAAGGGAAGCACATCAACTTCACTTTTGAAATATCTCAAGATGAGCAACAGATAAAATCCCCAAGAACAAAACAATTGAAAAAAAAAAACAAAACCATGAACCATTTCAGAGCCTCATGCACTGCTTAGACACTGCAGTGTCTACTACTGGATCCCTTTTTCCACTTCTCCACTTTTCCATCTCACGACAGAACACTTGTTTTATTTACAATGACCAAACAAATGTTAGGCTTCAAAGCTAAGCCAGCACAGTTGGGCTTTATCTAAATTAACCTTCTCACCAGCTTTTCCAGCCCGTGCCTTTGCCACAACAGGCTTATTGTACTCATTCCCTCTTCATCCAGTCTCATCCTGATTGGGGCTGCATGTTACTGTTGCCTGCATGGGGAACCCAGGTTCTCTTTTTTTCCCTGCAGTAGGAGCCAGCTGTTGCAGATCTGCTGCTCTTTAATCTTCCTGTTTTGTAGAGAAACAAATAAATGTTATTTCTACATGTTGCTTTGTCCAGTGTGATGCCGTGGCAGCCAAAAAGGCTGCCCATGTAGGCACTGCTGGATATGAGAAAAGCTAAATAACAATGCATTGAGGCATGATGAGGAGTCCAAGGAAAGATCAAGCCCCTTGACTCTCTTTTCAAAGGCTGTGCCAAGACAAAGCAAAAGGCAATCCCAGGGAAATAGTGAGCAACAGTACCTGCATAAGTTTTACAGCAGCAGGATTGTCTCCACTGGACCTCTCCAAACTGTTCCATGTGAAATGAACAGTGATAACTCTCAGAAAAGAGCAGGACTGAAGTTCTGTCAGAGACCATATACAAGGAGAGCATCCCAAAGCACATCCCAAAGGATATCTCTCTCTTTCAGATCATGGTACGAGCCAGTATGCAGGATATAGGGGTTGACAACAAAAATTGATCAGAAATGAGATAATCAGTCGACTCAAGTGGCTACGTGATTAATTGCCAGGGTCCAAAAATGCCATTAAAAAGCTGCAAATGATGTGAAAATTTGAAGTGAATTTTAAACAAGTATACATTTCCTGACTCAAAGGCACTCTAGCCCTATAGCCTGCAGCTTAGAGACGTCTATCTGGCTTTCTTCCGTCAATCGATACCATTAAAGCCCTAAAAAAAAATCCTTTCTCCATACAGTTATAAAATATCAATTACATACATTTTCATTAGCTGAATGCAGCGATCAGGGCCGGTACATTGGTAGTTTGTTTCTCAGTGAGGCAGTGCTGGCATTCCTCCAGCCGCAGCCTTATCCAGCGGGAGCATCCTCTAATCACCGTGATGGGGACCCATCCCCTCTGCCTGCGCCCCACGGCAGCAGCTCTCAGTCACTGAGCACAAACCGGGGGTGCCAGGCTCAGGTTCCCCCTGACCATCACCCCGACAGTGCATCAACCTCTGGTGTCTGCAGAGGATTTTCTGCTGCAGGATTTAAAAGCTCCGAGCAGACACTAATGAGTTATGCTAAACTCACTGACACTCCTGTGGAAAGTACTTTCGCCTCTGTTCCACTGATGTAGACGTTTAGATAGAGGGAAGATAAGTCACTTGCCTGAGGCCATGCGCTGATTGAGTATCAGAGACCAAATTAAACTGACATTTCTTGGCCCTTAACTCCACGTTGTGGAAGTTCTGTCTTCTGGAGAAACGGTTGAAAGAGAAACTAAAACACACCATGCCTACAATAAATACATTAAATATGCCAACTCCTCTGTGCTCTCCTTTTTCTTCCAAATGCCACCCTGGCAGTGCCAGCATGCAGATCCCTCTGTGTCCATAAGAACATATCTCCCTCCTCCTTTTCAGCTTGACTCTTCCCCATGTCCACCAGTGTGCATTGACATCCAGATCACCTTTACATGGGCCAGCACCTGACTGGAGATCTTTTCTGAAAAAGACAGGAGCTGAATGCATCTAGAAGTGTAGAGATATTTTTAAACCAAGCACAAACATGCGCGACCACACCGAATGTGGTTTTGAAAAATGCAGCTTTGTTTTCATCCAGCACTTCTTAGAAACAGCACAAGAAAAGGAAAGCAGTGGAAGAAGGTTTGTTCTTCAGAAGGAACATGTTAAACAACAGCATTAATTATTACTGGGTTTTATCCTCAGGGAAAAAAAAACACATAAACAAGTAAACAAACAAAAAGGATGACACACCTCTCTCACAACCTGCTGGAATTTATGGCTCTGCAAGACTTATTTCCAGTGATAACACTCTTGCTGGCAAGCTTGCTGCCAGCCTACCTTGGAGTAAAAGGTCTCCCTGGTCCCCTGATCCATCCTGTGTGAGTTCAGAATTAGAAATTGCAACTGAAATCCTGATGGGAAAGGGACAAGGGTATAACCAAAAAACTGCAGAGGGAAAAGAAAAGTCTGTATTTTACTGCTGTAATGATGGATACAGAAGGGGGCAGAAAAATATTCCCCCACTTCAAAACTGTTGAGTGTGCACTGACTAAAAATATTTTTTATTGCAACAAGAAAAATCCATTGATTTTTTTTCACACAGTTTTTAGCAACCAAAGAATATAGCCAGCTAAAACTCTGCATGACAGACTGGAGACTTCCACTTTTTTGTTAGAGAAAGGTTTCCCTTGTTGGCTACTGCAAACTGAACGTTTTCAGTTACATGGGGTTTATTTCTTTGGAGGTAATTAAAAACCTGACATTTTTTCCTTGAGGTTTCCTTCCATTTTAATAATAGAAAAATATACCTAATGGTAAATGTCAACTAGCTCTTCTTCAAAGCAATTTGTAGCTTCCCATGATCACCAGACCTACAGGCAAAACATGTCTTAAATAGACCCAAGAGCTGCTTCCCCATGCGGTTATCCACGAGGTTATGCAAGGTTACGTGGCCATGTGTGCTGGAGATTTGGAAATGTGACTTTGGGTGGGCCTGAGTGTAAAATAGAACAGCCCATGTCCCTGCAATCCAATGCCAACCTGGTGCCCAGAGCCCAGCAGTGCTGGGAAAGCTGCTCAGGAGGCTCCTCCACACGGTCAGCTGAGGCCTCTGCCCAGCAAATCCATCACTTCCAGTAGCTGGGTCACAGCACAGCCCATGGCTCCATGCCTGCCAAAACCAGACCTGTCCTCACTGCTGCTCAGGCACCACTGCAGACTCTTCAGTCCCCCCTGATTATTCCAGGAGAGAGCGTGGTTTGAATCCGTCTCTTGGCTTCTGCTCCTCATCTGCCAGGAACTGAACGTGCTGGGGTTACATCCACACGGGGACATGTATTTATAGGTGAGCCCACTGCCTAGAGCCATAAAAGGAACTGAGTCAGTGCTCTGGATCTGGCCCTCCAAGGCTTGCAAGTTCTTCCAAGCCCATGTCTCACTGGAGTGGTTTTGGACAGATGGGAAGAAGTGAGATGTTTAGTGGTAAAAATGACACCACTTTTGATTAAGTTTCTCTTGAGGGCAAAAAATTGTAAATTCCCATGAAAATATATCTTCTTCAGAAACTCCTGAGTACAAGAAAGTAGAATTTTATAGGGCTTTTGTTGGCCAAGGAGCTGTGCAGATGTGACTCATTGGCCCTCCCCAGGCCAAATGTTGGTTGATGCCTAGAAAGAGACTTAAGCATCCTTACAGCTCACTGAGACTCTCCATTAGAAACAACATCATAGGCCAGGTTCCTGCTGGGACAAACCTCTCCACAGCTTCCTTGGGCTGTCCACAACATGGGCAGAGGACTCTGTGTGAAATTTATTGCACGTCCAACAGAGCTGTAACTGTCCTGAACACCTTCCTCTGCTCTGGTCTGGGCCTCGTGAAAAGCAAGATTCTGTGTTTCTGGAAACAAGCCCTCTGTGGATGTTGCAAGAGATGGAGTGTTTGACAGCACCAATTCCACTCCATTCTCTCTGCCTTTGAACCAGTCAAATTTGATAGGCAGGAAAGGGGCCTTGAAAACACATTTCTCCAAGGTTTGCAGAAAGACTCCATCATACTCTTGCTCCATCCTGCTTTTGCACAGGGGAAAGTTTTCATCGTGGGGAATTCCTTCCTTCCTCTGTTCCCCTGGGATGGAAGGAATCAGGAAGCTCGTGCTCCCTGCTCAAGCTGTGACCAGGTGAGGGCTATGAGATATGAGGAGCAAAGGGCTCCCCACAGACACACAGGCACATGAATTGAAATCAGAGGATCCTGGTCATTTTTACAAGCAAACCAACTCTGGACAAAGTCTAGGGGTTTTTTAACTCCTGGCTTTCTAATTGTGTATATTATTTTATAATCAGGAACAAAAGCTTCACCAACATGCACTCTGTCATAGGACAAGCAAAACAGATATTTCACCACATGTATTTCTGAGCTTATTCTTTGTCTGTATAGTGCCATTACACATTATTTCTATTATTATGGTTATCATTGTTAACATGAAGCTTTAATCATTTTTATCATGAGTCTGGTTTTTTTTTATTTCCTTAGATTTTTCTGTGCTTTGCCATGTGCTTCCTTCAAAATACTTCCAGACAGCTTTAGATAACAGAATCCACCTTCTTCTCCAGCAGGACTCTAAGTCTGTTGGAAAACAACCCTTTCTTCTCCAAATAAAAACCTTTGTTCCTGTTACGTAGGCCATTAGCACATCTATTTAATTTCTATTAGAGGTGACAGCAACAAAATTCCTGTTGAAAATGTATTATGCAATGCAATACAAATGAATTTTGCTTGTTCCCTGTACAGGAATAGGGGTCATTTACCCATTGTCCCAGAACAGTGATGAGGGCCATAGTAGAAAAGGAATCCAACCTTGTGCTGCAGCAAGTCTGACACCCTTCGTGCTGCTACTTATGAAGATTTAATTTCTCTAGGGCTTTATTACTGTTGGAGCATTGGATGTTCTGGATGTGAAAGCAGAGGTGATCAGACATCTGAGTCTGAGGGTTCAGCTCATCAGCAGCTTTCCAGGCAGTTTAGGGGTCTGTCAGAGTTGTGTGGTCCCAGCTGAAGAGGCTGAGGAGGCTGAGGAGGCTGAGGAGGCTGAGGAGGCTGAGGAGGCTGAGCTCCTGCTCCCACTCACACTGGCCACTGTCAATCAGAAAATCTCAAATCCACAGCTCGTTGTGGTCTTCCCAGTCAGGATGAAAGGAGACCCAGGCAATGCATTTTGTGTTTGACTCCAGCACTAAGGTGGGTCCAGCAAACTCGAGGACAAAAGCACCACTGGAGCAGCTGTCGGAACAGCATAAAAACTGTGTTTGATCTCCCCTTTGCTTCCAAGGAGGGTTTTGCAGCCTGGATGTCTTGAGATGAGGATTTCTGCCAACTGTGACTCAGGAAAAGAATTTAAATGCGATGGCCTCAACCTAGTCCTTGGTGGAATATTTGTCCACATCATAAAACCGCTGGACACAATATGGAAATGCAATTGACATTAAACCAAATGATATAATCCCATCTAATGATATTATAATGAATCCCAAGTGAACTCAACATGATTGGACAAGTATTTCAAAGTGTTACTGAAACAGTTTTTATAGTGTAAAGGTCTGCATTTGCCAACCAGTGGCCAGACACACAGCACAGACTCTCAGAAGTTAGCCAATTCCCACCCTGTAAACCTGCGGCTGCTTCTTAGAAAAACATGTTTTTTTAATTTGTGCTTCTACTTTTTGAAGGATTCAAAGGCGTTTTCTGAAGTGTGTTTCATTGTTTTTAAATACATCGCTCCTATTCCCAATTAGCTATTTCTGGTCTCTAGTGAAATCCCCTGATGAGCAGAAGGGGATTAAATTTCTGTAAATCTACCATTTATGAACTTGTGAGTTGCTAAATGATGTTGGCCTTTCACCTAATGCCTGATTGTGCCTGACGTGTCTGTATGGTTTGCTGTGTTATTCCTCTGCTCTGGTGTTATTGTTTTTACTAATTTTGCATAAGGTATGTTCTGGCATGGCTCTAAAAACCTGATCCAAATGTATGTGAGCACAGCTGACCGTCTGCTTGATTGAATACCTTCCAAGTGCAATTTTCAAATCTTTGCTCTGGAGAAATGGGGAGAGAAGAGAGAGAGAGCTTTCCCTCCAATCTGGGATTGCATCTTCA
>VZDJ01000175.1:1856959-1872266 GCA_008694505.1 Cyanoderma ruficeps
AAAAAAAAAAAAAAAAAAAAAAAAAAAAAAAAAAAAGATCATTTCTCAATGCTACTCACGGGCCTGGATGTTCTTGAAAGCGGCCCTTGGTGTCCCTGTAGATCACTTGAAATACTGAATAACATTCACAAAATTTGGAAATTGTGTCTGATGTCTTCTAATGTGTTTCACACACAAGCCTGAAATAGATGTAGAAGGGTTTGGGGTTTTTTGGGTTTTTTTTTGATTCAGCAACATTTGCAAAAAGCATGTGTTTTACATTTTCTCGTTATTGATCTAAAGAGCTGCAAAATATTCAAGTGGATAGAAAAAGAAACTCTGTATAGCTGGCCTTACTGCAGCTTGCATTCTATTTTCTGATAATTGTTGAATTATCTTCCATTAAAGTTTGCCTGGAGGCACTGATTTCTCTGACTGTATGGAATAGTACAAACTTCCACCAGTGACCATCTCAGCTGCAGGTGACCTGAGAGCCAAGGATCCATTGCATGGAGTCTGGGCTCTCTCCTTCCTCCAGCCTCTGGGACAGACAATTATTCATCAGAGTTTTGAGAATATAGTTTAGAGAACAAAGCCTCTGTCCAACCTGGACTGCAGCTCCCAGAGAATTTAATCTTTACCCCTGCTGGAGCTGAAGCAAAAGCATCCTTCATCTTCAGACCTTTTGCTCTGAGCTTCCTCACCCCATTAGACCTCTACAAGGTTCACCTAATGCTCACCTAACAGCCAGTCATCCTTCTGTAATCCTGCCTGAATTCCTCTGGGTTCCCTCAGGAGGAGGTTACAGATCTGCACCTCCACTGTGGACCAAGACAGGTCCTCTACTGCCTCCACTCATATTTGGTTGTGGGACAAAGCAAAAACAGGCACCCAAACAACAAAAGTGTAGTGTGAAGTGTAAAGAGCTGTGTTATACACTGGGACAAACACAGGGGCAGGGCACTTTTAAGCACCTTCTTTCCTGATTAAGAAGTTCACGATTGGCTCTGCAAATATATTGGAGGCTCTGAGCTGATCAAGCCGGGCAAATCTTTGTCCACACACTCCCAACCACAGTGAGCAGTTTGTCCACTGCTCTCAACAGTTTAGCCCACCTGAACCCTGGGTTTAAGAAGAGTAAAATGTAAGAATCCATAATCAGTGACCAAAATGACCCCTCTTGGCCTTGAGACACAATAATTCTTCCACAATCTCAAACATCCTTGGAGATGGCAGTGGATGAGAAGTGCCTCTAGCAGGCAGCCTGAAATTATCCCAAACAGAACTTGCATAACCAGTTAGGTTTCTACAGCAGAGCAATACCTTCGCTAAGACTACTGGAAATCATTTAAGTGCTTTTGAGTTATTTATATCCAGTGAGGAATTCCCCAGAAAAGAGAATATGAAAGGTGATCTTGTTCCAAAATGCCTGGAAAACCAGCAATGAGCACTTTCCTGAGAAAACAAAGGATTTGCCATCTTTGCAAGCAATTGGGGTCCCTTTGCAAGCAATTGGTGATGGTTCAGCAGAACACTCCTGGTCAGATGTATCATAATGCTTTTGACTACTATGATAACGAAAGTGGCTGAAGACAAGAACAGATTGATAAATGTATTAGGTTCAAAAGTAAAATTCATCCTGTTTGCAAATCTCAAGAACAAATTTGGCTAGACTTGTTGATATTTCCAAGGACACAGCGTAATGCAACACCAAGAAAAAAATTAGGAACTCAGTCTTCAATCTCTGTTTGGGAAAGGACAAATTCGAAGAACCTTACTTGGTTTTTTTCCTGATTTCAGTGATTCATTGGACTCCTGTGTTGTCCCTTAGAGTACAAATCCTGTATGTTTTAGTGGGAGAGTAAGCAATTTTCAAGGGCACTTTTCTACCCTAAGTGAGGAGAATAGGGTGTGATTACTCACGGATATATATCATGTTACCAGAGTCTCTGCCATTGCCATGAGGTATTGACTACCCCATGATTTTCACCTGTGCCTTTTGGGTGAGTGAGTCTGTGTAAGAGCAGCTCACCATCACACAGCAGCAGTCTTTCAAACAAACAAACAAGAATTAAAAAAAAGAAAAAGAAAAAGGCATTTTGCCGGAGAGGAAAATAAAAATCCAAGATCAGGCAACAGTCAGACAGGTCTAGTTTTTTCTTGAATAAAGTGCTGTAGGTACAGATCAACTTTGTTTGTTCAATACTTACTCTATTTTCCTTTAACCTGCTCTGAAACGAGGACTGGAAGCACTTTGCTAAATGGATTGAAATTATCCTGACTTCACAGCGTGCCTTGTAAGTGCCCTGGTGCTGTCTGTGGTCCTGCTGTTTGGAGACTGCCTGGAGTGATGCCCTTTCAGGGGTTTCCATAGATCCCCTTCCCCTGCTATGGCAACAGCACACTCAGCTCTGCTCCTGCACAGCTCCAGGGCTGTTTGCACCAGCCAGGGGCTGCTCCTGGGGGAGCTGAAAAGGCTCTGAAAGCTCAGACCTGCCCAAGAGCAGAGCCCCCTCGGAGCTTGTGGGACCCCAAAACAACCACAACTACTAGCTGCTGCCACGTGTAGGAGGCACCGGAGATTTGGCATCTCATTCCTGAGGTCGGGCTTGCCCTGAGAGTAGGGAGCAGGCCACTGAGAGTCTCTTTATGGGACTTTCACCATCTGTGCCACTTTTCACGTCATTGTCTTCAGATTGGGGTTTCCTTGTCCTAAAAAAGGCAGTGTTGGCACCAGAGAAGCTGAGAGATGCTGCAGCCTCTCCATGGCACAAACTCAGCTGTTTTCAGAGAGGCAGAAGGACTCAGTGACATTATGTAAATTAGATGCACCTCTGTTGGCTTGTTGCCTTACCTCATTGATTTTAGGTAAAAAGAATTCTGAACTCCATCCATAGACATTTCGTCCACAATCTCATATTTCCAGCAAATTTTCAGATGTTTTGCTGTGTTTAAAACTTTCAGCCATGGACTAATTGCACATCTGCTGTGGGCTGTTACCTCCTCCATCCCCCTGGCCTGGCAGATAATCTTGTCACAACCTATTTATGTGAATCATTGGCTAGGCATTACTGATATTTTCTCAAACTTTTGAAACTGATAAATATCTAAGGGAACAATCTACACACATGTACAATACTCATCTCCCCAGATAAATGAAGAAAGTTCCCACCCATTCCAGGGTGCCAAGGACAGATGGTGGGAGACTTCATTGCTGTTGTATCAGTGCCTTGTCCTCCTAATAACTTCTGTACAGTTTAAGGCCCAGAGCTGGAATGTTTTTTGCATTCACTGAATTCTCAGTCAATGTGTGTGTCTGTGGATTTAGTGTTTCTCTTCACCATTATGTGGAGGGAAGTTGCCTGAGGCAAATTCAGTACTTAGAGGTGTAGTGTTCCAGAAAACCCCCAGCCGGGAAGTCTGGCCCAGACCCGTGGCAGTGTCCTCCCTACCAAACATCTCTCCTTTCCTCTCCCCTCCCTGCCTCGAGTTTGATGTGAGCTGCCCCTGTTTGTGGTCTCAGAATCACTGAAGAAGGTAAATATTGGAAAGAAGAGCTGAGAGGGAGGCAAAGACAGCGCTTGGCCAGTCCTCAGAGAGCCTACACCTTCCCTCCAACCTTCACACAATATTGATGGTTTCATAATGGACATGCAGGAGTATGGGATCAAAGAGAATATCTGAGTGTTATTGGTTCTAACTACCCAAGCTTAGCCACGCTTTTATCTTTAAAAGCCTTGGAGAAACAGCTTCTGGTTTGTTTTCCATTTCATCTGATACAGCTTGCTTTAGTAACCAATTAGCATTTTGTGATTACATATAATAATTCCACATGCTCAGGCTGTGCACTTGGTGTTTCTGAATGCTGTACATCAGGCTGAGGTGACACATGGGGGACTGTGACCCTGGCCCTGGCAGCTTCAAAACACATGTTAGGTCATCACTGTTAAGAAAATCTTTCAGTGTTCAGTCCAGTATAAATTGCCTTTTTTTGGTTTAATTTTTTTTAATATTATTATATTGAAAAAAAAATAAGATTGTTATTCTGTAGAGGAGATCTAATAAAGGGGACATTGTGGGGTACAGTTCTTTTCAGAACAGAAGTTAAGACGCTTTAATAGTCACGCATGGGAGAAAAAAAGGGGGGAAAGGAAAGCAGTTATAGCTTTTTTTACTAATCTATATCTTGTAAGACTCCATTTTGTGTGCCTATAGCAATACAATTTGAGGACATGCTTTATTTTACTGTCATTTCTCAGTATTATAGATACTGATCATTAAACTCCCAGAAACTGTTACAGTTTGTGAACCACTTGCAAAGTAGTTGTTGAAATGCACAAGCCATAAATCAACAACAAAAAAAAAAAAACCTGCACCAAAACCAGAATTTACTCCTGTTCCTTGACTTAATTCCTTTTCCCTGTTTCCTCCAAATGTTGGTTGTGACAGACACCATCTACGTGCCAGGGGAAAGGAGCAAGTCCCCAAATCCCCGGCTGCAAAGTTCACATGCCCGCAGTGTGTCCCTCCCCTGCCGTTCGGTGGAGCTGATTTGTAGCTGCCGGGCAGCCCGCAGGACGCCTTGTACCCCCCGAGCCGGGAGCCTGGCTGCTTTCCAGTGGCTGCCTGCCCTGCAGCATCCCTGGCGCTGTGTCCCGCCGGGATCCGCTCCCGCCAGCCCCGCCAGCAGCAGCGCTCCCAGCCCGGGCTGTGCATCCCAGACCGCCAACATCCCGCCTGCTCCGGGGAAATCCGGGAATCCGGACCCCAGAAATGCAGGCTGGGGTGTAACTGCTGGCCCCGAGCGGGAGGAATCAAAGGGAAGCAGTTGTTTGGAGTGGGGAATAAAAGAGCAATGCTGAAGGGGCTGTGAAGTGGCCGGTGTTAACAGGGGTGATGCTGGTTGCAGGCAGCGGGTCCTCTGCAGGCTCCAAAAATGCGACTATTTCCATCATTTGCTCCCTGTCCTTCACGATGCAGAATAGCTCTGTCTATGGTGTCTTTTTGGTTTCCTTTCTTTCCCCACATTTTTTAAATCTTCAGATTTAAACTCATTTCAGTTCAGCTTGTTACACTCTCCCTGCCTGAAGGACTGAAAACCTGGTACTTGAGTTCCCAACTGAGGACACAGTTGGCTCTCTACAGAAGTGAGTAGGGGCATAAACTTCCAGAGCAGCAAGGTAAACAGCTGAAGGGTTTGGGGAGCATGAACCTGGCCCCTGAGCTGACACAACAGCAGAGAAGTCCCCAGGGGCCCTTGTAGGACCAGATGTCAGGCCGTGGAAATCAGTTTTAAACTGATTTTCAAACATCTGCAGTGTGTCTTGTTAATTGCTAGCCGATATATTTTCTGCTTTTCAGGGTTTACAGTGTCTTTATTCACCTCTATCAATATGGAATGGGTAGGAAACAAACACAGACCTCATCGTGGACAACCTGCCATCAGGTAAAAAGGTCACTTCAGTTGAAACCTTGGCTTGAAATGAATAATTGAAGCATCCGTAGCTATATCCATGTTTAAACACTCTTACCATTGCCTTCTGCCAGCATCTAGCTATTAAAAGTAGCAACAACATACAGTAGCTTGAGCCAGCTTCATATTTACTTTGTATTATTGTGTGGTTTGCAAGAGATATTTATTGAATGGTTTCTGATGGTCAACAACCACTGTAAATAAATATCAATGTCTGTGTCATTCAGGGAATATCATTAAGAATCATTGCTGGACTTGGCCTGAGTGCTGAATGAAAGATATTTCCTGTTTGATCTCCTGGATGCCGTAGTGTGACACAGGGCCCTGGCCCCCTCAGGACCTCATCTGTGACAGGTCTGTGCACAGAATGTGTCACCTGCACAGGTGGGATAGTGCACAGGGCACTCCTCACATTCAAGTGGGATGTTTGACATCTGCTGCAAAACCTGCTGCTGTGCAGAACACGGCAATTTACTGGCAGTGCTGTGCTTTTGCAGAAAGGGCTTTAGGAAAATTGCTTTCAGTCATTATTTACAGAAAACCTGGGAAAGAGCAGGACTGTCTGTTCAGCACATGTGGATCTCACAGCTCCAGCTGTCTAAGTGCCGGTGAGTCTTATCTGGTGCTCTTTAGAGGATAATAATAGTGATATTCCCAGGATAAAACCTGGAAAGCCACTGAACAGACAGGATAAGAGGTTCTCATAGGATAAGAGGAATTGTACAGATAAAGCAGGATGTCATTCCTGTTAAGCACCTCCCCTGGTGTTCCCCAGGAGCAAGGAGCTGAGGTGAGATCTATATTTTACTTTGCTCACCATGCTCCTTGACCAAATCATTTACCTCCCTCATATTTCAGCCCAGCAACCTAAAGAAATGCAAACTTACCAGAAAAGGGCACAAGGTATGTGGACATTTAATTGAAGTGCTGGTGAGGAGTACGGGATATAATTCCACACCTTATGCACATCCAGCCTGAAACTAACCACAAACCTTTTTTTTTTTTTTTTTTAATTTTAATAGTGCATGGGAAACTTTGTTTCAGAAACCACTTTAGGTCACTGCCAAGTACCTAACTTCCCCATAGTTCTAGAACACTGTGTTATGGAACTTGCTAGTTTGTGAAATAAAGGATTACAGAAATGAATCGTAAATGCCTACTGATAATAAAAAATAATTGTAGAAGTGTTATTAGTATTTCTATATTTACGACTAATGAAATTAAGCAAATCAGCAAGATGAAAGTTTCAAACTCTGCATAGAAACAGAGAATCTTTCCTCTAAAAATGTTTCATTTCCTTTGAGGAAAATTTGACTCATTTCTGCATCTGCAGTTTATTCTGCATTTCTGCTCTGCTCTGAACTGCTCAGCTCTGTCACCAAGCTGGGAGTGAGACTTTCTTCATCCTAATCAAAGGCCAGTATTTTCATTTATATTTTTCCATGTTACTGAATGAAGTGGAAGAGTTCTGGAGGTTTCTGAGGTGTACAGCAGGAACCAAGGCAGGACTGCAGAAGGTGCCTTGCTCCTTGCAATATTGATCGTGCAGCCTTTCATTGGGAACATTTCCAACTTTTTTTTTCAAATAATTAAAGTATAATATTTTACAGCCTGATAAAATTTACAGGGACCCTTGGCAAGTAATTATAGTGCTTCTTTAAAAGAGACCCCATAAAAGATGCATGATTAGAAAGTTAAGGATCTGGATAGAATTACAACGATGTGACAAATAATTTACAAGCGATAAACCATCCCAAGGAGAGGGGGAGGGTGATTAGAAGAAAAAAGGGGGAAAAAGACATTAAACTAACCAGTGATGAAATATCACAATTAAAATAATAAATTTGCCCCCTGTGTTTAGTGTCAAGTTTTTTTTAACTACAAGTTCCTGTGCTTTGGCTAGAGAAAAGATTCTCTCTGGCTAGGAAAGCTCCAGCTTGATGTTGATGTGAGGCATTTCTTTTCATCAGAGGTTGTTCTGAATTTGGTGCAGTAGCTTTCATTTTATTACATACTTAAGATAAATATTCTGTATAGATGTTCTGCAGTACTAATGATCCCTAAGATTGTGGAACAGTAGCTTGGAAGATTTTTATCTGCCTCCAGATGTTGGCCAAACTCATTTTTTATAGAGCACATTTACTAGGTTTCAGCTGGGGGAAAAAAAAAGTGATGGATTCCAGCTTAAAGCACTTTGAGATTTGGGGAAAATGCAAGTTTGGATGTGGACTGGAATTTTGATGGCAGAACCCACATTGCAGGAGATGAGAGGCAGCTGTGACAGAATGAGTAAGGGGAAAATTCTTTCTTATTTTTTCCTCATATTAGCTGCTCCCCCTCATACAAATACCAAGGTCAAGTGACAATCAGCACCTGCACCAGACCTACGACAAGTGGCTGCTGCCACTGGGAGTGGTGACCACCAGCTGTCCTGAGCTAGGGAGGGGATCCCAGCTCCCACCCACACCAGGAGATGGAAGGGAGGGGTACAAAAGGGGCTTCATTCCAAAGCCACACACAGCACAACACCCAACACCTCCTGTGTGAAAGCTTCTCACAGCACAGGACAGTGCTAACGGCACCCAACACCAGCAGAGGATCCACGGGGATCTTCCCACTCACCTTTCTTCTCACATGGACAACAAAATCAGTCATAATCCAATCTGTAAAGAAAAAAATTCCTTAATTTTAATTCCTGACTCTGTCTCCTATAGCAAGACCTTCAAAGAAAACAGCAGCATGTGCTGAGACTTCCAGCTGGTTTGCAGAGCAGGGAGACTGATTCTCCACCAGATAATCCATTGCATCCTTCATCACTTTAAGAAAAGTGTATCCCCCTTGAGTCAGTCTATATTTTATATATATGATATATATACATATATTTTTTAAATTCATATTTATATATATTTCTATTTTGCCTTGACAACTTCAAGTAATAACTAAGAAGCTCAAGTAACTAAATGAGAAAGGGATATTTCTGCCTTTTTAGCACACGAGATAATTTGCAGCCATTTTAAAGGCACTGAATTTTTTATTGAAGCCCCATTATCAATAACTCCACACCAGAAATTCTGAACTTCTCCTGGCACTGAGTCTTTTGGCACGTCCCGGCACTGAGGATTTTACTCTGCCCCTTTGGTGTCTAAAGAAGTTTCACAGAGCACAGACCTAAGTCAAGACAGGCTGGGTGCTGAAGGTGCAGGAGCATGAATTTGACACCAGGTTGATTTTAGTGCGCTGCTGATTTATCCTGCAGTAATTGCAGAATCAAGCACATTAATCAGATTGATTTGTGCACATCTGTTTTTCAAAAAACCAGATGTTGGATCTGAGGAAAAAGAAGTGCAATTCGCCTTAAACCAACTGACGTAAATCAGGAGTCAAATAATTGAAGGTACCTGCAATAGATGCCCTTGGCAATGAGAGAATAATGATGCCTGAGATCTCATGGTTCTTAAGAAGCCCATTTTGGGGCTCACTTCATTTTATTAAATCCCTCACATGAGTCCCCCCAACTTCTGTAGTTTATTGATAGAAGAAAAGGCTTTCAATGGTTTTGTGAGACTCTTGGTGGGACATAACCATCTCTTCTCATATTCTACAATGGCAAAAGGGAAAAGAATATTATAAAATATTTCTCTTCTGAGCATATGTGATAATTCCTCTCTAAACTCCTTTATTGGGGCAGACTCTAATTTATTCACAAGCAGCAGTGAATTAACAGGAACTGGAATAAAGTGCGCTTTTGCAAATAAAAGGTAAAATACTTCTCTGGAACTAGCAAAGCGCTCTGGGCTTATCACCTCCTGAAGATGAACTGAAGAAAGGATTTCAAGGCCTCAGTTGTCACTTGCAATATCAATCAGACCTTACCTTCCCCATGGCCTGAGTGCAGAACAGTCAGCGAATAAAATCAGAAAGAGAGAAACTACAGGAGGAACTACGGAGATTTCCCAAAGAAACACCTCCCCTGCTTCTCTCATTCTAGCCCTAGGATCCAAACCTTGTAACCCTGCTGCCTTATTCTCGCGGTTTGTTGAGTGGAAAATGCACATGTGTTCAAACAGCTGTATTGTCGGGGGCTCGATCCGGAACGCGCCGCAACATCTGTAGGACAAGGGAGAGGTGTCAAGTGAAGTGTGTAAACCTGGAGCAAATGACACGGTGCTGCCAGAGCCTTCTGTCGGGGCTGACATTCCCCTCACGCAGCGTGGCAGGCGCCTCGACGTTCTCCAGACGTTCCCAGGGACACCTTCTGTGGGGCTGCTGGTGCCTCCCTGCCCGGGCCGTCCCCGGCGCCTCCCGGCAGCTCCGCAGCAGCAGATGGCAGGATCTCGCCTTCCGGGGGCTGTTTGTTCACACCGTGTCTTCTGAGCAGCTTGAAAGTGGAATTTTGTTACTCTTCAGCCCTTTTCCTTTTCCTCGAAGGATTCCTGTGAGGGTGAGCTCAGGAGTAGCAGGCGCCCAAGGAGCTCCTGCTGCACTCGCTGTGCCGCGTTTGTAACTCCTGCACTGGAAGGCGCTGGTGGAACTGGTGATATTGCTGGCTGGGGTAGGAGAATTCCATCCCAAATTTTTTTAATGAGGCACAACTGTCATGCTCTGAAGCCAAAATGCCTCTTGTCTATCCAACAGGCAAATCGAAAGCAGTATGTTTTTTCAGTTGAAATAAACACAAACACATCTTTTCCTTCTTTATTCTCATTGTAAGAACTGAAATGGTACAATTGCAGGGCTTAAAATGCACCAGCTATGGAAGAAAGCAAGGAGCATCCTAACATAAGAGCAGTATTTCATTCTTATGATGATCCCAGCATCAAAGACGGGCTGTGAGCTTCCCCACTTCCCCATAGTCTGGGAACGTTCTGATCCAGGGTTTGGCTCCAGTCTTTGAGTGAGTTACAGCCATGTGCTAAGCTCAGATCCAGACTGAAGCCTTCCCAAAATCTGAGGAAGTTCAGACCCAGGATTTTGGCTTCAGCCCACGGCTAATTCGAACCAAACTGTCATCTAGATTCTAAGTGGGGATGAGTCAGAGGGCCTCAGCAGCTGACGGGGTGTCCACACTGTGCAATCACCACGCACGGTTTGGCAGCAGCGAGGGCGCTGACTCAGGAGTGGGGATCACAGTGACACCTGTGACTTGCAGAGCTTTGGAGACCTCCAGGACCCCTCTGTGTGCCCAGCACCCACACCATGAGCAGAGCGTCTTGGATGGGGTGATGGTTTAACCCTCTGAAACACCTGGACTTCATCCAGGTTTCAACCAACAAGCTTTAATGTCTTCAAATGAGGACTTTCCATGAAATATGACCATCTCCATTATTACATGGCAGGAACACTTTCCTCCTGCACAGGGAGAAGTTACGGTGTGTTCTCATCTTTTCACTGGCTCTACTTGCTTCCTGCTGAGAGCCTCCTGTCTGAACCTTTTGTCACTCAGGGAACATCTTTATTCCAGAACACTGGGGAGACCTAATTAACTGAGCAAAGCTCCCCTGCACAGCAGTGGGGAGGTTCACTGTGCTGCTTGCAGTGTCAATGTGAGCCTGCCTTGCCCTGGGGCACCCACTCACTGCATCTCTGCTGCCTGGGGACTCCTGTGGACCTGCAGTGGGACTGGGCCTCTCTCTTTGAGGGAGGTTTTACATCAAATCAGGAACAAGCACACGAAGGATTGTTCCCATACGTCCTCGTTCAGATTTCAGAACCAATCTTTTCTGAGCACCACCCTGCACATGCAGTTCCTTGTCCCAGTCTCCACACATTTGGAAGCAGCTGCAGCCAACTTTGCCTTTCTCATGCAGCACCCAGTTCCTTCCTGCTTTCATTATTAACAATATTTTTTATCAGCACTGTAGTAATACAATCAGACCCTTAAGTGCTTTGCAAACATGCAGGAAGACAGTTTAACAAGCTCTTCACCCCTCTGTCCAGAGCCTGGGGTGGTGGCAAGCTTTAATTGGTCTGCCTTTCCCCACTAGCAAAGAGTGCCCAGGGAGGGAGAGGACAACTTCTCCTTGCCTCAGTATCTCTATTCAAAGAAAGCAGGAGGGGAAAAGCAGTGTTGTAAGAAGAAAATATATACTTGATAGAGAAGTTTAAAGAGAACAGGACTTCTCCATTATATGCCCTCCCAGGATTTCAGCTTTTCTACAGAAAGAAAGAATCTGTTCCATCCAGAACACTATTGCTCTCTTCCCGCACCCAGCACACAGGACTCAGATGCCCATCGTACAGTTTTAGGGGAGCCAGAGTGTTCTGGGCTGGCAAACAGGCACCACGAGGTCAGTGCTGGGCTCTGCCTGTGCACAACACCTTATCTGGAGTCCAGGTGTCTTCAGTGTATCCAACAAAAAGCAGCAAACCTGCTCCACACAGTTCCAGCCGTGGCACAGCCATGCACTGCTCTCCAACAGTGTTGCCCTCCTGGGGCAAAAATCTCCACCCTGGAGGGCACTGACGTGGGCAAATGCCAGAATTTGCCCAGCATGTGTTCCACAGATCGAGGGGGCACGTATCAGAGTTTCTCCAGCCCTTTTCCTCTGAGAGGAAAGAGTTAAGAAAAAATAACCAGGCACAGAGTGATGTTTCTTATGGAGTCACGTGTGGGGAGAATAATGCAAGCAAACTGCTTTCGCAAGGATGCTGAGGTCACTCGACCACAAGCCTCCAGCTCTGTTATGTGTGAGGGAGATAATGGGGCAGAACTGTGGGCAAAAGTTCTCCTCCGTGAGAATCCTGTCAAACCTCCACAGGCCTTGGAGACACCTGGAAGAAGATAAGCATGTTAATTATTTTCTAAAATAAGAGGCACTTTTATTCCTTCCCTCCACCCACCCCCACCCCACAGCAAGTCAGCAGCCTGTTGTGGTTTTGTTCCACGTGATTCCTTGAAGAGAGACAAAGAAATGCAACATCCTATCAGAGTGAATCACATAAGTTGGAAATGACCAGATTCACACGTTTTTTCCATTCCCTGTCACTGATGTGAGCCCTAAAACAAAAGGAGAAATAACACGTCCTGATGTTTAGTCTGAGCTGGAGTCTGTGCTCCATTTTCCAGCTCAGGTTAAGGCACAGGAGAACACTTTGTTTTCCTGAAGAGTCTTCTTTTCAGACATGGCTGAATGCCTGCACAGGGCAGATGCTCGAAGACCTTTCGAGGGATCAGAAAAGAAAAAAAGTGGCATTTGTGTCAGTGTGACTCCAAGATATGGAGTGCTCAAGATCTGGGCCCTGGTTTCCCATGAAACACCTGATGCCAGGGTGCAGCCAGAGAGATTCACGCAGGCTGTGCTCCTCTGGAGGGTGATACCCTCTGCCTCAGCCTCAGCACTTCTGACCCTGATGGGCCCTTTCTCCCCAAAGGGTTCTCACCACTACACAACTGGTTCAGAGACACTTTCTTCTTCTCAGCCCTTACTGCTGCTTTCAGACATCAGCCACAAGCATCTCATTGGGAATTTCGTTAGGTCAGAGACTGTATTTTTTTCCCTTTTTGTGAAGCATCAAGTGTCATTTCACTAAAGAGATGCTCCACAGAATAAATCACAGACACGAACAAGAAAATGGCATATTTCTGTATCTAACTGAATAGAAAAATCTAATTGATTTCTTATTGCACAGAGAAATCTTCATGGCTGGGGCACTGAAAGCCAGATGATGCGGCTTCTTTTGCCTGACAAATCTATGACAAAAACTGGTCTCCACAGTCAGCTGAAAATTTCCTGCTGACTGGAAGAAGGACTCAGGCTCTCTGTAACTGGAATAAAGTTGCACAAGAACCTCTTTAGAAGATTTAGCCTGGCACAAGAGGGGACACAGGATCTGGAGGATATGCAGAGTGCATGCTACGTGCTGCCTTTGCTTATCGTGGTTTCAGTGGCTCATTCAGCCATTCAGACTGGCACATATGTACTTCATATATATTCTTTTAAAACCCCCACTGGTTCCAAACCAGTGTGAGCCCCGTGGCTGGCATTTAACCAGGTCCAACGTGCCAGCTGCTGGCAAGTTGCTCTTTTCATGATTTATTGGAGTCATTTACACAGGATGGGCTGGGAAAAGAGGTGGAGGGAACAGGGAAAGGGAGAGCAGCATTTCCCCCTACCCTTGTTTTCTTCAGTTTGTTTGATGTTTGTCATTATTATTTAACTCTGTTTGAGGCTTCCAATGTTGTTGGCACCAGGTTTGGTGGCAGTCCTTCCTTGCTTCTGTGGAAAAGCCAGAGGGTTGCTTGGGGCTTTTCATAATTTAGTTTTAAAAGACTTTCTTCTAGGACATGTACCACATGTTTGGAACAGTAGTTGTTCCAGATGTGCTTGAGCTTAAAATCTGGGCCTAAATTATTTGGAAACTCAGTGAATTTGAGATGTGACTTTACAGCCTTTTTCCAAAAGGTTTTTCCTCCCTCAAAATACATGCTGCTTTCCAGATTCACCTCTGTGTCTGATCAACCTTCTCATTTTAGAGGTCACCTGGGTCAGTATGGATGATAAAATCACTGCAGCCAAGCTGTGCCCAGGCCAGCTGAACAGACAAGAGCTGGATGGAAAGACAAGGAGGTTAAAGGGTTTTTAAGGGCAAATGGGCACAATCAAAATGACAGTAGTATCTTGGGTATCGTGACCTACAGCCCAGTGGTCCAGGCATGCTGTTTCCTACCCAAACAGTCCTTTTGCATCACTGGCAGCAAAAAAGTCCCAGTAGATCCCATCTCTCCCAGGGCAGCACTGTAAATAACTCCTGGTTTGTACCGAAGCATTGACGCTGCACGGGTAAAACCAAGGTCAGGCTTTTCAGTATTGTCCTGAACTGGAACATTCACTGGCTGAAATCTGCTGTGCCACAGAGTGTAAGGCCTCAATTCCATGACATTTGGATACCCCTTGCTTTAGGACCAAGGGTTCTTGTGTCAGTAGATTCTTGAATCCTCACCGTATGTGTGATTCACAGGTTCATGTCTAGAAAAAGGGGAGAATAAGTAAAGATTAATTATTTTAAGAGAATAAAGCCTAAAAATAAGGCAATGAATAGGGGGCATAACATCCCTTGCAGATGACTAAGGGTTTATAGTTAATGTGTGGTGGTTTTCACAGCCACAGAAAATAATACCTGTGGCCTCCCACAGAGAGCAGCAAAAGTCGTGTTGGTCTGCACCATAAGGAGCTGTGATGGGCTCCCACAGTGTCTGCTGGAAGCCCCACTCCAGTGCAAGGGGAAGGAGACACAGTGGTTGCATCTTGCCTGAGGCTGGAACACAAGTTTTGCACAAAATCACTTTTCCTGCACTGTCATACCCCTGGTGGGGGCAGAGGAGACATTCTCTGGAGTGGGGTGGGGTGGAATCAACAGTGGCAGACAGTTGTGTGGCAGCAGCAGGGTTAAGTTTAGGTGTTGGTGATCCCAGTGGTGAGCCCAGTGTTTAGAAGGAAAAGCACTGTTCACTCAGGACAGCACACAGTGAAATTCCTGTGACTCTTCAGCCTGCAGGCACAGAGGAGTGAGAGGGAAAATGTTGCATCCAGCACTGGAGCCATGGAATTTCACTGGTTTAGAGGCCTGAGGTCTGGAGCAGTCTCTGCTGAGGTCTCGGGGAAGAAGTGGAGCCACAGGCAGCTGAGTACAACTGGGGAAAAGGAACAACAGAACTCCTTCCACTTCCCCTGAGCATGATGTTAAATGTGGACAAACTACCCAGAGAACCTTTCAGAGACATTGGACACCACCAAGAGGGCTTGGGTTGTCAGTCCTTCCTCCTCTGACAAACTGCAGTGTGTGTGTGGCTCTGAGGACTTATATTTTCATTCCAGGTATTTGTGTTTACTTTTTTTTTTTCTTTTTTTTTTTTTT
>VZDJ01000175.1:1872278-1985009 GCA_008694505.1 Cyanoderma ruficeps
TTTTTTTTTTTTTTGCAAGCGCTTTGAATCACTCAGGGAGCTATTTGTGGGGCTGAAATAACATCAGATCAGACCTTCTCACGGTTCTTCAGTTCCCTGGGAGCCAAAACGTGGGGGACAGAACAGATCTCACAGTATTTTTTGCCACACAAATTGTACCCCAGGGAGGGAAGGGTAGAAGTCCATTAAAATATATAAACATAAATAATGACATATTTTGGTTTAGGGAGGAGTTTCTGTAGCGTCATAAAACACAGGTTAAGGATCAAAGGCTGATGGGAATTCCTTTCCTTGCTCCATACACCCTACCTGCTGTTCCCCAAGCTTCATTATTGTATTTACACCCCAAAAAACCACTGGAAGATGCTGGTTATGAAATGGACTCCCACATTTGTAGGGAAGATGTGATGGATCTGCTCGAGAGCTGCTTCAGTGTGGATTTTTGGAGGAGCCACTGTCTGCTCATCTTAGCTTAAAGGGGATGTTGCAAGAGGATTTCAACCCCTTTTAAAAGAAGCAAAGAGTTTCAACTTGCTTTGTTTCCAGTCCTTTCCAGTGCTTTGTTACAGAATAAAGCAGTAGATAAGGCATGGAGGTGTTTTGGATCTCAAGTGCAGCCTCAGCTGTAGGATGAGGGAGGGAGTGAAATGGTTCCACTGTGACAGTAGGTTTTAAAGCCCTTGTGCACAGATTCATCACACTGGAGAGGGAGGTAAGAAAATGAAGACTTGAAAAAAACCCACATTGAGCAGTAATTCCCTAAAACCCCTCCTGCTCTGGAACGGCTCGACCAAAGCTAGCAGCACCAAGCCCAGCTCTGTACAGCTGAACAGGAGTGCCCTGTGGAAATTTGGCATCATTTTGTGCCACTGGAACAGCACAGTGGAGTTTCACATTTATGGAACCACAGAGAAGCCGAACTTTCCAATGTAGAACAACTCCAAAATTTTTAATACTGTTTTTTTGCAAAGTAGATAGGAAAAGTAAAGCCAGTAGACTAAACAATAGCAGGAGTGCTAGAGTCAGATGAGAGAAGATGCAAATAGGGAAAAATTGAAAAAATATAAAGGAGAGTTATTGTGATAGTGAAAAAATGCAAGCATGAAGATAATGTAATTAAAAAGGTTTGTGATTTAGGTCCTTTTATATAAAATGACTAGAAAAAGTTTGAAAGCATAAAGGAGGAAACATTATTGAGAGGCTGGTGAGACAGGCTGAGAGAGAAACGTGGCAGGGAAAGGAAGGTAGGGCTGTATCAGACTGAAGAAAACCTGAAGAATCAAAGGCAATTTGTGGCAGAAAACATTTTGCTTTCAAATTGTCCCGTTTCAGAAAAGATGCCACTAAATTCTGTAACAGCAGCCAAGCCCCAGCCTTTGGCCTCAACATATTCAGGTTTTTACCAAAACCACCAGAAAACATCTGCATGTTTCTGCAGACCTCTTTTCACCAAATGTGTTAGTTCAGGATTGCCTTTATTTTTAAAGGCCTTACCTTGACCTCTCCCAGGCACAAAGGTGCTCCAGCTCTTCTGGAGCTCTCATTTAATTTTGCCCCAAGGTTTTATGAGCAGGGTGGCAATTAGGCTCTCCTCTCTTTCAGGCAGAATCTTTCAGGGCAGGAGCTGAAGCCATGACTTGTTTCACACCAGGCCAATGAGGAACCATCTCTGAGTGGATTTTGATGTGGCACAGCCATGCTGAGGGCTCAGCAGCCTGGACAGCTGTTAGATTTTGCTGTGAGTCTGTCAAATTCTCCCTTCTTCTCAGTGTTATGAAATTTCAAGCTGCTAACATTTTACATCACTGATACATGAAACAAAAAGCCAAAAAGCACCGCACTATTTTAAAGCGGCAGATAGAAAATATTTGAACTAAGTTTTGTTAAAACGTGGAAAATAACCTTGTAACATCTTGAGCTCTTAAGAAACTTGTTGAGGGCAATAACCCACTCTGTACTCCAGCTCTGATCTCCACAGACAGCTGACATGGGCACAAACAGGCCATGCTGGAGGAGCAACGTGATGAGGGTGAGTCTGTGGGTTAAACTGCTGGTGATGGGAATCTGACCTCCCTAGTCCACATATTTGGGGGATTTCTTGCAGTAGATCTAATCCAGTGCACTGGACTGAGAGCTCATGAGCAGTTGAAGTCCTTAGAATGCAACACCTTTGGTTGAAATTTCCCCCAAAACAATGTCATTTGTACATTTCAAGGCTGCTGTGCATTTCCAATCTAAGCAGAGTAAATGAAGAGATTTGGGAGATTTTCTTGGAAAGAGGATTGTGAAAATGCTAATGTAGAGGGGTCTGTTTTATTAGTAGCTGGTTAAGAAGGCAGCCCAAAGAACACAGTTTAGGGAAGGAAGGTGTCTTTGTCAAGAGGTGCACTGAAATCTGACCTGGCTTCCTAAGCTACAGAAAAGTGATTTCTTAAATACCAAAGGTGTGATTGTGAGAACACAGCCCCATTTATCAGCATCAGGTTGTGAATGTAAGTATGAATAATCACCAGTCATGCCATAAATACCCTGGTTATATTCCCTACATGCAGAAATTACTGTTTCAGGCCTCATTGTGAATATACTGATGAATAACTGTTAACTTAATTGTTTACCTAGCAAAAATAGAAGACAACTCAGTCTCTTCCTTGTTTACTGAAAGAAGTATTTCCATGAGCAAGACAAGTGATGAATTTAGGTTTCTTTGTGATTTGTGGCTTCCTGGCTTACTTGAAATCTAGGAGAGCTGTACCAATGTTTCTTCCCTCAAAAAGCATGTCTGTGAGAAGGAAAGAGTTTTGAAAATCTTTAAACATAGAAGGAAATCTTTCAGATTCCTCTAAGGGAGAAAAAACTTCCCTGAGGAGCAGAGTATCTGTTGTCTAGGACTAGAAAACTGAGCCACTTGTACTCTGCCAGGGCACTAGCTGGGCTCTCTTCCCTTTCTCTATCCTCTCCCCACATTTTTACAAAAACTAAAACCTTTGGGACCTCTGCTGTTTTACTGAATTTGGCTGTAATTGGCCAACAAGTTCAGATGTTATTGAAGGTGACTGACAGCTGAACACTGGCACATAGCAAAGTTTGCACAAGCCTTGTATTGTTTGGGATGTGCCCAGCAAACAAGCCTGGATTTTTCAAGTATGTGTGTGTGGGGGGTGCTATATTCCCTTTTTCTGGGGAAATGAACGCTTTCAGGCTGCTTCAGAGATTCCAGTTCGAATAAAGTAACTGTCCTTTTGCACTGAAGCTGCACAGATGCTCCTCCGTCTGCCCATTGTCATGGCACCAAAAATGGGAATTCTTTGCCGCAGCCGCTGGCGTGTTTGCTCAGCCCGTGCAGCAGCAGGGCCTGAGCTGTGTCCTTTCAGATCCGTGGATCAAAGCAGGAGGTCACTGCGGTCAGCCAGCAGCCTTGGTTACCACCACACCCAGCCAAAGCATTCTTCCTTCTCCTCTGCTGACAGTCAAGGCTGACTCCCTGCATGTGACTCCCCCACCATCCCCTCCCCACCACAGGTTTCTGGTCTTGCACAACTGACTCTACGGATTGCGTGGGCAAATTGGTCACACTGCAGGGCAAGAGTCCCAGCAAACATTTCCCCTTTTGCCCATCCTCTCCCAGCCTCTCCCCCCGGCACACCAGTGCACCCACCCACCCACCAGAGGTGCTGGAAGCTTTCCCCTGCCCTGCTTCCCCCAGGGAGCCACGCAGGGAACATGCAAGGAGATATTTTGCAAAATCAAAAGGCTAAAGGTTGTCCCCTCAGATTTGTTGTAGGCAAAGAAACATGAGTTAATTTTTCCGGGAGTTCTTGAAAGCTAAGATGAGAATATGTGTAATTTAGAGAGAAAGAGAGTTGGTGGGAAGCAAATAGCACTTTGGAAAATCCTCAAAATGCAATGGATATCAACAGAATGTTTCTACCACTCTCGGGAAGTACTGCCAGCCCACATCTTTCTGCTAACTCCTAATGGGTCCATTAACTACTCCTAAATAATGATGGAAACCATATGGGTGCACAGGTGGTCTCTCAATAAATACCAAATGAATTCAGTATGATCACCATTAACACAATTAATACCCAGCCAATCTACAATGATGGAACTATTAAAATTAAGCGCTACTATATTTCCTCAGTCCCGTGGCAATTTTACAATGGAAACAAACAAAAGACTAGAATTAACTTTTTTTTTATTACAGTTATTTGGTTTTATTTACTTACAGGAGGATTTTAGGCTTCTGTACAACCTGCTGTGTCTGTGCTCTGTGCATTTCGAGTTGAGTTTTGACTCTGAGAAGAAATAATTTTGGGAGAAATAATTTTTAAAATATCTGTTTGTTTATTTGGGGGGGAAAATTTCATGTATTTGGGTGTTGAAGCACAGTGTTTCCTACTTTCTGCAGAAGGCTGTAAACACAAGTAATGAATATAAGATTGCTACAGCTGCTCTTTTTATCATCTACACTGTGAGTTCATCGCTGTTCCCTGATGGGACTATCGGTGTGGTTGGGATTTTAATTTTAATTTTTTATATTAGTACTGTTCCAGCATATATGGTGGTCCACCCAATTGTCAAAGGAAGGGGAATATGTTTGCACATGACCTTCTGTAATGAAACACCTGATGTAGGCCCACTGCTGTTATGACCTTCTGGCTTTCAAAAAAAGAAAGAATTTGGGTTTTATTTTTAAGACCAGGACTAGTAACCTGGTTCAGGTCAGATTCAGCCTCCCTTTTTGCGTTTCCCTTGAAACCACTAGCTAAGCTCCCTAGAGCTGAGCAAGGCTGTATCAGTTCCAAAGCCTGTGTGTGGTCAAGCACAGGTCAGGTTGAACACCCTGGGGTTTATCCATTTTGACACCCAATGATAAAAGAGTGCTTTGCATTTTGAAAATCGTCTCCAGAGACTCTTTGATACGAATCGCTTAAGCCTGGTTTGTGGGAGAAGATTCAGAGAGAAACAGTTTGGATCTTCTTAGCCATAATGAAGTTGGTTCTGTTCTGCAGGGCAGTGGGGTCAGGGAATTGTTGATGACAGCAGAAACTGAGTATGGCAAAAGTGTGACTTGAAATCAGTACATTTCACCACTGGGGCTTGTGAGAGAAAACCAGAGGCTCATCAGTTTCATGGGGCAGCTCCATGGGAGTTTCGGGCTTGCTGCAGCTCATGCCAGGTTAAAGGAAAGATTTCTCCATGCGTGGGCACAAGTCCTGCTCTGAAAAATGTAAAAGACTCCTTTTTTTGGTGCAGCAGTGAATGAGATGGATCCTTTGTTCTGTGGCTGGAGAGATCCCAGGAATCTTAAGTTTCAGGATGGACTTTTGGATCTGCTCTGCTCAGCTAGACTGGGATTTCAACCTTACACTCTCCACGGGGTGTCCAATTTTTGCAGCTTCTCTGTGCTCAGATTGAACCTGTCTGGCAAAATCAAAAGGACCCATGCAACTCCAAACTTCTTGTGATTACACTTGTGCTTGCTGTTTTTGTGTCCTTTGACAACAAACCCTTATTTCTATTCATTGCACCAGATCTACAGCCAAGGAAGTTTTTCCTCGGAACAATCTGTGTGAGGTTTGGGAGAACTGTGTCCACAAAACTTCCCTAACGTTCTATGAAATACGTTACATGAGGAGCACAAAGCTCATTTCACAATTCCTTGCTCACTTTTCTAATAAACTCTCTTGCATCTATTGCTCTTGAGTGTTTTTTATTAACTCCAAGTATCAATGCTCTTGTTCTTGAAGAGAGAAGTCTGTGTTTCTAATTTGAATAACATAATTTCCAAGTGTATTAAGGTAAATAAGGACAATGCACTCTTGTTCCAGAACTCAGATTCCCGTGAAGTTATTCATCAATCTCTTTTTCATTTAAATTCAGACTTTAATTTGTGTTTCAAATGCAGATGAGGCCTTAATTAAATAAAAATTCAGCAGATGGTTTCAAATTCTCTGTTCAATTTACATTTCTTGTACCTCTCTAAGTGCTGGACTTTATCTTTGGAGACAGAAGCATTGCTATTAGACCTCTTCCTTTAAACAAATGTGTAGGAATTGGTAGCTGGGGCTGTCTAAAGGAATAAATTAAATATGGATTACCAAATCTGAAAATCCTCAAGTTTATGTTTTGATAAATTTCCCAAACCTTTTCTGAACCTTCACAGATTATCAAAACTCAGGCATGTATCAGAGGTGTTGTTCTTTTTTAGTTAAAAAAAAAAAAAAGTAATTGGAAGCATAGGCAGGCTGTACCCTCAGGCTTTATGACATCTTTGATTATGGACAAGAAGTTAATTTGACAGAAGTGCCAAATGACATGGGGAAAAACTCACTAAATATTTTTGGTCTCTAGAAAAAGTTGCTATGTTATTCAAGCTCAGCACAGGAGCTGAGTGACTCTGAGTGTGTTTTGTTCTATCTGAAGCTGTTCATTATTAAGAACTGTGAAAAAGTAAAGGAGAGAGTGATAAGCAAAATTACAGGATAAAACCCTTCTATTATCTCTGAATCAGGACTCTGCCTATTGAATAAGTAAATATGTCCCATTCTTCTCTGTCTGGCTCTTAGGAGAAAATCATTTTTTTCTGCAGCAGTTGCCTCCTTCAGAGAAAATTATGAAGGGAAGGAAAACACTGTTTGTCCATTTATGTGACTTTTGAAGTGGAGGTATAAAATACAAAAAACTGCTTTTCTTCCCCTAGTCCCTTTACTTCAGGCACCTACTCTTGCCCATGACCTTGGCACACACTCCCTGATAAAACTGGGCAGCATTTCTTCTTCTCACTTTGGTTTCCCGTCCAGCACTGATTTACAAGCCCACGTACATTCACTCTGTCACACAGGCTTTTCTACCTCTGCATTGCTAACCATATCACTGTATTACTCAGAGCTAACTCATAAATTGCTTCCTTTCAACTTCCTTCCTTTGCATGTTGTGCAAGGGGAGCAGCCCTGCGGCGGGGCCGTGGATGGGGATTCCAATTTTACACCCTGCAGCTGTAAATCTCCATCCCCGCCCAGCCCACAGGCTTCATCTATTTATTTTGAAATAGCCCCAGCAAATCTGACAATATTTGTGTATTTCGGCAGCCTGGGGGAAAAGAAATCCACCCCGCCCCTCCCTTTAAAAAAGTGAGTCCCATGTGAGTAATAAAAACTTGAATAAAAAGTTAGTTGATGTGTTGCAGATCTCTCCAAGAGCTGAACACTGGGTGGGCATAGTGGAACTACCAGGTACAGGGAGACAAAATTTGGGTCAGAGAAACAATTTCATGGCTGCTAAAATTGAATGTGAGTGAGAAGGGTCCCTGCAGGATCAGCTGGGGTTTGTGTTAGGCAGAGATGCAACATTCCAGTTGTGTGGCTGAAGCAAGGCCCTGATTCATGTTTGCAGCTACTAAAATGCCCTTATTTGTTCTGGCTGGGCAAGTATTGCTTCTGAGCAGGGGAAATGTTATCAGCTTGGTTGTCCTCGTGAGATTTCTAGTATCTGTGGGTACATGCAAGAGAGCATTTCACAAAGCAAGTTCCTCTTTTGGGATCATGGGATTTGAATCTCCTTCTGTGGCCCTTGATGTTCACAACATCTGTTGGTTGTATGTTTGAAGTTCCAGTTTGGACCTGCTCTGGGCTCAGATAAAAGAGGAAGAGCATGATGTTGCACTAAAGGAGGGCGCCTGACATGAAATCTTGAGCAGTCACTTGTAGAAGGGGCCATGCCTTGTCCCTGTCTTAGAGGAAGAACACACATTTGGGGAGCTCCAGGGCACCAGGCTGCTCAGAGGTCCAGATTCCTACCAGAGAAGGAGAAGAATCTAAAATATTTGTCTCCTTCTCGAGCTAAGATGCATATAAAAGTGTCGTATTTGGGGTGGGGGAGGACAGGAGATTTGTCAAGTCTCGGTAGCAAATTGCTTAAATGTAATAAACCGCACACAAAAATGAGTGTTTGCCTTAATTCCAGCACTCCTCATTTCCCAGTTAGCTCAGAGCAGGCACGCTGGAAAAAATCAATGTTTTCTCCTTACAGTGACTGTATTCAGAGCAGAGACATGCGGGGCTGGGGGAAGCTCACAGGCAGTTTTTTCGGCTGTGCTGTGCGTGCTTAGATGAGGATCAAGACCTGGTTGAAAGAAGTGAAGAGTTCTGCCGCTCCTCGTCCTGTTGGGAGAACATCCCTGCTCTGCGTGGCCAGAAATCTTCCTCTCTCCAGCATATTTCTCTTTGGGTTTGGTTATTTTGTGGCTGGGTTTGTTCCTTTCTCAGTTAAGGCTGTACAACCCTTATTCATGGAGTACTGTTTTATTTCCTGGCCCATCACTGGCTGCAGTCACAGCCCACGTTACCTGCTGGGGTAGCACACACAGTTTGCACTGGCATTTCTTCCCGTGTCTGATTTTTCATTTGACAACATTTTATATCTTTGCACTATAATCAGCTCTTTTGGCTTCTTGTTGACATTAAAAAGGAGCAGGAAGCATGGGTACCTTAATGTTTCTGAAAAGAAAGGAGGTCAGTTTCTGATACCTTCGCCAATTTTTATGCAGCCCTTGCCACCTAAAATTCTAAGCAAATAAAATCGCATGAAAATGGAATGAAAAAAAAGCTGAGGGTAAACTGACTGATTTTGCTCACTACAGGACAGCTTAATTTTGGAAACAGAGGCGTGAGAGCAGTTGTGATGCCAAGGGAGACTTTCTGAGGTAAAAGTACTTTTTCTTTTTTCACTGAACTTTTGCCACAATGTCTTGATAAAAATGTCCCCATTTGAGAAAAATGAGATCAAGTAATTTATTTGATTCTTGAAGAAGCCATCAGTGCAGATACAGTTAAATTTGGAAGGAGTTCTGTTGAAAGAAAGAGATTTTGGGAGCGCCATCAATCTATGGAAAAGAGGGAAGTGAAGATATCCACTGCTGGATAAAAATAAGCTACTTGAGCAAGAGATGGCACAGTCTGCTGTGGTTTTCTTACACGTGATACCTTGAAGAGGAATTAGAGATGACTTGGAAAAGGCAAGGTGGGAGCCAAGAGGAGGGAAGGGATGGTCTGTCTTGTGCCAGTTCCCTGCACGCAGAGCCCATGAATCAGAAAAATGGGCTTTGTTATGACTTCAGCCACACTGAAATATATTAGCCTAGGCTGGGTCAAATGTTTTTAACCCTGCAATATATACGTACACAAAATTCTTAACCACCTGCCTTCCCCTGGTTCTTCCAGAGGAGAGGAAATATGTGGTTTAGACATCTGAGGGGAAAGTTCCCTTGAAGCCATGAAGGACCACACCAAATCATGGGCAAATACATCCCCTTCCTGCCTGTCACAGGTGGAGAGGGGTGTTCCTGGGTATGGACTTCATGGAGTGGAAAGGTAAAGCTCTCACCATTGGTGGAAACAAGAAGTAAAAGGGAATCAGGAGGTAAGAAGATAAAAGCAGAGCTCACAGAGACCCCATAGCTGGAAGCCAACCTGCAGTAACCCAGGCAGACACTGATCTGGGCTCAGAGCATCCTGGGGAGCCTGAAGGACTCCTGGTATTCCACCAGGGCTCTGCAGCCTGATTTCAGCATTCCAGTTTCTTTCTGATTTCAGCCAGGAGAGACGGGCTCCTTCTCTTTGAAAATAGTATTCAAACATTTAGTCCAGTGGGCTATTTGTCCACGTGCCTTGGCTTTGTGTGCATGCACACACGAGTGTTCTCACACATCGAGCAAATGCACAGGGGGCAGGGAAGAAAAGAGGGTGGAGGCAAAGTGGATCCAGTGTCTGAGCTGTGCCCTTGTGAAAGACAAACCAGAGATTGTGTGTAACCCCCAGATCACCACATAATGTGTGGAAGAAGCACAATGTGTAATGTAGAAGCCACAAGACCTAAGCCCACATGCAGATCCCACAAACCTGGAAGCTCATAACAGTTCACAGTGAACTATTTGGCTTTAGAAGAAAAAGGGTTGAACATCCAAGGGCTTGGGCTGGCTGGGGCAGCCTCTTGCTCTGCTGCACTGTCAGCTGTGAGACAGCCTTCCCCCAGGGCCTTTGGTCTGGCTTTCATTAGGAGGCCTGCAACCAGAAGGAAATTAAAAATCAGAAGGAAAATCCAAGATGGCAGCTCGGGTGGCTTGGTTGGGTGAACAGTGCTCATCCCAAAGATACTGGACAAACAATTAAAAATTTTCCTGCTGTTTTCAATATCCCATTCCTCTCTCAGAGGGGGTTCTGCTTGTACTCTTGGCTGCACCCACGCTTGTCTCGCTGAAGAAATGAGAACAGGGTCTGGTGTTCTAGAGCTGATCTGTGAATTTTTTACTTGCTCCAGTGAAAACACTATTAGCCTCAGAATTTCAAATATCCAAAGATACTGAGACTGGTTTAAAAAAAATATTATTTTCCCCAGTTAAAATAAATTAATAAATAAATAGGCTTCCATGTATTTGCTCTTTTTTTTTTTTTTGGAATCTACACAATGACTATTTTGAAGTCCATCTCTTTAGCAAAAACACTCTACAGTCTCCATAACTGAAATAAGTGAAGGCTGAGATTTCTGGGTAGATGAAGGAGCTGGGGACTCTCTGAAAGGGCCCTGAACCCCACAGCTGTCAGCCTCACTTCTCTGTGCTCCTGGGTATCACGTGGGGCCAGTGTAATTCCCCACACTGCTCTGCACAGGACTGCAAAACACATCCTGCAGCCTAGGGACAAGGAAAGGGGGAACCCTGGGAACACAGCCCTGCACTCCATGGCAGGAACGGGGATTTACCCCTGCCAATTACAGCCTGCAACATCAGCTGCACAGTCCTCAGGTACCAACCATGCTCCCTTCTCTGTCCTGTCTCCATCTGAAGAAAAGACAAAACTCTTCACCATTTCTCCTTCTTCTTCTTCTTCTTCTTTTCTCCCCCACAAAGAAGAACTTGCCAGGTCTGCATCTTTTTTTCCAGAACCGTTTCCTCTTTCTGATGTTAAAAGCATCTGCAGGACGGCTTGGTTCCATGCTGAGATGTCAACTCTGTCCCAGCAGTGGTGTCCCTGTGGCTGCACCAAGGGGTGACAACAGCTCCCAGGGCACCAAAGGACGTGGTGTGTGGACACTGTGTCTGTGAGGAGCAGGACAGCTCTGCCCTGACCAGGTGAAACCTCTCAATGGGCTGCTTGGCCCGTCTCCAGGGCACAGCCCAGCGTGGACTCACCCACAGGAACAGCAAATCTTCCTCTGGGTCTTGTGTATCTGTTGCAGGGTTTATTTGCCTTCGAGCTGGAGCTCTGCACCTTGCTGACCTGCCTCCTTGGCCCCCAGATGGGACTGGGCCCAGTCCTAAGCACACTCAGGTTTGTACCCAGCACCTCTCACGGTCTTGGGCTGATTCATTTGTCCCACAGCTCAGCTGGATGCACCAACCAGTGCTGGGGCTGGGCACCAAACAGCTAAAGAGGAGTGGAAAACACAGCAGGATTCCCTCAACACAACTGAAGTCACCTCAGCACTTTTACAAGGGTGATTCAGCTGTGGATGAAGCATTCAAGCTGTATTGGAAATAGCTTTTGTTTCCCGAATAGATGTTTGAAGTTTTGATTGGATTTTTTTCCTCGTCTAAATCAGGATGAAAGGGAAAAAATTGAAATTTCGTTGCAGATCTGTGATTTAAATATAAGGAGAAAGGCTGGGCCAGCGGAATGATTCTTTTTTTATGTTGACCCTTTTTTTTTAAATGACTATACATTAACATGAATTTCAAACGCAAGACTCATTTCAAACAGAAAATGGAAATTTTGCTTTTTGAAAACATAGAAACCACACCTATTGTTTTCTTCTAAATATCTTTTAAAGGCAGGAATCAGAAACCAGCCCTTTCCCACAAAGAGGTCTGGTTTCCACTGAATTTGCATTTTTGACTGAAAGCCTTGTTTCAAAGTCTTGAAATTAGATCAGGGTGAAGCAGCATTTGTATCTAATTGGCCTGGAGGAAGAAGAAAGCTCTGTGGGTGGGATCCATCTCGCCTATTTGCAGGTGTTTAGTCTGAATTATACGTCAATATAATACCTTATATAATACTATATAGTCTAAATTATACGTCAGGGGCACCTCCAAAAGGCTTTTGTCTCTGTACTGGTGGTACAAAGTGCCTAGAGGGATGGTTTACACTTGATACCCACTTTTTGAGTGGTTAAAACTACATGGGAGAAATCCTATCCTCGCTGTTCACACTCTGGCTGAGGGGGGAAGCTCAGCATCACAGCTCTGATGTTTTCAAGCTGGAGCATGTTGGGAGAAGAAGAAGGAGCCAGGTTCTTCATCAGTTCTTCAAAAAGGAGCCAGATATTTTTAGGTGACAGAAAATAGAACAGTTTTGTGCAGAATGAATCAGCTGAAGGAACACTGGTTGTTTCCATGGTCAGGTAAAACTTTAAAAATCTAATTTTTTTTCTAAATGTTCTTTGGTATATTCTTTTTTTGCAATTCCTTTGTAATTTATTTTTGATTGTAGATGGATTTTTTTTTCAGAGTTATGTTTATTTTTCTGCTCTGCTGAGTTCCTTCCCTTTTTATTTTTTTCCAGCAAAGTGCTTTGAATCCATTTGTAATGCTGCATCCGAGACAGGTAATATCACCTGCAAAGTTCCCATGTGTGACTGAAGCAACCTGGTATGGAAATCAAAAGTGAGCCAAACAGTGCATGCATTTTGCTTTATTTAATAGTTTCTAAAAGGAATATGATTTTTTTTTATTGTGGTTATGTTTGTCCCTTTTTGCAGGGGTGTTTAGCCTATAATGTTTGTGCTCACCGACTGGTTTGCAAGGGGCAGAGCTGCAAAGCCATTTGCCCTTTAATTTGAGATGCAAGGCCAATTTATAAACAGAATCCTGCAGATTTCGTTTTCAGACACCTATGCTGGATGAAGCTTGGCCTGTGACTGGAACATTTTGGGGTGTGTATATGCAGGAAGTGACCACAGCAGACAGTGTGAGAAGCAGACATTATAGGACGACCTTCCACAATCACCAGGCATGTTCATAATAATAAACAGCCCATTGACCAAACCCTGATGAGTGTGATGGTCAACTTCTTTGAAATTTATAGTGACAAATACACAGAGACAAAGAGCAGGGCTACAGGACAGCTCAGTGAGAGCCTCAGCATACACTTGACCCAAGAATCATAGAAACATGGAATAGTCTGTGTTGGAAGGGACCTTAAAGATCATCCAGTTCCAACCCCTGCCATGGGCAGGGACATCTTCCACTAGACCAGAGTGCTCAGAGCCCCATCCCACCTTGGGCAGGTCCCTGGTGGAAACAGATCTGACACTACAGTTTGCTATGCACTCAGTGTTTGATGCAAAGTAACTCGGGGTTTCCTTTTGTATACGTGGAGTTTTACAGGGGATATATTTAGTTAAGAGTTCCCACAGGAAGAAAAAAGAAAAAAATTTGTAAACTACAGAAGTTGGAGAAATTTCTGGTTTTGTTTCTGGTTTGTTTCAAAGAAAAGAAAGAGAAAGGGAAAGGATATTCCCCGATGTGTTACAAAACAATACAAGTGTGTATGTGTAACGACACAAGGCTCTCTTCCCATTCTCCCATTTGCTCTGCGCCCAGGGCACAGCCTTTTGCACTGCAATCCCCTCCTAAGCAGGGGAAGGGTTTCAAAAGTGTCTTGGTCCACTGCAGAAATCTTTCCTCCTCTACATCCTGGTGTGCAAAATTCCTGAGAGTGATGCCTCCAGCTCCTTTCCAGCTGTGCCATGGTCAGTGGGGAGGCAGCTGGGCAGCCCCTCTCACACACTGAGCTAATGTGGCACAAAGGAGATGGAAAATGAAGTTTCCATTCACCAGCAAGGGGGCCACAGCTCTGAGGTCTCAGGGCTCCCCTGACAGCAGCTCTTTCTGGAGACTTGCCCTGCTCAACCTGGTCTCTGCTGGAGGGTGACCATTGCCAGGGGTTTGTAGAGTTTCAAAACACAGACTGGTTTTGTCTGCTGGGAATCTCATAAAAAGTATTTTACTTGGAACTTCGACTTTTTGGAACTTTTGCTTAGAACTCTTACTTTTTACTTAGAACTGACCATGAGCTTGGAGATAAATGCCTAGAGAAGAGTGTGACACCTCAGAATTAAACTGAAGGACCACCTTTATTAGCATATTTTCTCAACAGACTATTCCTAAATGTGTCTCCCTGCAGCAGGCAAGCAAAGATTTTATTTCTTTGGAAATAAAAGCACCAGGCCTGAGATCCATTCTGTTTTCAGGGCAGACACATAATTCCCATTCATTTTAATGGGGAAGCTTCTCCTGCTTCAAGGAAATATCAGACCCATTAGAGACTGAGGATATTATTTTAGACTCCCCAGTCCCCTACAGCACTGGGGGCTGGTGTATAAGTAGGGTCAATATCAAAGCTGTCCCCTGCTTGTTTGCTTCTCATGATTCTGTCCCACAGCACAGATCTTGCTGCAGCACAAGACCATGGTGGGGTTTGACGTTGCATTGCGTCGACCTGGTTTGGTTTGTTTTCCCTTAAGGACGTCTCAGTGAGATGAAAAATGAAAGGTCAAACCTGCCAAACCCAGGATTGCCTCCTAAAGGAGAGCCCATTGGAGATAAGGCAAAGTTACTGAGTTTGGGCCCAGGCATGACCTACTTACCAGGCAGAGTTATGAGAACTCATGTTAGGACAGTTTGTTTTTCAGCCTGGTTTCTCATGGGAACAAGGCTTATGCAATCGTACTGTCTCTGTGTCTGTGTCTACATCCTCCTCCCCTCCCCAATAACTTTTGGACTCGTTGCTCAATTTCAGCAGGGGGGTAGAAGTTCCAGGGGTGCTTCTGGTCCTGCAGGCATTTTAAAATCAGTAGAGGAGAGGGAGGCTGCAGGTGTTGGCTGCAGCGAGGGTTTGTGTGGCCCAGCCCGGAGAGCAGAGCAGAGCTGCAGGCAATGGCTCAGCCACGCTGCTGCTGGTGGATCCACACAGCACATTCTGTCACAGCTCCTTTGTGACACTCACTGCTGAGCCTCTCAAACCTCAGCTCCTACTTTGTTGCTTTTTCTGTAAAACGAGGCGAATTTGAGGGGTTCTGTTAACTAAGAGCCTTTCAAAGCACGCCAAGGGGTGGCAGGGGAGCATCCCTGCTGTAACCTGGTGGAGTTAAAGAAGGTTAGAGGGGGATGAGGAGCTCCTCTGGGCTCAGGAACAAAGCTCACTCTGCCAGGGCTACAAGGGATGTGATGCTGCTGAAGTTTGTCATGGTAACACTCACACACCCAGGACTCGGGAATCAGCTCGAGTCAGGGTCTCACTCAGACCTAGGGCAGCTCCTTTTCACCTCCCTGCCTTCCAAAAAGATTCCTTGCCAGGGCTGCCATGTGAACTCAGTTAATTACAGGGGAGGAAATTACTGCTCCACAGACTTCACAGAGAATATTCAGCACAGGTACAGCACTTAATGATGGGCAATTAAAACACTCTATATCTAATTGCTAAGCAGTGGTGGGTTTGGTGAGGGACCACTTCCAGTGAGCAGGTGATAATGCACTCCCCAGATCACAGAAGAGTCGTTTCAAAATGATAGTGTGAATTTATTAAACATGCTATGGAAGACAAATGTTATTATACAGGGAAAGACAATAGATCAGGAAAATTCCTTGGGCTTCTGCTAGCATATTACATGTATGACAGTTTCTTTTGGCTCATAAATAGCAATGGAAGAAAACACATGAATACTTTTAATGATTTGTAGGGGATTTTAGGGATCTTCTCCTCATAAATTCTCGTTTTTTGGGCAAACTGGTTTGCATGATAGCTAAACAGATGAGGAAAGACAATTTTTCCATTTATTCATTTAAGTTTCCCAGAAGAGATTGAGAAATTGCTATTTTAAACATTGCAGAGTTAGATTAAAAAGGTGCAATTAATTAATGGGTTGTTTGGAGGGGCAAAAAGATTGTGATGCCTCTTGAAATGAGTCCAGGACAATTTCAGACTGCTAATTTCTTCTAGAGCAGATTCTGAAGGGTGAAGGGTTTGTCAAAAAAGTCTGGGTTTGACCCTTATTTGTCATGCCTGTCCATGTCTCCCTCACTCTAGAAATTAGAGCTGAAGTTCCAGGCTACATCTGCTTTGGCCCAAGAAGAGCCTCAGTCAAACCTGGATCACCTTTAGGTGCTTTTCCTCTCCACATAAAACTCTCTAACAAAAACACTCCCCACTCTCCTGAGTGCTGATTGTCTCTGCTAGGGGCTCTCTTCCCTTCCTGAGCTGTGTAGACTTGGTACAGTGCTCTCTGGATTGTTTTCCCTCCTTCCCAACCCGTGCATCTCCTTTGAAGTCAAAGGAGCTACTGTGATTTTTTTGCCCCATTGAGATGCTCACTGTGGAAGAAGGATATAAAAGACTACTGCTCACAGGGTGGGAGCTGCTGGTTTCCAGTTTCTCATTAATTTTTCACTTGTCTTTCATTTCAGTGGGTCAACACTATGCTCCACCTTTGGCACAGACACAAATGCTATTTTTTTTTTATGTGGTTCAGTGGGAGGAATGGTTTTGATCATTAAAAGCAAAGCAAAAATTATTTCAAGCAAAATTCCAGAGCCTCTCTGCATCCATTTATCTTTCCATGGCTTCCTTAAAGCATTGCCTACTTGCTGTCTGGGGAATATGTGCTCCAACTGTGTTTCACCACATTTACAGGAGCAGTCACATATGACCAGGACTAAAATTTAATCTTAATTGCCCACAGGCTGCTGCCATTGAACCCTGTTGGCATGTAGGGTTTTAAAGTGTTGAAATGAACCCAGTAGAAACAATAAGAAAGGCAATACCATATTTAGTAGTGAACCATCCTTAAAAATATGAATATGCTAAAATCTGAGCGAAGAAGGCTCACATCTCTTGAAAGAATGTGTGATTTCCTGTAATCCTCTCCTTAAAATATTCCTGATTGGGACGTTGAAGCAGTGAGAGAAGAGAGGGGTCTCTGGAGAGCCCACCACTGCTCCTTGCTGAGGCAGGGCTTTGGAAAGTGAATCACTGCAGTGTGACTGGATCCCTGCCATCCACCAAGGATCAATAAAGTTTTATGCACCTTCCTGCCAGCCTCAGGTTTTTGATTCCAGGTGTTTGCATTAATCTGGGACACAATGGAAGGAAGAAGTTGCTATGGTTGCATGGAGATGGCAGCACAATCTGGGCCGACTTTAGTCAGCAAGTGCAAGAAGTTTAATTATCTCAAATAATTGCACTTCTTGGAGCCTTTATGCTGTTTGCTTAAATCCACTGAGCACTGATGCCATGAGTGCTCCACATATCCGAGTGTCTGGGGTCTCCAGTGCTCAGTAACTTTGTGCCTTACAGGAGAATCTTTGTGCCTCACCATCCCATCCCTCGAAGAGGTCAAAGCAGTGAACATCCTGGTGCAGAGGTGTGAAGGGAAGTCATGGCAGAATAGGACATAAGTTCATTTTAGGTTTGAATTTTACAGCTGTGTGATCTCAGAGTGTAAAACCAGCCCTTAGTTCGTAAGAGTAAATCCTTCCTAGGGACTGAAGAGTTTGCATGCTTTTGTAGGTTTAGGGCATCATTTTAACCCCTGGGCTTGTGCAAATTCTATGTGATGACACCTGCAACTGTTAGAAATTATTACAGCCCTCAGACTGCAGTAATTGGGGACCACAGTTTGTGCTGCAAGCGTTGCTCTCTGGAGCTGCCCTTCCCAACCAGAACTCCTCAGCGATGGCTCCTGAGAGCCTCCTCTCATCTCCATAATTTCCCTCTCCATAATGTGTCCCTTTTTGTTCCATCTGACGTTTCTACCACCTTTAAGAAGCCTCACAGAGAAGGGCCCATGAGGTTTGGATGTAATTGGCATATGGATGGCGCTTAGATTTTTTAATATATAGTTTTTATAAGGCTGCTTTTATGTTTGCCTTCGCTCTTTGATCTCCACTTGAAAAACGTTTTTCATGGAGTTTGTTTGAAAGCACAAATAATCGCTTACCACAACTAAGGGCTAGCAAATAGTTCTAGAAAAGAAAGAAAACCAAAGAGAATCATGAGCTGATGGAGATGCCTTGAAAGATGTTTTAGAAACAGCTTGTAGCGGCACATTTCGCAGGACTGTTCATCAAGTTAATTCTCCTGTCGCATTGGCATTCCTGGATATGGTAATAAGAACAAGGGAAGTTGTAATGGATTTCTAAAATGGGAGTGTTTTAATAGATTTAAGTAAATTACTTGTATTCAATACTGTAGTGTTGTGATGTGACACACTACAATGAAAGATAAAGTCACTCGCAGATATAATCTGTGGCTCAAAAATAAATATGATGACTCCCATATAAGTTGGTATTTAACTAGATATGTCCCTGGAAATGAAGGAGCTCTGAAAACCATAAAACATCACTGCTGTGGTCTGATAGTAGCAGGAGCAGTCACAGTGGATGAGAAGAGCTATTCCAGCCTTTTGCAGTGCATTTGTAGCAGAAGCCACTTTTGTCATGGTAGATGAGCTGAAAATTGAGATACTCTGACAAAGGAGAGTGGTCTCAGGGTGACTCAGCATGACTAAAAGTCCCCAAAGCCTTGAAGCAGTCTTTATGCAGGGTGAAAACCATCTGTATTATCCTGCTGATCTTGTGGGTCTTCATAATAATCATGTGGGGTGCAGGTGTGTGTGAGAAAGCCCATGCTGAGATAGAATTTATTCCCTTCAAAATCTCTCAGGTCTGGGAGAAATCCCCCTGGCAAAGACCAATCAAATAGCAGAATATTTTAAAAATGTTAAAAGTCAATTTTTTCTGTCACTAACATTAAACTACTGTAATGCAGACCAGTTAATGATGAGGCTTCATGAAATAAGACATTAATCTCCACTTGTAATGCAAGAGCCATACAACTTGCTTCAGCCTTAATCTTTCATGAGTTATGGACTCTTCTGTGATTCATAAAACAAATAAATCACACCTCTAAGCTACCATCTATTTATTACCATTTTTAAATGTCCAGCATAGAATAAAAAGGGTATATTTTGCTTGCCAGAAGTTGTCAGCTACTGAGTAACATTTGGGAACCAGAGGCCTGACTGTGCATACAGTTTGGAGACAGGTTTTGTCTTTGCTCCTGGAGACAGCCGGCTCCATGGAAGTGCACTCATGGGGCTGAAAGTGTAAATTTTATCCCATTCTTTCAGGCTGTGTTGATAGTGAGGAAGCCACTGACCTAAAAGATGACAGAAAGTCCCTGGCCTTCCTTTTGAGAAAGAGACAAAGGCTAATCAGTAAACAGGACTTGCCAAGTTATGAAACCATGGGGAGAATAAGGGAAAAGAATAATTTGGAACAGCAAAAATCAGACTAGGACTAATATTCAAATAATTAGGAGACTTATTCAGGCCAGAAATCACAGTTAGTCTGGTACTTTAACATGTTCTGTGCTCATTTGAGTGTTATTCTCTTTGCAGTAGAACCAACACAGTTCATACACACAGCCTGTCAGCCCAGCACACCTGAGAGGGGTTTATTGCTGGCAGTAAAGTTTGCACCCAATGTTTACAGTGAGAGAAAAAAAAAAGAGTAAAAGCATCTGCTGTTAGGAACCTTCTGTGGTCCCATTTTTCAGAAGAGTCCTCCTGGTTGGTTCCTGACCTACACCACAAGGTTGGCAGTCTGGTTGGCTTGGCTGTCCCCAGATCCCACTGGTGTCAGCAGGGAATTCAATTCACTCCTTCCACCTCCTGCCTACAAAGACCACAACAACTCCCATTGTAGCTGCTGACCTTGGCCTTAGATTTCAAAACCTCAGGGACACAGAGGAGTTACTGAAGTAAATAAATAAAATGGAACATAGGAGGCATGAAGTACACTCCCTTGAAACCATGCCCATATCTGCTCCTGCCCAAGTGGAAGTTTATGGACATAGGGTTGTGCTTTGGAGCTTTTCTTCATATTTGTCTTGTCCGTGATTTGTTTGGAGGAATTGTAAAAATATGGATCTCCCAGGGCACTTCTTGTAAGCTGTACTGAAACCTTGGCTGTGTTACAACTCCAGCATCCACTGCATTACTGTAAAAAAAATGGGTCCGTGGACTCGAAGAACAAGCACAGTAACTGCATGTCCTTTCTAAGAAATGTTAAAAACCATATAAATAATAACCAAGTGCAATCTTTCCTCTTGTCATATGCTGCATATTCCATTAGACAGCATTCAGATCCTGTGTCATATTTGGGTAGTTTCTTTCTGTGAAATGCAGGTGGAATTGGAAAACGGGAGCTCTGTCACCCAGATGATGCAGACAAATATTTTTTTTTGCTTCTTTTGGCAAACAAATAAAAAGATTTTTCTATATAAAGGACTACTATAATAAAGGAAATTCAAGAAGCTCACAAGTCAAAGGCAGTCCCTCAAGGAAATAACTGCTTTCCACAAAAAGAAGAAAAAAAAAAAACAGAATTCAGAGAAACAAGAAGAGGAAAAGAAGCAGAATTCAGGAGAAACACTCTTAAAGCTCAGGATGAGTAAATGCCTGCTGCTGATCTACTCCTCCTTTTGTTTTTAAAGAACTGGAGTTCTTGGGCTGTAACGCTGTAGTGGTGGTTGCAACTTTAATTTCAGTTCACTTTTCCCCCAGAGACATTTCCTCACTCCGAGTCCGTGGTGAAGCTGTCTGGGGAAAGCTTCCACTCTAGATGCTGCTCAGACACATTTACAAAAAGTATCGTGGATGTTCGTGTTAAAGCACCTATAGAGACTCGTGTTCTTTACTATCAGAAAGCAAATTCTGGAGCAACTTCTTGTTTTCAAAGGAGCAAAACGAACAAGTGGAAAAAATCTGGTCATTGATGACAGCAGAGCTGCCTATGAGGGATCACTGTGGCATACCTCAGGTTTCTAAAGCAGCTGTTGATAAATGACACCAGAAGGTGTCTTTTGCCTTGGAAACCTGCCCATTTTCATAAAGATTTTGTTCTGAAACCCCTGCAATTATGTTACACTGCTCTTGCACCACTCCGAGGAATTTTGCTTTTGATTTCTTACAGCTTCATGCAGACTCAAGGAGTTTGACCTCTTTATTAAACCTAAGCATCAATCTGTAAAAAGCCTCTTGATTGTCTAGACAACTACTTGTGAAAGTCAGCTTTGTTTTGTTGGCTCTGCGTCCCTGGGGGTACCCACACTGCTCCTTCTGTTCTTGTCTGTCAATACTCTTTCGGCCAAAATTTCTGTTTTGTTTTTTTTTTTCCCCTGTATCTGCCAATTATTTTTGTTTTGGAAACCAACTGAAAAAATATTTCAGTGCCGTTCCTTGATACTTTTTCATTTTTAATAAATAAATGCCAACAGCCTGGAGCTTATGAGCAGCCCTACAGTAATAAAAGGATGTACACAGCAGGCAGTACTCAATTTGCAAAAGAAAAACAGATTAACATTTCAGGTTTCTGAGGGCTTTTTGTCAACAACAGAACATTTAAAAACATCAGTCTAAGAGTAATTGCATTTATCAGTGCATTCTCGGCTGATCCTTTGGCTGTTTCCCTTATTATGAAATGGAGTAGCTATTGGAAGTCCTTTTAAAAAAAAAATATATATACATAAAGTGAAAATTTGGTAATAGTAAAGTTGATTTGACTGTATGTAATTCTCATTTCTGGGATGAGATTACACGCATCAGAATGATGTGAATGCATGGGTAACAGTGGGAGAGTGAACGCCCACAGCCAGGCCCTCAACAGCTACAAAAACTGGGACCAAGTCCTGTTCCTGGGCACTTTTACAGAAAGAAAGTTCATTGTAAGCAACAATGGAAAAAAGCACTTAAAAAAAAAAAAAAAGAGGAAAAAAAAAACCTCAGCAGAGACTTTAAGAAAACACCAGGGGAGTATCATTTCCCCGTTTCTTTAGCGGATGCTCACCAGCCACTTTTCAGGGATAATACCACTGATTGCACCCAGGCAAGGAACAACATGGAACGAGACGCTGCTCTCCTGCTCGGAATTCCCTATGAGGCTGGAGAGGTGCCAGGAATGCCCTGAGAGCGGCCGGCAATCAGCTCCTGGGAGCTGCTGCTCCTCAGCGCCCGCCCCGAGCACCTTCCCCTGCCCCTCACAGAGCTGCCGTGCCCTACCAGTAACTCCTGCCAAAGGAATGCAGACAGGCTGCACTGGCCACAGGATGCAGGATTTTCCTTATTTCTTCCTCACACAGTTGCCCCAGCTGCTGGGGATTTTTTGGTCTCCTCTGGCGTTTCTCCCCTGATGGAGAACAGACTTTTTTTTTTTTTAAATTTTTGCCTGATTTTATGATAATTCACTTAGACATTTCTGATAATTTTGTCTTATGTATATTTATTAGGGTTTTTTTGGGTTTGTTTTTTTTTCCTTCTAACATCATTAGATTTGTTTTGAACTCAAAGGTCAGTTCCTACACCAGGACAAATCAATGTAACTACATTGATTTCAAGGATTGCAGCATCTTTCATTAATTCCTATTGCCAGAGATAGTGTGGTTGTCTCTGAGGAAGAAGATTGATATAGATATACATATATATTTTTATATATATATGTATTTGATTCAAATCACAAAGAAAAAAGAAGATTCTATGAAGAATGTAATTCTGTAGCATGTCATTAACCATGCAATTAAGGCATAGAGGTGTTAAGTGATCAATACAACAGAATCTCAGCCAAAGACTTCTCTAAGTCCATGCCCTCTGCTGTTCCCATTCTGTCTTTATAAAAAAGAGCCCTGATTCTTGCACAGGAGATCCTACCATCTTTTTTTCTTACTAAGAAATATGTGGTTTCTTTATTTGGTTGTACTCCATTAGCAGCCTAAAGGACACATTCCCCAGTAAAATAACCTAAGTGTTGGTCTTACTCATTTCAATTCAATCATTTCAAAATGAATTCCAATTGCTCATCTAATTATATTTCCCTACTTTTATTGGTCTACTTGTGAGAGGAGTAGTTGCCTGCGTTCTTTAGGCTATAAATTAAATATATAAGGAGAGAGAGGAAGAGAATTAAAATCAGGCAAAACGTTTCAGTGTTAAAGTGAGAAGTTATGTCTTTAAAAATCAATTCTGTAGTAAAGGTGTGTCCGTGGTTGCACAGAGATCTTTCCCCACTTTACAGGGAGTTCCCAGTCTGTGCAGTTCTGTACCTTCACACGAACCTGATAACTCTCTCCAGGGAAAGAGCAGCATTTCCTACAGCCAAAATACGTTTTATTAAAAACAGAACCTTCCCTGTCAGGTCCCATGGCTCCTGCTGGACTTGAGGGACACCAAGCAATGGTGCCAGGTTTGCCACACGCTGGTGGTGACACCTCCATGCCTGGTGCACAGATAAAGCAGCCAGGACACCCGGCCACCTCCTCCTCCTCTGCAAACCAACACCTCCCCTCGGGTTGGTGTGACCAGAGGCATCAGTGCTGGTGGTTGAAAATCACTGCAGAGCATGAGGTGCTGCACAGCGGGGCTGTGGGCTGCTGTGTGGTGAAGAGGAGGAAGTTCAGAACCTTAGGAAATGTTTTAGATACTTTAAAGATTGTTAAATGTAGTCTGTATGCACTTCTCCTTTCCACACTGGTCTGCCATGCGGGTCCTGGCTGAGGCTGGGACATCTCCCAGCACATCTCTGCCCGAGCCTGCAGACATGTGGGTGAGGCAGAGGGGCAGCAGACACACACCAAAGGGCCTCCTGAGCCTCATGTTTGGATGGAGGAAGTAAGGTAATGAAAAGGAAGCCACAACCTGGCCCTGAATTAATTAGTTCACAACACATGGCATTAAAAAATACATTCCAGTGAGCGGATGGCTTTGCAGCTATATCATGGGATGGGTCTGGTCTTTGATTCCTCAGTCCACATCTTTCACTCCCCACAGCCCCTCTGTACCTCTGCATCATGACAGTCCCTTGTCACCCACAGGGACAGTCCCAGGGTGGCACTGGAATGGGGCCTCTGCCATGACTGGAACAGGAACTACACAGCCTGAGCCTGACAAATCATTGAATTCACTTTCTCCCTGCCTCCTGCAGTTCTCTACCCGCTGCAAACAGTGGAATCACAAGATCTAAGAAAAGACCAACATAAGGGACCTCAGGCCTCCACAGGGCCTTGGACTCTCTAGTTCAGAATATATTTTTCTTATTTCTTTTCTTGCCCATGCCTAGGTTTACATGGAATTGATTTCACATCAGTTGGCAGAGAGACAGTCCTATGTAAAAATGCTTTGCTGCCACTTGAATTCAAAGAATTAACTTTGCACAGGAAAAAAAAAAGTGGGTTTTTTATTCTAGCTTACTCTGTTTAGGTCCATATTTTCAGCCTCTGGAGTTGAAACAGGTGAATTATTCTGTCATCACAATTCATTTTGTTGGAGAACTGAGCCTATCAGAAACTTTTCTGCCTCGAGTGGACTGTCTCTGGGAGTTCTGGGGAGAAAGAAAACTATTGGAATAAAGTTGCACAAATAGTCAGCACCAAGAGCCTAAGTTGCTGTTCATTTTTCCTTTAACCTGAGGGCAATTAGAACCATAATGTGGACATCAACTGTCCCAACAGACATAAAGATCTCAGATTAGATGGATTTTGCAGCAGGCCTCACACAAGTTCCTTAGAGAGGGCAGGCAGAGCAATTCTCCAGTGGTCCTCTCCCTCTGATCTAAACTGTTTCCCCCATCCCTGTGCTGGATGTTTAGCCCAATTTTTAGGAAGTCTCCTGGCAACTTTTAAATCTCTACAGGTGCTATTATTGAGGTGTCAGTTGTCACGGAGAAGGGGATAATATTTCACGACATCAAAATGCTCCATAATCATTTCAGAAGGTTGATGATATTGCTGCTAGGCATCGTCGAACTCTTCCTCACATCACTGCAGACTGAGGCTTTCCCTCTGCTCCACACAGCCCAGATATAATCCCTTCTGATTAGAGCCTTTTCTCTTTGATGCTCTCCTTTGTCATCCACACACTGGGAAAATTGCTCTCTGTTGAATTACATGCTCCGTGCCGTTTGCATAGTTGTCTTTTTCAACCTGGAAGCAAAGCTGTCTGTGCCTGAGCAGCGATAGGATTCTGACTTCTAGTAAATCTTTGATTAATGAAGCTCAGGTAAACAGATTAGTCATTAACCTTTGCTTCTCATGATCAGATTACTTATTGATGTAGAGTGGTTGTGCTGCTCCCATGCTGCCAGGGATGGGAATCTTGCTTTCCCTTCAGACTTCAAGAATCTTCCCACCATCTAAAAAAGAGCCCCCTTTCAGGATGGTGATATTAGAGAGCTGCTGCCTCTGCAGGGAGTCATCTGTTTTGTATGGGATCTCACTGCAACCAGGGCACTTTCATGCAAATATTAATTGGTGTTGCCCACTAGTAGAGTGTGCTATTCATATCTCTGGTTCTATATTTCAGCTAGACAGCTGTCCGTGAGGGAAGCTCAGCTGAGGCACAGAGCAAATACACACAAAATGAGGCAAGTTTTTAAAAAATGGTACACTCTGAATCCATGGCCGTGCAGGACAGGTGCTTAAACCCTTGAGAAAGGCCAAATTCTTGGTCAGGAAATCATTGTATAATGCCCATGTCTGTAGATAAACAGAAGGCTGCTTTAAATCCATTCAAAGCTGACTTAATTCTGGGCTCTTTATCTGCTGTACAGGTCTCCCAGGATGGGCAAAGGCAATCTATGAGCTGAAGGCAACAAGAGAACCAGGAACAAGAAATCTTTTATCCCTGCCAGCTCCATCAGGCCTTTGTGCATGGCATTCAACTTATGGCCTCTGTGAAAGAAAGGAATGATGTTCCATCATCAGTGAAGGAGAGTTTCAGACCCAGACAGTGGCAGAAAGCTGAGCACTCCTTTGTGCCCATCACTGCAGTGCTGCCCATCTGGAGAGGGTTTGCAACCTCCTCCATTTCCAGACTATCTCTACCAGTCTCCGTGGGTGCAGAGATTCATTTACCAGGGGAATGGAGACAGATCCACAGGGGTCTTATTTTCATCACCTGCAAATTTAGATTTGGGAAATTTACGTAGGACAAATGAGCAGATGTGACCTGTACCTACCTGCAGCCTACACATGCAGAGAGGGAATTCCAATTACACACCAATCTAGTTCATTGATCTCTAACACACTGGATTGTATTTAAACCTGCAGACGTTTACACTGCAGTCCTGAATGCAGAGAAGTACAATCAGAATAGAGACATAAAGCTTCATATTTTCTAGCTCATCAACAGACTGAGCTTCATGTTTGCACTTTCAGTTTTGCATCTTGCAAACCCCAACCCTCGCTCCCATTTCCAGTCCCGGGATCCCCCGTGCACACAGCTATTAGCAGATGGAAATCTAGCAACCTGATCTGTGGGCCCAGTTGGGTAATCAAACATTTAATTACTAACAATTATCCATTAATGCTTATAAATTAGGTTGCCAAACCACTTCTACAGACTACAAATATTTGCATCTAGACTCGTCTGCAAAAATGGAAGATGCCTGTGAAAAGCTACACCACAATGTCCAACACCGGCGTTTTCATCGGGGCTCTTCAGACTGACACAGAAAATGCAAATATTTGCTGCATCAGAAAGGTATGAAAAACTAGGAAATTAGAAGTTGAAATTGAGGGAATCATGAAAATCAGTTTCTAAGTCAAATTCCAAGTTTGCTTGATTTCTCTCACATTAAGATTCTTCTTCCTTTTCACCCTTCTCTCTTGCCTCTTCCTCTGGAGTTGATTAAACATTTGCCTCCACCCTACAAATATATATTGGTCCAGAGGGCTTATTTTATTCTGAATTACTTCCTGATATTAATAATGGGGTTTTATGACTCGTCATGCATCTAGGAATGTTGTTTATTAAAATAAAGTCTAACAACATGATTTCAGGTGACACTGCAGAGATGAACGTGTGCTTTTCACTACCACTCAACTAGGAGAGACTGTAACCCTCTCCAGTAAGAACACACTGCATTGCTATGCAGAAAATGTAAACCAATTCTATAAAAGGGTTCCAGTTCCCATCCTGCTAAGTAAGTTTTGCTTTATATAATTGTCTGCTTTCTACTGTCTGTTTTATTAAAGTGATGTGGTTGTGATCTCGTCCACGTGACCTCTCCCTTTGCTCACAGGGGAAATGTTGGAGTGGTATTGCAAGCACTGGGACTTCAAGGCTACATTTAAATTAGTAAATTCAAACGTGTCTGGAAACATTCCCAGGACTAGAACAAAACTGTTTATACAGTCAACTGCTAAGCTGTTCTCTGGCATGAATTTGGCCCGTTCCAGCTCCTTTTTTCCCTGAATGGATTGTGATCACAGCATGGCCAAGGAGCAGTGCACATGAAACTCCCACTTTTTGAGAAGATAAATGAGTTTATTTGTATGTATGCTGTCCACCTGCTGGCCTCAGTGCTTATTCCTAAGTGAATTTTATTTACTTGATGAGGTAGAACCAAAGCACCTTGAACTGAGCACCCAGGCGAACAATTTTCTTTGGAGAATCACATTGATTTGAGGCAAATGCTGCACATGGCAGGGACCAAAATTAGCCACTATCATGCACAGTAAAAGCTGATGCATGTGCAAAATTAGGCTCCCAGTAACAATCTGGATAAGTATCAGTTGGATCTGAATGGTGCAAAAGCTGAGCATTATAGAGACAGGGTCCTCAGCTGAAAGCTAATGTCTCTTGTTGCATTATCAGGCTCAAATTCCCTGCCAAAGAAATAATGCCAGAGGAATTGTAGAAAGAAGAGGGTGTGACGGTTTAATGGGATTTTAGTAAAATATGATATATTTTTTTTAATTTGCCTGAGTGTTTTATTCTTTTTAAGTAACTCTGAAGGGATCATCTAATTCTATAGATAAGCCATGTATAGTCACCAGCCCAACATAAATTAATTGAAATGGCTGCTGAACACAACACTTGCTTTTACTGAGAATGCCAGAAGTTCTTCAAGGACTACATACTCTCTATCTCTTTTTCTGCCTCCCCTGGGGTCTCTCTCCCCTCTTTTTCATCTTTTTCTTTTTTTTTTTTTTTTTTTTCTTTGATGCCCAAGATGGTTCCATTAGTCTTGCAAATATTAATTCCCAATGCAAACAGAATGTGTCAGGTGCAGGGGGATGTAAATGGAAAATTAATTGAAGAGCAACGTGTAGGCTTGTGCTATACAATGTCCTCAGCATGAATACTCAAACAGAAACCTGCCACTGACTTGCTGCCCCTCAAAAGCCCTTCCACACATGGAACACAAAGCTGGGCTGCTGGCACTGCCTGATAATTGATTCCACTTTTGGGGTTTGTTGTTCCAGGATCCCTGGGGCACAGCAGGGCTGACTGCACAGCCAGGACTGAGCCTCTGCCCTTCCCTGGCTCAAGGCCTGACCCAAACACGGCCCCAGGAGAGCCAGGGGGCAAGGTTTTGTCATCCTCCTCTTCCCAAGGCAATCAGTCCCTCAGGAAAGGTCAGGCTGCCATCAGCTGCGAAGTTCCTGTTAACCCTCTCCAGTCAGGAGTGGTCAAAAAGCATTACTGACCACTGAGCTCTGAGCAGGAGCTTTTGGAGCTTCTTACCAATCTCTGACAATGCAAAGTACGTAAAGTGACCCATGAATTTTACTGCTTTATCTGTTTCATAAATCGTCCTCAGATTATGATGCTATTCAAATCACTTGCTGCAGATGCTTTGGGAAAAAAGAAATTCCTTTAACACTTCAGAACAATTATTTGTAATCTATGTTATTTTGACAAGACCCTGTTGATGATACAGTGATTTATTTTTTTTGGCTCATTGATTAAAGGAGTTGTAGATTTCTGAATTATTAGATTTGGAGGTGAGAATTCAGAATTTCATTGCAATTAATAAGCTTTCAATCCAGAAGAAATAATAGTTCACTCATTCCATGTCCTTGAACAGCACAAACCAGAGGTTTCAGGCAGTTCTTTCCCCCCGTACTTTGATGTATGAGTACATTTGACAAAGCTTTATCTCCTAGAAAATTATTCAGTCTTTCTTTCAAGCCATATAGAATTCTCCTGCTTTCAATAAAAATCCCAGATGTTCCCATGACTTCCCCCTCATTAAAATAATTTGCTACAGTATTCCTGGGAAACTAATAGAGGTAGTTGAGAATACAAGCAGAATTTGTAATGAATTTTCACACACTTTTTTAGTATTTTCCCAGCAAAAGTTCCAAGTTTTGGGCTGTTGCTGCACATTTTTATCCAGACTCATTATATCTGGTTTAGTGACATCAGGAGTCTGGATCCTTTCTCTGGTCAATGAAGAAAAATAAACTGTCCCAGGGGGGTTGCATTTTCCAAGGCTGGTCTCTCTACTGACTACAACAGGAGGTTGGAAAAACCAGCAGACCTTCAGCACCTCAACAAGATATTTAAATTTAGGTGGGAAATACCTCTGCTTGCTCAATCTTAGGGCTGGTCCTTGGAGTGAAAGAATAGGGCACAAATGTGGAAAAACCCAAGGAAATCTATCACCCATCTCCAGCAACCCTTACTGGTCTTTTCTGGCACTACTGAGAGATATTTTAAAGAATCCACCAGGGTCAAAATTGTTTCCACTCTCACTGAAATTATAACTCTATTCCTCAGCCTTATCATCACCATCCTGAGGCTTTTCTTGCTCACCAGGGGAAAAGCAATAGGTCAGATCTTTAACATGCACAATATTAACTTTCTAAATCCTACTTTCTCTCAGGACTTACTCGACTAGATAATTTCCATTTATTTTGGACACATTCTGATATCATGTCTATGGAGATTTGTGGGGAAAGTACAGACGATACAAAGGATTTTGCTTTTTACTCTTAACCATCCCCCGATCACCACCACCAAGGGTCTTTCTGCCTCCTTTCACATTTCCATTTTCTATTTTCCCCTGTTTCTCTGCACTCAGCATCCTGCAAAGCAGTGCTGTACAGTCTTCCAGTAAATATCTCATTTAAAGAGTGAGGAAGCCTGAATTAAATAGGGCAGGGACTCTTGCTGGCCCGAGTTAATGGAGATTTCTTTTAGTGAGATGTCAGATCTAGACAGTTCAGCTCTGCCAGGGACGTGACAAACCTTCCTCCCACATTTAACAGTCTATGAACAATGATCCCCTAGGAAGGTGTGTGATAGCCTTTGGATGAGACCATGGCTCATTTTTAGGTATTTTCTCATAATTCAAGGCCACAGCTTAAAACCTGATATAAGTGAATGAGAACAGCAAGAAAAGCAAGTCCTGGAACCAGGAGCAGCTGTCATTGGCTCAAAGGCAGACAAGAAACCCCATCACCTTGACCCAGTCTTGATAAATTAATTATGTTCTGTCATACAACCAGTGGAAAACATGGATGTGTCTAGGAGATAGCTACAGAAGACAACCTGACAAGTTTGGAAGATGAAATTATTCTAATTTGTACAACTGAAGCCAGAATTCGGGACAATGTTACTCAGTAGCTGGAAATTTCATGATCATAGTGGTGGACCTCTCCAACCTTCAGAGAAAAAGCATCTGATAGGGGATCATGTATTGGTAGTGATACACTGCAATTAGAAGGCTGGAGGTCATAAAAATTAGCACTGCTCTGCTCCCAAAATTGTGCCACCTTGTACTCTGGAGTAATCACTAGGGCAATGAACAATTTCTCCTGGCTGGTGTCTGCCACCACTTGACAGTTTCTTAACTGTGATCATTTCAGAAGTGACAAAACTTCCATCCTTGCTAGGGGGAAAATAAAAAAAAAAAAAAAAGGTTAATTAACCCCAAGCTTTCTTTTCTGAAGCACACACGCCCAGAGCATCAGCATGCACAGAGAGTTGTGCTACTAAATGTTTTTTTGGTGCAGAAAACCATCTTGTGTTTTCACATATGCTTCCAACACGAGAAGTTTCCTCATTTTGACAAAATGTGTTCCCTATATTTTTAGAGCTGGGTTAAAACTCCTCTGCTGAGGAGGGGACACAGGGCAGTCCCACAGCTGCTCCCAGAGCAAATGTCAGAAGTGCTGGCACTAATGGGGAAGCGACAGTGCCCTTTGCTTCCCTGCCCCTGCCCTCCACTTCTCCCTTCCTCCCTGGGCTTGACACCCTGCACGGGGAAACCTGCCCCTGGTTTGCAGATTAATCTGCTGTTCTCCTGCCCCCAAACAAACAAACAAACAAACAAGCAGAGACTCATCTGTGCAGAGAGGATACCATTAATATACGACCACGAGGATCAGCGAGAGTGCGAACACTGCCAAGAACATGTGTGCAGCGTGTTCAGGGTGGATTGCCCAACTCTGAGGGAAGCAAAACACAAAAGTTACACTTCCGCCAGACAACATGAGCAGCTTGTCACCAAAAAAACAGGTTTAAAGGCTGCACTTGCCTTCCCTCATGCACCCCTCCCTCTTGTCCTCATTGCATTCCTCTTGTCCAGTAAATAGGTTGTGATTAACTCTTCCGAAATAGGAAAATAATGCTACATCTGTAAGTTTCCTGAAAAAAAAGTAAAGATATGTCAGATGAAAAATGAGGGTGGTCTTGCAGAGGGTAAGGAAGAGCTTCCCAAGTCACACAGAGGTGATCACAGCTCACTGCCACCACATGAGGTGGGATGGCTCACACCTGGAACTGCTGGCTCACACTGCACTGAGCCCTGAGCAAGGTATTGCCCGGTGTCTTCCTCATCAGGTCTCACTAGGTCTAACCCAAATCAACATCCACTACTGAATTCCTGAAAGGAGGGGGTTAATGGGTCACAAAAATCAATAAAAGATTGCCATGAGGGGAGAGCCATCCTGGAATGACAGAGTGTTTTTTTTCCTGCCAGCAATACTCTCACAGTTACTTAGAGAGCAGAAGCTGTGATATCTAATTCTGGCTTAAAGTCTCTCAGAGTCTGGTGTTCTCCACCTTCCCTGCTAGTGACCAAGCAGTTTTTTCTCTGTGGAGGCTGGAGTTGTGGGTGATGTTAAAACAAACAGCCAGGACTGCCCCTGTGCCCCTGCACACACGCAGGGTTCATGCTCCCTGGCTGAATCCACCCAGCAACAGCCCATGAGGCTGATTGCTGCAGAGTGCTCTGGATGTTGAAACACACAGAGCCTCTTAGGGCTTCCCCCTTGCATGAGCTGTCTTTTCAGCTCTTGTCTTTTCCTGTCTGATTATTTATTTATCATTTATTTATTTATTTATTTATTTAAATTTGGTGGTTGCTTATTTTTTTATTTATTCAGTAATCTCCCTAGGATATACAGTGGCCAGTCCTCTTTAGATCTAATAAAAAGGCTGCAGACATGGTTTATGTCCTCGTTTCCCATTTCAGACTACTGCAGGTGCCAATTTTTCAGGACTGTCAGAACAGTGTCCCACTGGTGACCAGGCTCAAAGCCCCCTGAGATGGTCACTCAGTTGTCCAGGAGTTGCAGGACCTTTCACAGTCAGGGCAAGGAACATCATGGATAAGAAAACAGGATTAAGCCCTGACATTTCTGCTGGAAGCTTGACCAAGCAACCTGGAGCACGCTGAGAAATCCTGTTGGAGCACCTCCACAGGATCAGCCCTTGGCTCCAGTGCACACCCGAGGGCTTCACTGGGGACAGCAACAGTGGAAACAACATCAATGTCCTATTAACAATACGTATGGAAATCCACACTTTTGGCTGGATTGCTTTGTTGGGCTGCTTTTACCATAGATCTAATCTCTTCACCTTTGGCATTGAAAATGTGTTTTAATTACCCACTAGCAAAACTCTGGGCTGGGATGGTCTGATCATTTTTAACTTTATTTTCCTGAATGAAAACAATGCTGGCCAAATTTACTGTACACTGTCACCTTAATTACCTGTCTTAGACAATCCCTTTCACACTCACTTGCAGTTTATCACCGTACAACACAAAAACTCTTCCTCTAAAAAAAAACTTAAAATGCTTCTGAGATTCAAACTGTAGATTGCTTGTGCAGCTATAATCTTAAAGAACATCTGCTACATTTGTGTGGTGAAGGAAGTCTCTTTAGAATACAGCCTTTGATTTCTATAAAAGACAAATCAGGCCACATGTTTTTGTTTTGAATGCTTCTCATCACAAGAGGAAATTTTCTGCAGCTTGGAATTTTGAAGGCATGAAAAATGTATTTATTTTTTTAAACAAAGAGTGCACATAAGAACATCAACAAAACTCCTCGGAAGTGTTAAAAACCATTCCTCTATCATCTTTAAAGAAACACTAACGGCTGCCTGACCCACATTTTGATCTACCTTTATGTCCCAAGTTTATCTGGGTCATATCATGTCTTTGATCCAAACAAACATATGACTTCCATTGACATCTCAGACCTTAGGAGGTTCACCCATCATTAGCTCTGGAGCTGCTTATAGCCCAGACAAGCAGAAGATTGGGAGGTTTCCCTGGGCTTTTTTTATTTGTCTCTCCAAGTGAGTGTGTCAATAGTGGTGGTTTGACAAACTTGCTTTGACACTGGTGTGCATTGAAGGCAGGAATCGATGGTAGCTTGTGGCTGAGTGATCCACAACAGATTTTTTTTTTCCTGATTCCCAACTATCTATTCTTAAAGAAACTATTAAAAAATAAAGATTCTGGCTTTTCATAGGGAACCCTTTGTTTAAGAGTGTAAAAGTGGTTTGTTGCTGCCCATTTCTTTCACCTACATCTCCTCTCTCTTCTTCACTGGGATCCTAGAGATTCCTACACTGAGCTTTTTCAAAACAGGCCACGCTTGTAGAGAATCATCTTCCTCACTCATCCACCACCCAAATGCTTCTTAGTATCTCTCCTCTGCTTCTTTCCCCCTGCTGAGAAGCTTTGAGCCAAAACAACCCCTATGTCTCCAACCACTTCAAACAAAGGGTTGAATCCTGCCTAAGGTGGGCTCTTAATCCTGGGTGTGGAATCACACGGTTCCATCCTCCCTTTCCTGGGGTTAGAGGAGTCCACAGGTCCCTGCTGCAAGCCCAGGGCAGGAGGGAAGCAGCAGGGATGTGGTGCAGGAGCCCAGTTCAGCCAGGTACACCAGGAGATGTTACATTTGGAGCAGTGCAGCTCTGTAACACAATGTCTATTGTCTCAGCACAGGAATCAAATGCACACTCAGTATCTGCTTTTTGATAAGCTTCTGATTACCGAGATTATTTTTACTTTTGCATGCTAGGAATAGACTTTTGCTGTGATTTGAAATGCAAAAGCTAGAGTTCTGCATAACTAAGACGCCAATACAGAAAAACAATTATGAATAAATTTTAAAAACTCAGATCCCCAATCCTATAGCAGATCCCTTACAGTTTTGGAGGGCTGTCAAGCAGGTATGGCTAAAGAGTGTCCTGCTGATAGCAGCTGTGACCTGAAGCACATCCTTTTAACTGCTGTCAAAGTGGGGAGGCAAATAATGAGGGCAGAAAAGCATTTCAGTTGTAGCAGCATGGATAGCTCTCATATAATTTGTATTTTCATTCACTGGAAATACTTCATTAGCTGTCAATTATTTTTAGTTTGTGGAGGAGGTTTTTTTCAGCTCATTCATTTCTCTTGTAGTCAATCACTCATCCCATGTTGTAATGCCAAAGAGGAATCAAAATTCATATATTTACACCTTAGGTGCTGCCCAGAGCCCACTGAGGTCAATACAAAGATACCAGTTAGTTTATGGTCCAGTTGTTTGTGATTCTGCATTTCCTGCTAAGCTTCTAATCAAATTTACTGTTCTGTGAAATACAGGATCCTTCTTAAAGGATAGTAGACTCAGTTTTATCTGAAGATTTACTGTGAAAGAGAATAATCTTTCTTTTGCATGTGGAATGGAGAAAGTCCATGGAGATAAACTTGGAAAAGTGGGGAGACCCTGTCATTGACCACTCATGGCTGTAACAGAGGTATCAGGCCTTAGGCAGAGTGGACAATGGATCAGAGCTCTGCCTGAGCTCCCACCAGCCTATTTTCCCTCTCTCAGTCAACAAACCAAGTTCCTCCACTCCATGTCCATGCATTTGGGAGAGAGGCCACAGTGCAAATGCACACAATGCACACTGGAGTCTGCTCTAAATGGTGGCAGATGTTTTTCATCACACCAAAGGAGCCTCGTGTGCAAGTAGCAAGACAGAGCTTTTAAATTTTTTTTTGCACAGAATAACTGTGTATTTACATCATTGTGAAATTACTTTTCTGATAGAGAATCAGATTTGCAAAACATTTGGTGAATTTTTTTTNAGATTTGCAAAACATTTGGTATATATATATTTTTTTTTCCTGTAGTCATGTCCTCCCCTTGCTCTGAGGTGCAGCATTCCTTGTAAACAGCTGTCTCCTCTCCTTAGTACCCTCATCATGGAAAAGAGATCCCGGGCTAGTTGTCATCCAAACATTCACCCAAAGCCTAGAGGAATGCATGAAAGAGCTCCCAGAGGATTCAGTGAGGCTTGGATCGGGTACTGAGCTCTGGGTGCAGTGAGTAACCAACCCACTGCACCCTGCCAGGTTTCAGCTTTCATTAATGAATGTGCAACTCCTTGCAGAAATGATTCACAAAGCCTTTTGAGTGCACCAGAGCTCATTTTTGACCAAAGTTTTCACTGTTTCCATGTGATTTCTGTAGAAACATACTGAAAAGCTGGGGCCTTGCTTGAAGCTGTGGTGTACTCTGAGCTCACAACTAAAAGTGTGATCAGAGGGGAAGCTGAGTCCTTAGCTCACTCCTGAGGTGAGTTTGAATGCACAACTCCCTGATTTTCTGGTGTTTTCTACTCATTGTCAGTCTGTTCAGAAGTTCAAGCAATTCAAGAAAGTCCAAGCATTCATTTCACTTTTATTGAGATGAGAAGTATCAGCTATGTAAAACCAGCAAGCAGTCAGGATTCTGCTTTGCTGTGAATCTAGACCCCTTTTAAAAATTCTGACCAAATTTGGGGTAAAGTCAGACACAGATGCACATAATACCATTGCAGCTAGATTTTCAGCTTGTCTTTACAGCTATGGCACAGAGTTCTAATATATTTAGCCTTTTTTTAATATAAATAATCTTGTTTCTCAACTGTAAAGCAAGTGCGGGTGAGGAGGTGGTGACTGTCACTGCAGGATTAAAAAGAGGGAGAAATGCTTCTGCAGTGCCTCACATTGGATGGAGCTCTGACCTTTGCCTCCTGCATCCAGAGATGGAGAGGACAGGAGCAGCTCTCTCCAAAGAGCTCAGGCCCCAGCAGTTCCGATTATAACTCTGTGACTCAGCACCTGACATGATCTCTGCCCCTGACACAGGCAGGGTGAAGAGGAAAGAAATACCCAGTCGCCCTCGGAGCGACGTGCCTTGCTGACAGATAATTTGCCAACAGCACTCCGTGGCTTTGTATATTAATTAAGCAGCGAATTAATTCATTAATGTTGCCGACAAGGAGAGCAGAACATACCTTCATTTCATAATGCCTGATTCCATTATCAGCCAGCTGAGTTCTGCCCTCAGCTCACCTACACGATGGCACTGCTGACTCCGACAGATGCCACAAGGAAACGTCTGGGGGCAGTTTTTGGCCTGACTTGTTTCATTGTGCTACAGACGGCCATGAGGCATTTTCATTCCTGTAAGTAAATTTTCCTTCAGAAGCTTGGCAAAGCAAAACCTCAGACACTTTTGGGCTCTTTGCCCAACTTGAGAACAAGGGGCACAAAAAAAGGTTCATTTTTCTCACCAGCTACAAATTTGATTGACGTGGAGGGCTGGTCCTATTAAGCTGAGATCTGGCCCGGGTTCAATGTATTTGGAAGCCTAGTTACAAACACATTAAAACAACTTTAACAGAGATTTTGTCAACCTATCAAAGACAAATCAAGAGTGATTTCCCTGATGCCTCTGCTGAATTGGGTAAATTCCATTTACTGACTTCAAGCACTGCGTGCTGGTAATTTTTTTCTCTGTCTTTTTCTCCAGAGGAATTTGACATGATCAGATCTACTCTGATGTTTCATAATCACATTTTCTTTCCCATTCCTCTCTCCTCCTTTGCAGGGTGCTTTGAGTGTTGCTTTGAGGTATAGAAGATATGTATGCTAGAGAAAACAGATGGGCCAAATTCAGAAGTGTGCTTAAAAAAATTAACTCAGTAAAACCTACTTTAACCTGGCCTGCCCTGCAATTTCTTTGGCTTCTATCACATAGAGGCCCTTGGAATGGCATCTACAGGACTGCTCAGGTTAAAAAATAGCCATTAAGAACAGCTTTTATGGGATGTAGAATGAACTAAATGCCTTCAGCTTGATGCACTGGAAGTTCATGGATTGGAGGAGGAAAAGCTTGTTAATTTAAGTACAGTATGAAAAGGGTAAATGTGTGTTGGTAAATGTCACTTCCAGGCAATAAAAAACAACTGGAGGAGTTTTCTCTTTGGGGGACAATGGACATCACGGAGCTGGGGCACTAGCTTTCAGTGCATGTGGAATAAATCTGAGCAGGACTGTCTGAAGGATTCCCTGTGGTACCAGAAAGATTGGCCTCATCTGGGTCCAGAGTTTTCATTTTATGTCATACTGATTTTTAGTTTGTGTAGCACACACTTCTCACAGATAACCAGTGATCCCTATCCCCTGACCCTGAGGAAAGGCAGAGAGACTCACACAGGGGCTGCCACATTCCCATTTCAGGGGAGAAACTCTTGCAAGCGTGAAGAGTGCATCAGTATCCTCAGCCAGTTTGCATGGGTGAAGCTGGGAGTGACTGACACAGCTCAACACATTCCTTGGAGTTTGCAGCCGCAGCTGCAAGGATTTTGGGTGAAACCCACAGGAGCCTCAGTGGTTTCAGCTCTGCAGTGGCACTGGTCCCAGTGCAGACCACAGTGTGCAGCTGAGCCTTGACACAGAGTGCCACACAGCCAACGTGTGTTTAAAGCCACCAGCAATGATTGTGAGGGCAGAAACACCGAGTTCCTGCCATAAAGAGCCTTGACACACAGAGTGCCACACAGCCAATGTGTGTTTAAAACTACCAGCAGCACCTTGCAATGACTGTAAGAGCTGAAACACCGAGATCCAGACATGCAGAGCCTTGACACACACAGTGTCACACAGCCAATGTGTGTTTAAAGCCACCAGCAGTGACTGTGAGAGCAGAAACACCGAGTTCCTGCCATGCAGGGCCTTCCCAGCTCCTCTGCACGTGCAGAGCTGGCCTGGGGCTCCTTGGCAGGAACAACACAGCATGGCAGGAGCAAGGGGCCAACAGGTTCCCAGTGCCCAGAGGCACCCCAGGGTGCACACGGGGGGTTGTCCTCACTGCCACTCTTTGTCACCAGGCCTGAGGAGCAGTCAGCTGGAATGTGGGGCTGCCTTGGATGTGCTGAAAGAGCCTCCTGGGGAATGCACCTCCCTCAGCCTCAGCCTGGGGGCTGTGGGAGCCGTGGGCAGCCAGGCACCGACTGCTCGGAGCGAGCCTGGCACACACATCCTTTGTTCTCTCTCTTTCCTGGAGGAGAAAACCAAAGCTAAGCAAGATTTGAGCGATGTGCTCAAAGTCAGGCCGTGATTCAGTGATCAGCTGAGAAGGCAGACGTGCTGTGCTAGCCACTATTCCTGTTCCTCCCGAGTTAATGTGGATGGATTTATTCAGCGCATATTTATTTCGTGGGTTTCTTTTTCATGACATTTCCTCAATTTCTTGACTTACAGTTTTCATTATTGTGAAATTTGATTACAGAACCAGGCAAAATCGCAGAGCAAGGCATGTTTCCACCAGGCAATTTCACTCCAAGCTAGCCCCATCTCAGCCTGAGGATTGCATGGAGAGAGGATCGATTCTGAGTTTGCCAACTGACAGACTCATGAGAAATATCCTGATCTTCTTTGGATCCCACTGAGAATATTTCGTATGTTTAAAGACCTGCTAAGTTGTTTTTTTTCCCTCCTGTTTGCCTGCTGCTCCACATAGTGAAACAGCTTGGGAATGAGGGAGCACTGCTCCTGGATCCTCCACCCTGTGAGCTGCTTTGTCCTTTGCTTTCTGTTCCTTCCTCTGTACAGGCTCGCACAGATATTCCCTGATCAGAGCAGGATACAGAGATCCTCACAGTGTCAAAATGTAGCATGCTGGCCTGGAGCAACTCTTCAATTTTTCACATTTATGTGACACTATAAAAGTAAGTAAGAGCCATGATTTTATCTTGTGCCCTAGCAGCTAGAATTTACATAAACTTAGAGAGGTCTTGAAATCACAAATGTGAAGTGAAGTATTGTGTATCATTAAAATAAATCACTGTCACAGAAGCCTAAAACTTAACTAAAATCTCTCTTTTAAGAATCAGTCTGTCTGGTCATATAGTGCTGCCTGCAAATAAGTTTTGCACTCAGTATTCTGTAGTTCATATAAGTTACATCAATCTCTATTTTTATTCTACCATTTCATATTTAATATTACAGAGTTACCTCCCTTAACTATGTTTAATTTGGCTTTATGTTTGTTTATTTTCTTTGTCGTGTCATTTTTTCCTGTTGTCGTTGGTTTTGTTTGGCACTTGTATAATCACACTTTGGAAACATTAACTAATTAACCTTCCTAATACTCCTGGGAGGTATTGCAGACTACGTCAGTCTTACCCTACCTCCCACTTCATGATGAAATAAGCAGGAGTTGTCTGATTTGCATAAGGATGAAAAGAAAGTTGTCTGAGCCAAGACTCAAATCTGGGGTTCCTAGCTGGGACTTTTCCCTTTCCTTTTTTGCTGGGACTACTTTACAACTGGTTGTTGGATCAAATGAAGCAGGAATGGCAAACAAAGGGGTTGCACCCCCTTCCTGAGCTCCTTGTCACTGGGTACAGGCATTTGGGGCATCCTCAAGCCAAACACAGAGTGTCCCCATCCCACCCCACAGCATCCTCACCACACAAAGAACAAAAGCTAACACTTGTATGGCTGATCTCTTTGGCACCATGGGTAGTGCCTAAAGATACAAATGAGAACAAGGCATTTTCTGGTGGATTCTATGCAAGCCTCTACGAAAAATGTTCCCTCCTATTCAACAGCCCACAGACTCCTCTATCTGTGCACCTTCTGGCTGAGTAGTGAACCCACCAGCAGTTAGAGATCTACTGTAGAATTACAGAACCATTTAGGATGGAAAAGCCCTCTGAGGTCATCTAGTCCAGTCATTAATCCAGCACTGCCAAGCCCACCACTAAACCAGAGACAGCATTGGAAAAACTGCCTCCCCAGAGGATGGCTAGAAGGGTAATTACCTTTGTAACTTTATACCTGGCATATGCAATAGATAGGCCAATATTATCAGAGGGAGGAGCAGGAACAGGGTTGGGTAAATCAGCTCAATCACAGGGATGAAGGCTCCCCCAGGAAGCCAACTCCCGGGAAGCATAATGGCAGGAATATGCCTCAGGAAGGAGCAGGGCTGGTTTGTGCAACACAGAGTGGGAGAGGCAGTGGGAAGAGCAAAGCCAGTGGAGCCCTCTGATGCTTCAGGCACCCCAAGCCTTGCCCTGGGGCTGTGTGGCTCAGAGCAGTGGCATGACACAGGAGCAGGAGGTCCAAGCACAGTGGGGAAGGCTGAGGTGGGAAGTCCTCTGTAGAAAAGCAGCCTGTGTGGAGGGGTTGTTCAGCCTTTGGAGAGGGAGAAGGCTCAGCACAGCCACACCCCATGCACCTGGGCACCCCGTGCACCTGGGCACCCTGTGCACCCCATGCACCTGGGCACCCCATGCACCCCATGCACCTGGGCACCCCGTGCACCTGAGCACCCTGTGCACCTGGGCACCCCATGCACCCCANCCCTGTGCACCTGGGCACCCTGTGCACCTGGGCACCCCAGGACCTGGGCAGCCCTGTGCTTCCAACCATCCTGCTTCCCCTGCTGCTTGGGGGGCAATAGGGCCTCCCTCTTCTGCAAACTCTTCCAGTGAAATTGTGTGTGAACACGCCTAAACATCCCAGCAGCATCCCTCAGCTGCCAAAGGCTTGATGAGTCTCCTCCACTCACCTCTGTGCTCATGGTATTACAAACCAGTGCACTGCAGCACTGGGGCGTGTTCCCACAGAGGGCTCTGGCAGGATAGCCAAAAGCAGAACAGCTGAGAGGAGCAGCAGCAAGGACTCAGTGTGTTCCTCCCACTGTGGTGGACTGGACAGCCATGCCCATCCAGCAGTGAATCACAGCAATAACCCTCTGCACGCTGCAGCATTGCTCCCCATGTGCCAGCACACACTTTAAATTATCCTGACTGTTGGGATTGCATGAGAGCAGTGCAGCGTGCTGCCCCTTCCTGCTGTGACACCACTGCCAGGCCTCAGCACAGCCCAGCTCCTCAAACCACAGTCATTTCTGCTGGTGAAGGCTGCAACCAGACCGTTCTCTGTGTCTGCTTTTCCAAAGAGCAGGAAGGTGAACTGGGGATCACAGGGGAGGAAAAGGGGTTTGATGCAATCTACACGTGTGTATAAGTGGAATACACAGCTGTATAATGGAAAAACACAGTTTGAAATGTTTGTGAAGCAGGCCAGTAGTGGGCTGAAATGTCAGCACTTCTCTCCTTTTTATGTGGTAGGAGAATAAGATTAAATTCCCCTTAAATGCCGTAGTGGCTTCTGCTTTATTAGAATCATCTCTCATAACATTTTTAGAGTATTGTGTGGAATCCACTTAAATGAATCCCCATGAAATGAAGAGTGCTGTTAGAATAATCTGGCTCTTGTGTGGTGGGCTCTGCCTTGCACAGCAAGATTTGGCTGTGTGCTTGAGAGGGAGAGCAGGCACCAGCTTCCCAGCTATTCATATTTAAGTATCTCAAAAGGCACCAAGACACTTGCAACAATATTGTATCACACTGCTATTTGAGCAAGGAGAGAAAGAGCTTTGAATAATTAAAATCAATTAAAAGGCTAAAGGATAGGGATTCTTCTTGTCTTCAGAGAACACTTTACAGCAGTAGGTAAATGTTTTCCTGCCTTACCCAATAATTATCTCTCTCAAACACACCTACCCACACACGGTCTTGTGCAGCCACAGTCTCTCTCTCCTGGTTTAGATTTTGGAAGATGTGAGTGCTGACACCAATGGCCGGAGCCCTTGCACACCTCAGATATGGGCTCCCAAGGAAAGCAGCTCCAGCTGCCACAACCTGGACCCTGCCGAAGACCAAAACCTGCTCTCTCAACTCTGTACATTCAAATCCTTCTGGAAATATGTAGCTGCTAACAGAGCTGGCTCAAAGTGCCAAAAAAAAAAAATTCTAATGTCTTAGATGAACACAAAGTGACAGCACTTTGTGTGTGTGTCTGGTTTCGATTCACAGGCTGGGAGCAGCATGGTACAGGAGCACTTTCATCTTGCCAAGCTGGAGCTCGGGAGATAAATGTCTATTATCTTGAGAAAAAAAGAAATAAAATCACAACTAGCCCCTTGATCTGCTCCATCAGCTGATGCCTTCTCTGACTCAGGGCATCTCCACCTGCACGCCCACTGACCTCAGCAGTTCCTGGTAGTGATGCAGCTCCGTGAAGCAATCCCCGGAGGATTGCATTACCTGCTGATGAGGTGGCACCGCCGGCAGTGATGCAAACAGTGTGAGCTCCGAGAGGCTTTTCTGCCTCTCCATCCCCCCTTGGCATGCTCCTCTCCCTGCCATGCCCCTTTGCCTCTCCTGAGAGCCTCAAGCATTTGGCTTTCTCCGCTGCCTTATTCAAAAAGCCCCATCACTTCCCATAGCATGAAATCCCTGGAACAGAAAGGAATGAATTGCTGGCTGACACATGCCCTGCGATAAAACAGCAGCTTGTGAATAAATACATAAAGAAGCCTTTGGGTCTGGGTTGGCTTCAGAATAGATCAGTTTATTTCTGCTGTGATTCGGGGAGTACAAATATCTTTACATTAGCAAACAGCACACAACGGGGTTTGTATCCCAGCAAGGAATGTGTGTGGATTTGGGAAAGGCCAGCTCCAACCCTGACACTGCCCATGGGGGAAAGAACAGTCCTGTATGGTCACACTCACCAGAAAATTATTATGAGAGTTTAATAGCTAACTTTGTCTTTGATAGCTCTTGTTCCACATCAGAACCTTCTTGCCTCCTTCCCCACCTCATTGACTAAATGGATTAATTGAAATTATGGAAATAATTTTGAAAAATACAGCGAACAAAATGATATCTTTGCTTTTGGGCAACAATATTTAAAATTTGAATTTTTCTATGGTTTTCACAAGAAAATAATTCTGTTAGCAAATTGTTTTGGTTTTTTTTTAACCTGCCAGCTGAAATCATATACATTTTCAAATGTATATAAAGAGAGATGAAAAAGCACCAGAGCATGTTCCAGGTGACCTGTTCTGTGGAAGAGGAAGCTCCTGTGCTGCCCAGTGGGTGCCAGTGCTGGTCACTGAGGGAAGGACAGAACCACCCAGGTGAGTTGAGGATTCAGGTTTAGACTCCAAGGACTGGAAACAAGTCCATCCACTTCTGCCTGTGAGCCTGGCAAAAGATGGTTTTTTTGAAGAGCACCGAGAGCCGACAGATTAGAACACTCAGTATAAAGCAATTTAAAAGCCTTGGCAAGAACATTTCCTCCATCCCTATTTAAAACACCCTTTAACACCTGATCCAGAATTTCCTTGTGCATCCTGGGTTGTTTCAGGAAAGCAAGTACACTCTTTTTCCCCTAACATTTTTAGCTGAGCTCCCTCAAGGAAGCTCAGACAATGCCTTGTCCCTCCTCCCGAGGTTCCTGGATAGCAGCAGCATCAAGCAGCTCTCTGTGGTTCAGATGTATTTCAAACACGGGCCAATTGCCAGGGTTTCATTAAGTGAACAACATGCGAATGTAACCACATATAGAGCTGCTTCCATCCACGGAGCGCCCAGCGCCTCTGCACGAAAGCAGATGTTATGGAAACAGCCCAAGTCAAATAAGCAAGGCAAGATTACCTCCATAATGAGCTAAAAATTAGTTCCGCACCCTCTTGAAGGGATCAAAAAAGAAAAAAAAAAAAACCCAACCAAAAAAAACCTCATTAGTTTTCCTAAAAAAAGCAGTGCAAGTGGCACAGACACACAGGCAGGTACCAGCAGGTGTAAAGCATTTTTTTTTCTCAGTATCCCATACATATAGATTTTAAAGATAAATTCAGACTCAAGACCAAATATATTCAAGTGAATCTAAATGGATATAAATTACTTCTTCTGGCATACAAAGCATACCAAATAAAAAGCCTCTGAATTTCTTTGCTTCTTAGACCCTGATTTATTATCTGGCCACAGGGAAGTGCTGTCATCACTGACATGTTTAGACAGATTAACACAAACTGATTATAGTCTATAAAATGATTAAGTTTGAAATACCTTTATTTTGCTCATTTTTTTATTAAAAAATATTTTTGACATATGCATAGCACGTGGTGTATGTTATCCTTTGCCTACACAGGGTATTCCTTCCCCTTTTAATACAGGAATCTTAAACACACACGTTTTCCCCCTGCCTTAAAATACTTTTTCTCCCATCACTGCACATCACTGTCTAACAGCCACACGGTCTCAGTGATGGTGAAGGGAAAAGACTGGCCACAGTGGCAATCAGCATTTTAATTGCTAATTCCTTGCTCGACATTAATCTGAAGCCAATGTTGCTCTCATCATCATCATCATTGTTCCAGGTCTGAGCCCAGGCTTTTCTCCTTTGCAGTGGGGAAAATGAAGTGGATTATTGGGAAGAGAAGGCAGCCAAAATGCCAATCCATGCCCCTGGGCAAGCAGCCTGGGGGATTTCCCCACTTTCTCCCAATTTTCTACCCCTTCTGAGCCTACTTATAAGGTACAAGAAGAGGAATTTGAAAGGGAATTCCCTTCCTGGTGGTTATCTGCCCACAGGGACATATTCCTCTCACCACCCCTTGCTATACAGTGCTCCATCCAAGAAATATAGGAGGGGATAACAGGGAAGGGGAGCAAAGTAACCAGTTTCAAAGAAAAACTTTTTTACCTCATCAGCAGAGCTGAAAAGCTTTGAAAAAGCCTTGCTTTCTGCACAACACGAACAGCTACACAAACTGCCTTCTCTTCCCTTCTCTTTCTCCCAGGAGGAGGGGAGTTAAGAACCTGAGAGATTTTTTTATAGTTCTTCATTACTTCAAAATGAACACTTTAATTCAAATTTCAGCAGAGTTTTGCTCTTTTTTTTTTTCCTTTTTTGTAAATGAGCCATTGAGTGAAAGGACTACTTTATCCATTTTTTGTCTAAACATTTTTGGGGGTGGAGTGATCATTAAAATATACTGATACATGAGTCCTTGCCGTTTGCAATTTGGCTTACACTGAGTAATAGTTATTTGTCTGAGTTAAATTATTGTTGATGGATTTCTTTCATATTTCTTCCTCACTCTGAATAAGATTTACTGAATGTAGCTTTTAAATGTCATTACATATGTGGCGTTAATTCACATCTGCATTTTTGTGCTGGGAGGGGTAACCTATTTTCTGTTTCCACTCTCAGTAGCTGGGCTCACATGTTTCAGGGGCTAGTTCTGCTATTCACTGCTTTCAAAGAGCCCTGATTGGCTTCAGTGGGAGTTAAAAGCACTTCAGGGCTTTAAGAAAGAGGTCTGATCAGTTTTTAAAGTGTTCAAAGCTGAATGGATTTAACTATTATCCGTGAGTTTTCAGAAGTTTCTTTCAGCGACAATATGGTCCTCGGTGCACTTAGTGTGATTTTTAAAAAAAAAAAAAAAGGATTTGGCATATTGTGGCAATAACTGCGGAACAAATGCGACCTACAAGGAGTCAAAATCAGTTGTTCATCCAGCAGAAAGTCTCAGTCCGTGGGTGCGATATGGGGAGGCTCGGCTGGGAGACCTCAGCACAACCAGGAATGTCGGCCCGCGGCAGGCTGGGGTCTGGAGCCCTGACAATGCTGATTAAAACCTGTGACAAATTTATGTCATCAGCTCAAACCACAGCTTGCCCTGGGGCCCACCCTGGCCCATGGAGGCTGCCGTGCTCTTCCCCCTCAGCCCTTGCCCTCATCATTCCAGCTGTGCTGCTTCAGCTGGTTTTGCCACGGCTCCACGGAAGGTCCAACACCTGCTGACACGGGCCTGGTGGTTCAGCCCCCTGGAAACAGCCAAAATGCCTGAAAAACACAGGAAGTGCTTGACAAAACACCTTAGAGTTGGGGTTTTAAGGTATGGCCAGCATGTTCCTCCACGTTCCCGCATGGCCCGCGTGACCCATCCCAACACTCAAACATAAGCACTTCCCCAGGCTCGAGCACCTGCAGAAGGGCTGGCATATGGCAAAGCGCTCAACTGAAATGGGGCAACCGTGGAGGGAACAGCCCTCGGAGTCCAAAACTTAACTAATGGAAGTTGGAATGGCGCCACTGATTACAAGGGACTCTCCTAATTAGCGCCAAGCAGAAAGACGGAGCTTTATGAAGCATAAAGCACAGCAGAATGTCCCAGCAGAGCCCAGCAGCCCCAACTCTGACCTTTAAAATCATATTTGTTTGGTAAGCTCAGTTACAATGGTAAAGTGCTCCTGAAGAGATACAGTGAGTACTGAGGCTTACAAGAGTGTTTATATAAAACATATATATCTATCAAAGTGACAGCTGACTTTTAGTTAATCCTTGATAATTATGTTTCCTTGAGAATGTTATGGAATGTCTGGTTTGAGGAAAAAAAAAAAAACACATAACCATGTTGATTTGTGGCAGAATTATGCATGCGTATGGCTTTGCACGTGAAGCTGATCAATATGTGTCATTAGTGTCTACATACATAATTTTTATGGCTCTTTTTAATAGGGTTTGCTTTATGTTTTATTTTGAGATTGCTAATGAAAGACAGCTATTTATTTAGAGGTCAGCATTAAGCTTGTTGTGATGAAATATGTATTTACTTTCTTTGTACTTGATAAGAATAATGCATGTACGCTTATTATGTCAGCAGCACAAGATTTATGATCACCACCACTATTAATGTCTTGGCTTTTCAGTGCTTGGATTTTGTAAATGAGCTGATAAGTAGATACACTGTTGTTACTTAGCAACCTTAATTGAAAATTTTAAACAAAATACTTTCATTTTGGAATTTCCCAGGTAATTTTTTTAGGCACTCCTCTATGTGTTTACTTTCTCTTTTCCTCCGTTTGTTACGAGAAGGTACCTCAGACGTTTTTCCCTCCCCTCTTTGTAATTAAAAGAAAACAGGGAAAGCAACTTTCAGCCAGTGACCCACAGCTTCTCCCTCACTCCTGACGTTTTCCCTGGCGTGCGTCAGCAAAGCTTTTACGAGAAAATTGCGCCGTCCTCTCGCCACGGCCTTTTCACAAGTTTTCAGCAGCACATAAACCTGCTGCTAAGTTTATGGAGGGCCTGTTGCAGGCAGGCTGCTGCCCAGGGGCGGGGGCAGGCAGGGCACACAGGGGGGGACAAAGAGGGACAAGCAGCATCCCCAGTCAGCAGCAGCACCTGGGTGACCCCACAGCTGCTCTGCCTGCCCCACCTGCAGCCCCAAGCAGAGCAGCTCATCCCTGCCCAGCCAGGGCATCAGCCATGCAGCCCCTCACCTGACCCTGTTTCCAGAAGTGCTGCTGTTACTGTTATCAATGCTTCTCAAATGATTTCCTGCTTATCTGGTTTTTAGCAATAGGCTCCGTGGCAGCTGCGAGGGTGTCCCCACGTGCCTGTGAAAACCCACCTGTAATGCAAAGTCAAATGCAAAGTCACTTATCAGGCTTTCTGCTTTCCTGTTAGAAAAGAAAAACAAACAAATAAATAAATATCTCTGGGCTCTCATCTTAGGACTGAGATTGATTTTTCTTTATAGTTTCCATAATTGTCTGAGTCGTCAAGTGCCATATGAGAGACCATACCCTGTAATCACGGCACTGACCCTTCAGCAATTATTCATCCTCTTCCTCCTTGAGCTCTTTATGGGGGCATAATGTTCAGGGGTGAGAGACCTGAATCAGTTAAATCCCTCTTGTCTTTTTTTCTTTGTGCTTTGGTGCATTCAATAGTTTTGTCAGATGTAATTGTATCTGGCTAATGAGGAGACGAGTTCTGAGCCGAAGTGAAATAGTTACAAGGTGTGTGAGCCTGTCCCACACACAGAGACGGGAATTACAGGCTGAGGAATAAAAGTTTTCCTTGTCAGTGTGATCTGAGAGGTGTCAGAGGAGCAGCAGCTACCAAGAGAACAAGCCAGGGCTGATTCAACCTGGCTCCTTGTGCAGATGGCAGAAAGCACCTGGATCCTAACATTCGTTTAGAAAAAAAGCTACTTTAAAAAAAAAAAAAAGAAAGAAAAGAAAAAAAAGAAAAGAAAAAAGGAGTACAGAACATAGATTCTTAAAAAAAAGTTATTTTAGAAGAGGCCTTGAATTAGTAAAATGATCCACATGGCATTTAAAAAACCATTCCAGTGAACTCAGGAGGGGCTGGGAGATATTGTCTGAATACTCCAATGGTCCATCTCACCCCAAAAGTGCCTCCAGGACACTGGGGTTACACCAGTTTTTCAAAGGCAACTGAGAGCAGACCTACTCCATCCAAGTGAGTAGCAGGCTGGTTTTTATAGCTCTTTTTTTTTTCTTTTATCCCCTGCTTTTGTGTGAATTCTGCAGAAGGGGAAAGGGTGTGGAGGAATCAGAGCTGGAGCTCCTAAAGGTGTAGCATCCAGCAGCTGCTCAGGAAATATCAAAAAGCCCCACATCACTGGGCTGGGAAGGGCAGCAGAGGAAAGCACAAAAGCCTCTACCTATTCACTGCAGCCAGAGCTGTTTCCTTTGGCTCCTCTTTTCTGAATGTGGGGGAAGAGCTGGAAGGACCAGGCACAAAACCTGAGCTGGCGGCACGATGGTCACTTCAGGAGAAGCTGCTGCCCAGGGGAAAGGCAGCATTGACCTTTCAGCACAGGGGATGTACACTGACACCCCGGGGGGCTTGGAGAGCTGAGCAGCCTCTCCGTGGGGCTGGCACCCTGCCTGGGGCACACACAGCTCTGGAGTCCCCCATTCTCCCTCCCTGAGGCTTTCCTGATGTTGCAATTGTGTGAATATCCAGCATTTTGCTCATTTAGGAATTAAGGTATTTTTTCACTTCAGGGTGGCTTTAGCAGGTCATGTTCTGCCCCTCCCCAGCAGAGCTAAAGTGAAGGGATTTACTAGAAAGGAGGGTAAAATCTTCAGCATGATGTGACACCTGACCTGTCACCCTCTCCACTGCTGCTGGCCTGGGCTGGAAATGGGGCTGAACAGCACTAGAAGAATACAAACGGTAAAAAGAAAACTTTTACTGGAAATCAAAACTTTCAGTGTCTGCAGAAATTAAAACAACAAAAAATGTGTGGATATTCATCTCATTCATTTCACGTCCACTTTATTTCACAGAAAAGTCAGATTTCTCTCAAAGCCTCCTTTGCCCTCACCCCAAAACACCTCACTGAACTGAAATCTTCAACCTGAAGATTGACTTTGACTTCGACTCTTGTTCTCTTAATGACTTTGACTGTTGCTCTCTTAATTGGTTAAATGTAAAAAACACAGTTTTACTAGGAGGTCTCTCAGCAGCATCTACATCACTCATTGCAGTGAGTTCCCCAGAGCGTGCTGAAACCTGTTGGTACTGGGACAGAAGAAAGTTTTATGAAAAAGTAGTTGTTTTTTCCCAGCTGGCTTCACCCAAGTGCTGCCAAGATAAAGCTCCTCACTCACACACCTTGGCTGTTTGCCTGAAAAAGGTCTCCAAAATATCCAGTGGGTGGAGAACAGCAGCTTTTCCTTTCCCACCAGCTGACCCATCACGGCCCAACCACTCCAGTTTGAAGTTATTTTTAATTCCAAAAGCAATCCAGATGATGACATCATGATTGTGGGAGCAATGCCACACAGGGCACACCTGCTGAGACAGCTGAGAAAAAGCCAGGAGAGTCCCCCCAAACACTGCCAGCACTGGGAATACCCCAGTCAGCTGCATGGGGCACATCCTGGCTGTGTATGAGCACCCATGGCCTGCAGCCCTCTCTGCCCACAGACATGCCAGCCCTTATTTTTTAGCAGGTGCATTTGTTTTTAAGGTTTTTTTTCCTTTTGTTTAGGCATTTCTGCTCCAGCCTCAGCACAGAGGCAGCCCGAAGCCTGTGCCCCCAAAAGCCATGGGAGGTGCTCCACTGGCTTTATTTAATGAGGTTGGAGCAGCTCACCCATCATCACACCCACAGCCAGGTCACCTCAAAAGCAAGATTGCAGGGCAGAGGTGATATTTCTCTGCAAGGCTGGACTTTAGAAATACAGGTGCCTCCTTGTTATATTACTCTGTTGGAAAGATTTATGGCAGCATTTGAGGGAAGGGAGGCTTCAGCCCTCCAATTACTGGGACCTGTTTCTATCCTACAAGCTCAAGGTCTGAGGGTGCACCCAGAGCAAAATGATCAGAACGAAAAACAACAGGAGACAGAGTTTTTTAAAAAGTTCAGTAGGTGTAAATGTGCTTCATTTTTCCTCAAAAGTGTGCAGCTCTGGTCAGGCTTAAGAAAGCTCCTTCAGACCAAGGATGTGATAAATACAAACCAGAAAACAATGGGCTCTGTAGCTTCTTTGGTCAGTACCAACACTTGTGGCCCCATCACACAACTTTCACTGCAGGAAGACACAAAACAACACACATGTTGTGTCTTCACTCAGTGATGAGTATTTAGGTGTCCTTTTATTATTACCTGAATTTAAAGGAATTATGATTCAGGGGCACCAGAATTCCAGTAGCATGAAAAGGATTTTATGCCCCTGTCCCAGCAGCAGGACATGGCTGGACTGTGTTACTTCTGTGCTTCTCTTCCCTTCTTCTCCTCTTCCCCCCAGCCTCCCCAGCCTCCCTCCAAGTGATGGCCTCCCTATTAAAATCTCAGACACGGTGCTCAGGGTCCCTCAGACTTCTCACATCACCAGCCATGGACAACAAATGAAAGCTGTATGGTGTATGTAGGGACAGAGGGCTCAAGAAGGATGTTGGTCCCTTTCCCAAGCTGGATGAAGTGAGGGAAAACTCACCCCATCCCTCCAGTGGGATCTGTAAAAGCCTCACATGAGCACAGACCGAGGCTGCTCCTGCTCCCTGATCTGACCTGTCAAGGGTCTGGTGTGCAGGCACTTTGCTTTTCCTGGAGTGTGCAAGGGAGGATATGAAAGAGGATGTTACACAGGACAATAAATTTGTCTCTTGGTATCCTGCTTTGATAAGAGGAGGAAAATAAAAAACACAAAACACAACACCGTAACTAGCATTTTCAGGACAAACTGCCTGGCAGCAGCTCTAAAAAGAAGAGGAAAGAACCCAAATGGCTCATTACAATTAGGTAAAAGAATTTAAAACCACACATCCTCAGAGCCAGTGAAAGCCCAAGTGCTGTGGAATGGCCCATCCCTCCAGTGGGATAAAACCCTCAATAATGCTGTGGTATCCTGGCAGCACAAACAATAGTAATTTGGGTGTCCTGGCTGTTGGAAGCCTCTGTCTTGCTGGTTTCCAGGAGCGAAAGGGGCCCTGCCCTGGGTAAGTGCATTGTCACTGCCTGGGGCAGCCACCTGTGTCCCTGTCACCTGTGCCACTCCGTAGAGCTGGAGAGGTGGCTAAGGAGCCATGGGGTGGGAGCAAGAAGGCTGAGGTGTGTCCCAAAATTGGTGTACATGGCTCAGGGCGTTGGGGGAGAATTCCATTACTGCAGGGAGGTCACTGCTTCTGCTTCTGGGTGCTTTGAAGGCAGCAAGGGGCTGGCAGAGCCCGTGGGCACAACCAGGGTGTGCGGGAGAGCCCCAAAGGCTCTGCTACTCCCCTGAGTCACCACCCTGCCTCCTCCTCCTCCTCACCTGAGGGGAAGGAGCACCCTCGGCTTCCCAGGTCACTCTGATCAGGCTGTGCCCACATCAGGCCAGCTCTGCCAGGCCCTGCAGGGCCACAGCTCGCCCTGCTCAGGGCTGGGCGCCAGTGACTTTGCTTTGTCACTTTGCTTTCACCTGCAGAAGCCAAAAGCGTCAGTAACCCACAGCAGGGCAAACAGGGCAATCTCCTTGCCTGGGAAACACACAGGTCTACCCCAAACACCAGTCTGAGCTTGAATGGGGTGTCTCACCTGGTTACCAAAAGCAGCAAGCATCTAAACACCCCAAACAAACAAACACCACCTTTCTGTGGGGCTTTGCAGGTGAGCTACAAGCCAAAAGCAATACCCATGGCCAGCTGGACAGCAGTGTTAATTGAGTTTTATTTTAAATATTAACTGCTGCATTTAAGGCTCACCATGCTGCTTCTATTCGGTTGGACTCAAAATGTCGTGGAAATGAAAATAATTGGGCTGCAGGTTGCAGCAACTGTTAGGAAATAGTGGCAGGACAGTGAAAGATATGTTGAAAAGAAGAATTTCAGCATGAGGCCTATGGCACTGAAAAAATTACTGGTTAATCATATGCTAATCAAAACATCACAGAGAGTCAAAATTTCATATGGAGAGGTAGCAGGGAAACCATACCTAACTAAATAAGGATCAACCACTGTTAGTGGAAGTCGGAAACAAATCCTGAAGTGAGTGAATGAAAAAGAGCAACGGTTTCCACTTATACTGCCTGAGCACATTATTTATTTTAGGAAAAAAAAGGGGGCTAGGTTAATGCAAAACCTAAAAGAAAAAGGCAATTTACATAGCTTTTACATGCTTGAAAATGTACTGAAATAAAGAACGATTTTAAAAATGTTTTCTTGTTCAGAAAAAGCAAAAGAAAAATGCTGTCTGTTCTGTGTCTGAGCTGTCCATCCAACACCCTGGGATGATTAACCAGGTCCACACCTTTCACAACAGAAAACAGCAGCATTCCCTGCCCTACACTCCTTTTCTCCCTCCCCAGGAAAATCATATCATCAAAGCTCCACTGAAATGATGTTTTCCAGGGATTCCACAGGCAGGCTTGTCCTAGAGGTAAAGTGCATTGATGGGGACAAATGGAAATTCAGAGTGTTTCCCTCACCAGGCTCCACTGCAGAAACTGAATCTGCCACTTACAGAGGGTCTCACTGTATCCCCAGTGGCACTGCTGGGACACGTGGCATTGCCCTGCAGTTTCTGCTGGAGTTACCATCACATCCCCCAAGAAATGCTCAGACAATTTTTTCCAGTATTTTTCTCCCTTTCCTTGACAGTTCCAAGCAGCAACAAGGAGCTCAGGTGAGTCCCCCCCCAGGTCCTGCAAGGAGCCTGTCAAGGGCTTCGTCACCTGTGGGTTGACTGAAAGCTTGTGGGGACACCTGGCAGCTCTTCCTAACCAACTGGAAAAGTGCAAAGCTGAGATCTGTCACCTCTACCCTGCTGAGTGTCTAATTACTTGCCCAGGTATTGCAGGGCCCTGCTGGGAGTCCTGGCAAGCCTGCGAGACGTCTGCTGTGCTCTGGCTGCAGACTGCCAGGCAGCGGGGTTGTGTAACACGATAAAAGCCACCCCAGAACAGCGTGTGTCCCATACACCTGCGCCGGTTTGCAAAACAGGTGTGTTTTTGGCTGGGCAGGGTGGGTCTGGCTGCACCTCGCACGGCGGGTGGCATCAAAGGAGGCACGGGGTTGGAAGTGGGTGAAGGAGACAAAAGGCAGGGCTGGGAGGGAAGCTTGGGTGGAGGAGGAGAAGCGGGAGAGGTGGCAGATGAGAGGCCGGGGAGTGGGTTGTGGTTACGCTGTAACACCGCCGAGGGAATTACCCGGCAGTGCGGGAGGAGGGAAAGGCAAGAGCTCTGCCACAGCAGGGGCGTTTATGGGATGCAGAGGATGAATGTGCCACCCGTGCCCTGGGTGTGCTCAGGCACCCCGAGCTTGACTCTCCATCACTGGGGGATTCCCTCAACCCAAAGCACATCAGACCCCTGCCCGTCCCATCTCCCAGGCTCTCCCCAAAAGCTCATTTTCCAGCTTTTTTCCTCAGGCTCCATTTCCCTGGCCATGCTCTTTGGGAAAGGCAGCAGTTCTCAGTCGTTTTTGATGTGACAGAGGCACAACTGGGAGCTGTCAGGGTGTGAGAGGTTGGCAGGAGACAATGAAGGAAGGATTCAAGGGCTGGCACTGCCTGCTTCCACCCCAAGAGGAGAAGGAGCTCTTCCACACACGGCGTATCCCGTCACCCCAACACGGACTTGTCCAGACCAGTCAGTGGCCTCTGTACAGCAATTAAACTTTGTTGGAATGGTAAAGTCAGTCTCTATAAATCCAGATCCAAACCGAGTATTTTTTATGATGGAGGCCACAGCTTAATATAATTAACTGTGACTTACACGCTGGTTACTCTGCTGTGATGTCAGCCTCTCCACACTGTTTATTTTAATTAAAACAGAAATTGTAGGTCTTGAGTGCTAGTAATTACAGCCCGTGGACTCAATTTGCCAAAGCCCCTAATTAACCTGTTATGTGTCTACCTGACTTGAGGTGTTAGTTGAAACATGACTGGTGCAGTGGCATTATGTTGTCTGCAGTGATGGAAATACATTAGGAAGACATGACAGGCTCTGTGATGGGGGATCCATATTTTAAGCTATTCTGCATGACATTCCTTTCACTTTTATGTAGATTACCAGTTTCCTACATGAGACTTTGTAAGTGATAGACTAGCTGAGAAAATGGATTTGATGAGGAGTAGCCCTTTTCCAGAATAATTGTCTCCTGTAAATGCTCAGAAGGGTTTGTAAATCTGGTATTTTTGTGGCAACAGATTGCAGCAGGACAGGGTGTGCTCCTGTAAGGATGTCTTTGCTTCTGGAGGAAGGCTGGTCATCTTCACTTTAATGCTTACAAATACTTCTGCCTGTCCTTGTCAGCTCCCTGTGCCTCAAGACACTTCAAAATGCAAGTACTTCTCTTCCCAGTTCAGCCGCAAACTCCTGTCATTCTAATCCCTCTAATTTCCCATCTCGTTCCTGCTGTCATGTTTCTGGTATTCATCCCCCCATAAAGGTTTTTTTCCCTTGTTCCCATATCTCCATAGCTATTTTAATTTCTCCTTTCCAGACCTGTGTGGACCAGCCAGGGGTTTCACCACCAGTGGAGGAGGGAGCCGTGCCATTGCCCACAGTGGCTGGGATCAGGGCCTGGAGTGAGATGTTCTCCTTGGCTTTTTCTGAACCCAAAAACCACAGCTGTCCAAAAGCTCGGAGCTGCACTGTTACAAAGAGCTTTAATTTCACCTGTAAAATAAATACTTCCAAGTGGGGATGCTTTGCACAGAGCAGCCTCTACACAATTTGAACCCGTGGGTTTTAGGCAAAATATACAAATTAGGCAGCTCTCTGCTTAGATTTGTCATTTCACTGTTTTTTCTTATATTTTTTTCTCCCTTGTTAATTTCTGTCCTTGGCATGCAGTGATTTTGCAGTAAATCTGCACCTGAATGATTATTGCAACAATGCAAAGATATGTGCAAGACCAGTATCTGATGCAGTTTCTTATTGGCCTTGATCTACCCACCCAACTTAAAAAATCTTTGGTTTGGGGTGAAAAGTCTCCTCTATTCTTGAAGTACTAAAAGAAAGCAGTCTGCTCTTTTAAATACAAATGTGAGCCATGGTACTGCTTTTTAATTGGACGACATAAAAAAAAAGAATGCAAGAATTTAATTTATGGGCCATACATTTGAAAAGAGAAGATACTCTAAGTCCAGTTTATAGTAGAGAGATAAAGATGCAAAATCCCATAGGCTGTTCTTCCCTTCAGTCCTTCACCACTTTAAGCACTTTGTTTGGTAGAGATTTGCCCTGCATTCCATGTAACCTGTCATCATTCAAAGCTGTATTAGTCCATTAGCCCACGAGAGGAGAGCTGGGGAAAGGAGAAGGGGGTGGAGGGAAAGGTACATTGTGTGTGCACGATCCGTGTTAGCCAACATCCCACAACACATTAATCTTCACCGGTGAGGAGAGACAGGCCAGCTCCTGGGGGCTCCACCACTATAACCCTCTCCTCCTCATTCATGAAGATAAATGCCCTTGGAGTGATCAGCCATCATGTTCTCTTTATGCATGTGCCAGATGTTGTCTGGCAAGTCAGCCAGAGAGAAACCAGGAGCCAGCAGCAGCAACCTCCCCACAGGTGTGCCTTCCACCCCTCTGTCCATCCTCCTCCATCCACTGTGCTGCTGTGCCATGAGCTGGCAGGTCATCCATCCTCACCTGCCGGGTGGGGCTGGGCTGGGGGAGCCCCGTTCCCATGGAGATTGCTGCTGCTTCCCCATAAGATGTAGGCGACTTGGTTTTCCTAAATCCATTGCCCAGGAGCATCTCACGCAAGGCTGATGAGGAAACAGTGAAGAATAAAATGGGTGTGGAGTTTTCTGGGGCTTGAGGAACAAGCTGTGACAGTGCATTGCCTGGCATGGTTTTGTGCTTGCTTTCCCTCTTCCTCCCTTCCAGAGGTCGGACTCTGCTGACCTCAGATAACCCAGCCAAGTGCCTGGTGCCACATCACCCACACTAATTCTGGAAGATGCCAAGAATGGGTTGCTTTTCCAAGCTGTTCTGGGGCAGGGGCTGCTTTGGAGCATATTTACACTGATTTCCCCTGCTCTCTTTCTCTCCTTGTCATCCCCATGGACTCAGTTCCCACTGCCTTTGACAGAGCAATGGCCAAGGCAGGGAAGCAAATCCTGCAGAGGGATTCCCAGGGCCAGCTGTGAGGCTGGACTACCCCAGCTCCTGCAAGTCTGAACAGAGCCTGATCCCTGCCTCCCATCGGTCACTGCCTCCTCCCACCCTGAGACTCTGAATTCCCAGCAAGGACAGCCTAATCCAAGATAAAACATAGAATTAAAGAGAGATTAAGTTTGTTTCAACAGCAAACTCTAAACTGTTGGTAATAGGCATGAGTGTTCTTGTACAGAAGGAGTGGAATCTCTTTTCCTTTGAAAAACAACAGCCAAGTTCCCATCCAGGCCCTCCGGAATCTTGGCCTACATTATTTCATATATTAGAAATCATTCTAGGTAATTATATTGCTGTTGAATTGAGAGACAGAAATGATAACACTAAGTATTCTTATTATTATTTTCACTGATAGTTGCAAGGTTTTCACTAGGATGGGAAGCTCAGAGTACCTTTAAGTTGACACAAATAAAAGATAGACCCATGGGATCTCAGCATTTTTTTATGTTTTGAAGAAATACCCAGGAATCACAATTAGCAGAATGCAGTTGGATCATTTATAACAGAAAAGCCAGCAGGTTCATTAAAGCAGCCAGTTCCAGCTGTTGGCAGCACACAGGGTTAACTGAAGCCTTTCTCCTGCAGTGCTGTGGGACACTGCTTGACAGGATGGTGTGTTAATCTTCCCAGGATCTGCATGAAAATTGCTGGGCAGACCTTCATGAACTGGATCAATCAGGGAGCAGCCTCGGAGCTGGCTGCTCCATTTGGCTGCTGTTCAGAAACACACATGCCAGGGAGGGATAACTCCATCCTGAGCTGCTGTGTATCAATGCATCAGCTTGTAGACATGTGCTAGACAGCTTGAGGAGGAGACTGCCATGAATCAGCCATGTGCTTTCTAAATGGGAGCAAACTGCTCCAGGCTCAGATTTAAGACTCGGGTTCAGAAGCCCAGAAATATGTTTTCTTCTCATTTCTCTCTGAGCCCCACTGTTTTCCCACAGATCTCCCCACCTGCACGTGCAAGTGCCCAGCCTGGTACCTCCTCCTGCTTGGGCAATTGGGTCAGTAGCACCATTGCTCAACCACAGAGCTCCCCTGCACTCTGACATGGAGCAGGATGAGCTCTGGGATCCCTGCAGTCTGGAGGCTCAGGCACCTCTGGGTTACAGGTCAGGAGTCACCACACCAGGATATTCAGGCTGCGAGTTCATGGCAGCAGGTTCCGTTGCCTTGTCCTGTGTTTGGAGAGTGTCCTGCCCGTGGGGCCACGGCTCCAGGCTAGGGCCCTGAAATGCCACACTAATACAGTGAAATTAAATAATAAATTAGCAGCAATAGCCATAGTAATTAGCACTTGCTTTGACTTGTTGCCACGGACCCACCAGCCACAAACATTAGTCAGGGTTTGTGATCATGCCTTCCAAACTGCAACTGCTTGCAAAACACCCACTGTCTCTTCACACATGGAAAAGGGGGAACAAGTCAGAAGAACAGTTGTCTACAACAGATCTCATCACCCAGATCTTTCTGGGTTGGCAGTGTTTTCCTATAGCTGTAAAAAGTCTCTCCCCACTCAGGTTCCTTCAGGTGCCTGAGTACTGATCTCTGCCAGGTAAGGTCCTACACTGCATCTCCTGTGAGGAGGAAGCACAGGAGGGATGATGCTCAGCTGGATTTCTTCTGTCTGTCATTGAGTATCAGTCACAGCATGAGTTAAAATAGGGGCAAAATAGGATAAATGAAAGGGAGTGATTGAGAAGATGTGGGCGATGTGACAGACAAGCAAGCTCCTTGCATGTTGATGAGAACGGCATTATCCAGGCGATGGTTGATTTCCTTTTGTCTTGTTTAAAGGAGCAGCATCTTTGAGAAGCCTGGATTTCTTAAAGGATAATAGTTGTATAGCAGAAAAATCCCATGTCTGCCCAGAAAATCAATTCTATGTTCATTTAACAAAACAAAACAACAAAAAAAGGCAAATTAAAACAATTTCAAAAGAAATAAAAAGAAATACAGTATGGGACAAGAAACTTTCATGGGAGTTGTCAACCAAACACACAGAAATGGGTCTGTGTCTGTGAAAAATGGGAACCCGTTGTGAAACAAGCTGATATTTCAGTGAGGTTTTAACAATCCACAGCATCACAAAAATGGAAAGTCTGCCAGCCCTCAAGAACTACATGTGAGAAAAGTTCTTGCAGCCTCTGTGTTCATCTTTCGTCAGAGGTGCTTGCTAACACCATCACACCATTCTGCTTTTATAGCCTATGCTTTATACACATGCATTATTCCCAGGCATTTGCTGCAGCCCTGCAATTTGGGGAAGCACAGAACATGGAGATCCATAGAAGGTAAAAGCGTAGATGGATTTGAAAGCAATCCTTGCTGAAGGAGCCTTGAGGCCTAGGTGTGTTTACAACCTTGACAAAGTTACAGAAAGATGAAAGAGAAGGCGCAGGAAAACATATAATTAAAGTAGCGTGATGTTACTGTGCACTTATAAACTCAAAATGAATTCAGACAGTTTTATCACAAGAGGTGCAGCTCTGCTGTCACCAACTTTCCCATACAGAGGTCATTCAGGTGCAGAAAGGCCAAAAAGAGACATCAAAACTGCTTCTAAACAAGGCACAAGTCGAAGAGGAATCCCATCAAAGGTAGTTTGGAAAGAGCAACAATAATGAACAATTTGGTTATGAAACAGAATACTCTGGAGGCAGTTTAAGGAAGGCAGCCCAGGTCAAAGCTGTTGTGATGGGAAAGAACTTTCAAATTGTTCCAGGTTTAAGGGGACCCAATGTTCCTTCTGACTGAGGAATCAGTTCCAGCTGGAGATGGGCCAGTTTGGGATCTATGAAGAGATACCAACTGAAATTCCAGGGGAGGATAGGAACTGGTAGGTATGAGTAGACTTCTCATGCATTTTATCTATGATCTTGATAGTGAGAGCAACCCTAACTGGATAACTCTGATGTAGATAGAACAGCCATCCCACAAGCATTTAGGGGCAATTCCTCGATGAAGGGCTCTGGTGTGAATTGTAGAAACGAGCAGTGAGAGAGAACAGCATGGATCAGGGTGATGTTCCCAAAGTCATGGTGTTAAACACAGTTACTGCTGTTACCAGAGGGAAGATCTGCTCTGTGGTGTGTTGGAAGGAACCCAGTGCATATCACAAGCTGTCCAGAACTCCACTGGTACCACTGGGACTTAATTCTCTGCTGTGCCAGGGGCAGCAGTGTGGCAGCACAGCGCCCACAAGGAGGGAAAGTGAAAATAGTGTTGATCCAGCAGTGAGACAAGCTGCAGCTCTCTGTGCAGAAAAGACTGCACCTCACACTCCTGCAGTCAGCCAGTCCAGTCCCCTGCTGGCATCTCGTAAGTCTGTGCCAACTTCATTTATGCCCTCCAAACTCATCGTGTGAAGGCCCTGCACAGATATCCACAGCTGTGTTATCTTCCTGCACAAGTTAGAGGAGGTGCAATATCCCAGGAAAACACCCAACCTCCCACCAAAACCTTCACCCCACTGGCCCAGAAGCTGGTGGAAGTGAACTGCTTTCACCAGCTTTTAGCTTCCCCAGTGTCAGTGTCTGACCCAAAATGACACCCTGGATAGTTCTCTATCCTACCACAGATATTTTGCAAATACTTGTCATGGCCTCAGTTTCCCCTCTCTGAAATGGCATCTTTGAGATATTCAGGAGTTAACAGTTTTCTCATTGCCATTGGGAGCAATGTGGTTTCTCTGTTCCTTACTGGAGCACATGAAGGTGATTTCGTGGGATCTTCTACTTACCATGGCCACAGGTGCTCACAAAGGGCAAAATGATTTCAGCAGGAAATGAAAAAACTGGGCAAAGGAGTGGAGGGAAAGCTGAGCCCATGGGGTGGTGATCCAGCTTGCTGGAGCCAAGACAGAGAACAGCAGCCCCAGGAACCAGAAGCTCAGCCTTCCCAGGGCCAGGCCATCCTTTCAGCGCAGATCTCTGCTGGGAGGCTTTGTGTCCATACCAACTCATCCGTGCCCTAAATTCAGCAGGAGGTTTCCTGTGTCTGCAGAGATACCGACAGCACCTTTTGGATGGGTGGGGTCCCAGGTATTCTTTTGTCTCAGGTGCCATCCAGAAACATCAGGGATAAGAGTGATGCTGCTGCAGAGTGGCCTCAGCTGTCATCAGTGATGTGATGACTATTCCTTGTGTGAGCAGGTTACAGTTAAGGAAAGACGAGGTGTGAGGGCTGTGTTTATTTCACTGTATTTTAATGAAGAAACTGGAGCTGCTGTCAGCATTACCCGTGGGTGCATCAGCCACAAATCAACACTTAAATAAATGAACTAAATGACGTGATGTCAACTCCATATTCACAGCAAAGTACTTGGTTAGAGCACAGACTGAGCACTTTGTAATGTTCTGCCTATCCCCAAAATAACCCTTCGGGTAAAAGCCTGAACTAATTAACGAGTAGGCGTCCTGTTCTGAAAGGCAAAGAACTCAGGGGACACAAACGTTAACACTGAGTATCACCAAAACTAATCAACACTAGAAATGTCTACAAAAATCTAAATCTGGGGTTTCTCATCCTCGCCTCACACCAGCCAGAGCTGCAAAGAGCAGAGAAATCTCTGTGGCTCCCCTGGGGTGCCCAGTCCCCCTGTGCCCCAAGGGGACACCGATGGGAACCATCAGAGGGACAGTTTGGCTGGTGCCAGCCCCAGCGATGGAGGAGGGAGGCAGGTGACTCAGGAGTCCTCCCAGCTCTGAGAAGTGGGACTCGGTGCCAGCCCAGGTGAGTCAGGCCCTAACACAGGTGCCTGTGACAGAGGCTGCCAGCCCTTCCCACCCCTGAGCCCTTTCCTGGGATGCTGCTCTGGGTCAGCCCCTCGAGCAATGCCAAGCTGCCTCAGCTGCTGTACCTTTGTCCCCAGCACCAGGGGGGATTGCTGTGCCTCTGGTCACTGAGGACAGGCCCTGTCATTTATCTGGGAGGGCAGGTCCCTGCAGACCTTTCCCATATCCCACCCATGCATTGCCTCCTGGCCATGCAGGGGAGGTACAGCACTTCTTACTGCTCTTCTGGCCTTTGCATGAAGCCATGTGCTGCTGCACCGGCAGTTTTGTGCTGCGTGGTAGCAAACTTTGTTTAAAGATAACACTAATTTACCCCCTTTGGCCCTCACTTTAGCCACTCAAATGTTCCACTTTAAGGCGGTGGCAGCTGCTTTGATCTGCTCCAGTGAAGGTGGATAGAAAGTTTGAAGCTTGCTGGAAGGCAGCTGTTTTTCTACTGTGGCCTTCTGGGAAGATCTTGTGGGTCAGGGAAGGATTAAAGAATAAGTGACGCCTCTCAGGACCTTAATTAGTAGAGGGGAACACCTTGATTGCTGTATTCTGTGACTGCCTCAGTCAGTGAATGCCACTTCTGGGGCCCACACTGCGTCTGCACACTCGTCAGAGCAGCTCTCCTGGGCGCAGGGAAAACTGAGTGGGAGTGCTGAAGATCCTGAAAAATACCGGAGCCTTCAGCTGCATCTACATTTTGGAGGAAACCTGATGAATTCACACAGTCCCTCTGGGTTTTACCGTCACTGTCCAAGGAAGATCCCCTTCATGCAGGAGCTCCACAGAGTTTGGGTGCTGCTCTGCTGGCTGTAATCAAGTGCTCCTTGGCTAAATGGTTTTGTTCAGTTTATATGTGATACTTTCCTGGAAGGCTATTAAATGCATGCTGTTTTCCTAAGATAGAGGCTTTTGAAGTTATTCCAGGCTTTCATATAAAGATTCTTTTAGTCAGTTGCAGTAAATAGGAGGATGAATGCTTTTCTGCAAGTGCCATATGAGGCCATCAGAGGCAGATGCAGAGTTCTCAGCACAGCTGGTTTAGTATTTGGTGACTGGGTTGGTTCCCCTGAAAGAGATTCTGCAGAAGTTCAATGGATTTCACTAGAGACTTGTGCAAAGCTGTCCTGGTATCACAAACCCCTAGTGCAGTCAATCAGGGACTTTCCACCAGTCCTATGACACGAGAAATGCTATTTTGAGATGTCCCCTCTTCCTCTTACCCAAGCTGTCTTTAGGTTTTGAGTGCTCTCTGTTCAGAGCAGGTCAGAGCCCCTTTTCCCCATCAGACACAATGTTCATTTCTGCAAACCCACGGGAAGAGCTGGAGCCCTGTGGCGTGAAGGAGACCTCAGGGCAGCCAGGTTGGTCTGCCCACAGGTGTCCTCTGTTCCTCAGATCTTCCCTTACTTTCAGCTTTGCAGCTTGGGCAAATATCACTCTTTACCACAGCAGTGCCAAGGTCAAGACACAGAGCAAATGTATCAGGCTGCTGCAGTTGCTCTTGTTGAATCTTTAATCTCTGAAATTAGTAACTAAATTAGACAAGGCAAGAGCTGGACTAGTCAGTTAGTTACTGCAAGAAAACCATCCAGGTTCACTCATTTCTTAGGAAGGAACTTCAAGCTCTCTTACATATTAGAGATTGAGGGAGCAGATTTCAGAGGAACCTGCACAGCTCGTTTGATTCCTCTATGCAGCAAAATCATTGTAAGTTCAAATCATGGCATGCAGGCTGCAAACCGTGATGGGTTCTGGGGACTGAGAAGGAATCTGAAATTGGATCCTGGCTTTGCAGTGGGCATGTGACCAATCTCCAGGCATCCCCAAATTCTGGTGTGGGAAGAGTTGGTTCTGAATGCTACACATAATCCCCATTCTATTAAGGTCCAAACTGATTTTATTTTCTTTTTTTGTCTGAATCCCACCTCATACATAACCCATATACCCCTCACTTAGGGATGCTTTAAAATGGGGATCAAGTTCTCCTGTGTCACAGAGCGCCGAGGAGGGATTCAAAAACTCAGGAGGAGCCTATTAAACGTTTTAGGGCAGGTTGCCAGTTCTTTTGCCAGCACACAAACTACTACAAATTCTTACACGCACATACATAGTTGAGACTCGCCCTGCGCAGTGACACCAACCGCATTTAATTCCCGTGCATACCATCCCTCCTTGCCAGCCTCCTCTCTGACGCTTTTCTCCTTGTTCTCCACAGCACAAAACTCGAAATTCAGTCCCCGAGTTTCCATTAAGGATGAGCAAAACAGAGCTTTAAACTCTGAGGCTGGTTTAACCCATTTGCTCCTGGATCAAAAAGGTTCTCGGTTTTGTTCCGACAGCTCAGGAAACTTTCCCCTACTGAAATCATGGTAGAAAAAAAAAAAAAAAAAAGGAAGGCTAAAAAGAAATCAGTTTTACTAAGGTGGAGCAGTTTTCTTCCTCTGGTGTGGTTTTACTTGGAGAAATGTGAGTTAAAGGAATGATGGTGAATACAATCTTAGGGCTGATCTGAGTCTTCTATGAATATTCCTTTGTGGAGCACGCTCCAGTGTATTCTGGTCTGGACTTGTGGCTGAGGGTTCAAGGTCACATTAAAGAGGCTGACAGAGCAGCTCAGATCCTGCAGCACCTGCTCATGCCTTGGCTCTGATCCTTTTTCAGCAAAACAAAAATTACATTAATAACCATAAAAAACCAAGCTCCTGACCTGCCATGAGCTTTCAGTTTGGTTTTTTTTTTTTTTTTTTCAGTCTTATGAAGAAAGAAGCATTAGCTGGGCCACAGGGTAGGTGTATCATTCAGCACTGATGGAGTTAATCGTGATCCCTTTTCCTATGGCCATCCAGCACTGGGTGAGTGTAGCTGCATTGTCCATGATCACAGCACTGTGTTAAATGTGCTGCTCTTCCTGGAGCCATAATGTGAAATACTCAGGGCTGTACTAACAAAGACCTTACACTTTGTTTTGTGTGTGAAAACATGGAGCTTTTCCATGAGCAGTTCCTGGCCCCTCATGGCATCATGGTGCAGCCTGTGCCTTTACAGTTCACTGAAAGCTGCTTCAGCAGATCCATCAGAAATATCTGTTTTCCAGGATTTAAAATTTTGCTGAGGAAAAAAAAATATTCCATTTGAATATTGACATTTGAAGGTTCATCCAAGGAGTCATTTTTTCATATTGCTCCAGATTCTGTCATCTTCACAGGGTGAATTTCTATTTCCTTGCAACTGAGACTGCTAAAAGTCACCAAAAGAAAGAGTGAAAAAAAATCTGAATATTAACTTCAGATCAGGCATGTTTTAAATTGAGCAATGAGCACCTTGCGTATACAGTCACGAAATACTTATTTCCCCAACAGGGAATTAGTTATTGATAAATCCACGATGTGATGTAGCAACAACTTCCAATGTTCTGTAAGATAAGAGTTATCACTTAATCATCCAGGCGAACGAGATGAAATGGATACTAAATAATAAGCATTATTCTTGTGGGGGTGCCAGCTCCAACCCAGCAATTTTAAATTGAAGCTTGCTGATGGTTTTCATCACTCTGATGTGCTCTGAGCTCTGTGCTCTGGCTCACTATTGCCTGTCACCTGTGTAATCATGGGGTTCCTGCTCTCTGGAGAGGCAGACAGAGGGTTTCAGTCACACTCTGCACAAGCCTGGCCTTTCCCTCCCCACTCTGGTTCCCTGGGTGGTTTTGCTCCTGCTCCTTCAGCCTCTGCTCCCACCAGGGCTGCCTCTCATCCTCCCAGCTCTTTGGACAACTTACATGGGCTTTTTAAGTGGATGTGCAGCATTGACTGACAAATTGAGGATTTCATGGCATTATTTGATCTTTTGATGCAATCAAAGAAATGATCCACCAACATGATCCATTTTAATATTTTTGTCCAATTTGTCAATTAAATTATTTTATTAAAAATGTTGCATGTTTTGTATGGAATTTATTTCTGTCTGATGGCAAGAAATTTTCTCAAACATCTGCTTGCCTGCCCAAATTTTGGGATGCTGCAATGACCTTAATGCGTATGTTTCACTGAGCCTCCAAAAGTGCTGGCTGGCAAAACGTGAGATACCTGGGCTCAGACCAACACAAGGTACATGAAAAACAGAACATTTTGCTGCACAAATGCAGAACATCTAGAGCATTACAGGTTTACACCTGTGCAATTACTTTGATGTAGTCATGCTGGAGCAAGGAGAGAAAAAAAAACCAATGTAGATGAAGCTTTCAGCTGACAGAGAAAATAAAAACACAGCTTGTGGTTGTGTGAACTGATCTGTGATAAAAATGTTTGCATAAAATTACATGCAAATGACTGGGAAGTGCAAACATACCCACAAGAAAGTCTGTTCCACTCAGGACCAGAAGCAGAAGTGCTGGAAATAAAGGAACCAAACTTGACCTAAAGGAAGTTACAGGGTGAGGGTGAGAGCTTCTTTCAGCCAAAATCAGTGATAAAGCACTCAGTTACCTTGCTGGGCAGGGGATCACCCCTTGGTCTGGCAAGAGAACAATTCCTATCTAGCTCAGAAAAGATTAGGTAGGCACCCAAATCGTTTTTATAGAAGTTAAACATATTTGAAACCTGTAGAAGTACATGTCAAGTGAGTAATTTTGGGATCCCGTCTGCCTATTTGGGGAGGTGGAGGTTGGGATGGGCATTCAAGATACAGCAGAGGAGGCAACCCCAGTCACGTGTCCCATTCACTTTGTCAGGTCACGATTATTCTGGGGCTCAGAAATCAATTCCCTTGGGGAATGGGAACAGCCCAGCCAACATGACCATAAACTCCAGGTCAGTGCTCATCTGCTGGAGGTGCTCACGTTGCCTGTGCTGGTGTCTCTTGACCATTTCTTGGAGGAGACTTTCCCTCATCTTTCTTCTGCGGGTGGGTTCCCCTGTAGAGTGAAGGTGGATCTTGGCTGCTTGTGTGCTAAACTGACTGAGCCACCAGAATGTAACCAGGGTTTTCCTGAGACAGTCTAATACATGGACACATATCTTTTTAGAGGTCCAATTGGGCAAAGGTACACATATGAATAGGTAAGTGTGTAAATTTTTAAAAATTGGGTTTCACCCTCATTTTAACCAAACACAGAAAAAGTAATAATTATAACTTAACTAACATTGATGCAAAATGACAGCAGTATTTTGCTTATCTGATCTTACTGTTCCTTTGATGGTCTGGTTGCACAATAATTACAGCTAACTCTGCAGAGGCTGAGAGATAGCACAATATTGCCCATGGAGGTTATCATCTCGCTGCTTCTCATCACAACCACACTGTCATTAATTACCCAAGCTTGAGTTTAACCAGGAATACTTCTCTTTAATATGTATTTCCGGTTCCCATATATTTCAGGGAAAAGCATTGACTTTATTGGCAAGAAGGACAAACAAAAACAAACTCTCCTGAGATGTTAAGCGCATATAAAAATCCAGATGTTTCCAGCATCAGGGTTAGGGGTTTTATTATTTTCCTTTCTTTTGGTCTCTGTTTTCCTGCCAGGCCCACAGGAAAGCACACACAGAATGAAGCCGCTCTCTAATGGCAGCTTTGAGGTGCAAACTCTACAAACAAGAAAAAACAAACACAGTCAAAACCCAACGTTTTCCTCCTTTGTCATTTGTTCGGCTGCTGCTGCGACCCAGGCTCGTACCTGGGGTAAGAGTTTTTCCTGTTTCTTCCAAGGCCACACTTATGTGACTTGGGGACTTCTAAGGCTGGGGAAGAGGGGGCACGAGGGGATGTCTCATCTCCCAGATCCTTCCTGGGGACGTCCAAGTGGTGGCTGCCCATTGATCCCGAGGCAGCGTGTGGGGGGCAGATAAAGTTCTGTTTGTTGTACATCTCACACCGGCCAGGGCACCCTTATCTCTCCTGCAAATCAGGGGCAACATGACTCGTGTGGCTTCTTGGGGAGGCTGGGGAGGGGAAAGACCTTGTGCTCAGGACTAAGGAATTTCCCTTATTATCTGATTAATCTTTAGGACTTCCCTGCCTTCCTTCCCCTCTTCTTACAATCGTGCTGTGTGTAGGCCCGGAGGACTCCCGGGAGTTTGAAGGATACGCTGATTTATTCTTTGTTCATGACTGCATTAATGAAGGGCAGTAGTCTTTCCAACCCGGTGGGTTCTCCAGACTTGATAAAACTTGCATAAAAACACTGGGAGGATTCATTGCTACTACTCCTCTGCTTTATTAAATAGCTGCTGCATTAGGCACTCTGCAAAGCATTAGTGCAATTAGTGATCCACATTTATATAAATTTGATAGTGACCTGTGATAAGAGAATGATAACATAACGTCTTGCTGATTCCACTTTTCTTCTCGGAGTGTTATTTCCCAATATCTTACTCCATCCTGACCCAGCATTAATGAAGTCAATGAAAACTTTTCTTTTGATGTGAGAGGGAGCAGCAAAAAACTCACCCTTAAATTCCTCACACAAACCCGACTCTCATTAAAGTTACTGGAACAAATATATGTGTCCAGCTTGCATATGGAAATTATGCTGATTGTCCCTTCTGGCTGTAACAAAAAATAACCCGAACCCAACCCAAAAAACAACAAGCAAAATAATTTAGGAAAGAGAGCCTAAGTCCAACAAAGACCATTTTTCCAGTGTATTAAGTAAGTACCATATATTCCATGGTTGTGCTTACTGCTCAGTAGGGGAACTCATTTTCAATGGAGGATAGCAAAGTTAATCCTGTTCTGTTTTCTTTTGCTTACTAAAAGAGCTTGAAAGACAAGCATTTGTTAATTGTATGTACAGAAAATGCACATGCAGAGCTCAGTTTAATCCCCAAAGTTACAAAGATTCCAGGAAAACCAGTTAAAATTAGCGGGAGGGAAAGCAAACAGGAAATTCCCTCTTTCTTTTCTTCTTTTTTTAATCAAAAAAATTTCAGATTGTAGTGGAAAAAATGAACGCTGAAAAATACCCCTCAGTTCCACTCTGTAAATGTGGGAATTACTGTCAATTCAATATATCCCATTTCATCGAGCTCTGGCAAGAAATTTACTGATGGGGAAAATACCTTTATTACACAGGGAATCACTTGCTTTGCCACTATCAGTTGTGCTAACAGCACCTTCCAAAACACTGTTAGGATCTAACTTTTCAGCCAAGTGTCTTCTGGAAGTGCTAAAACAGGTTCTCTTTAGACGCAGGAGTGCTCCCTGGCCATGGGGCTTCCCAGAGACAGACGGACAGCGGTCACGCTGTGTGACAAAATGTACAATTCTGCCAAGCAGATAGAAAAGGCATCTTGGTGGCAAAGCCCATGGTTTGCTCTCTGAGCAGTCACTGGATGCTGGAGCAGCCCACACTGCTCTTCTGTTTCCTCTCTGTCCAAGCACAGCAAGTCACACACCACCGGCAAAAGTGACGTTTGCAAGAGTGGGAGCTCCACACAGGGGTCCAAAGCAATTGGGGAAAGTCACTCTCCAAATATCTGAGTCACCCCCTGCTCACCAGCTTCCAGCGGGTGCTGCTGTGTGCTCTGCCCCTCGGAGAGCCAAATCCCTCCCTGGGTTGTTGCAAGCACGAGAGTAGCTGGAATTCTTAGTCACCTCTCCCTTAAAGTCCTGCGCTGGCGTCACTGATGAAAGACTTGATCTTTTGCCGTTTTTACAACAGGAACCCTTCTCTCATCACTTCCCAACGTGCCACAGCAGGACAGAGCTGTGACCCATCCTCTCAAATTCACTGTTCTGAGGCACAGAGGGCTCTTTCAGAGGCACAGTCCCATTTGGGATTTCTTTCCTAAGACTTGGTCCAGCTGCCATCTGTTGTGCTCTTTGTTGACCCATAGTGGGGCACAGGAAATCTCACTTCTCCCAGCCAAGGGTACACAGTGACCAGTAGCTACCTCTTCCCCAATTTTATTTTTTTTTTTGTTATTTGTCTCTGTGGTTACAGTAGCTAAGCCCCACTTGGGTCCCTGGCAAGTCCCTTGACCTCCTTGTCAGGGAATGGAGTCACAGATTGTCCGTAAGGGCAAGGACGGGCAGCCTCCAGCACAGCACCTATCTCTGTGTTGGCCTCTCCCTTTGCAGAGGAGATTCTGAAATCTCAACCAAATGCCCAAGTTGTTCCTTGTGCTTTTAAGAGGACCTGGTGTGTTTGCACACAGTTCCAGAGAGGTTGACAGGCGTTGATTCATCTCCAGAGTCAATCTGTGCCCTCCGAGGATGGTTGGTAGAGGTTATTAAGGCACCAACCATCAAAGGGTCGGTGTCTGTATCTGGGGTGAGAGCAGCATGGATTAGACTGAAAAGATTCAATGTGCTGGTGAACTGTGACTTTCCTGAGGAACAGGGCACCACTGGTATCTTACTGAAGATTTTCCTTTGGGGCTTGGGTTTTCTGATATTTTCCCCTCTCAGACTGTAGCCCCTAGGACTCCTCTATGCTCATTGCAGAAGAGCTAAAGCACTGGGGAACCCAAGACTGGTCCTGCTCCCTACAGGAATGAGGATCCAGATCCTGCAGAGGCTGAGAGACAGGGCAATATTGCTTGTAATGATTATGGTGCTGCTTGTCCTCAGCACACCCACACTGTTGTCACTAAGCCAACAGGAAGAAAAATGCCCCCAGGTTGCCTGAGTCCCTTCCTCCCAACCACTTTTGGTTTTTAAACACGTAACTAAATTAAATCCTTAAAGATGTGTAATTTCCACGTATTCCCCCTAAACATGCACAAGAAACAGCATCCAAAGGAAGAGCTGAAACTCAATCTATTTCAGCATTTCTCACCACAGCCAAACTCAAGAGAACAGCCCAGGAGACTGATCTCCCTCTCTGCAGTGAGGCTGTGGGTGGATGTGTTTTCATTAAGCAATCCAAGCCTTCACAGATCTACAGACCCCTTTACACTTCCCCTTGATTTTGATATTTTTTGCCCAATTCACCAAAGCTTTTCCCTTTGTTCAAAGATAAGGGAGCAGAGAAGAAAAACCCATCCCTTCTGTGATTCTTCAGGACCTGATGGGGTTTCCCCAGGGTCCAGGTCATAAGTTCTTCTCATTATCAAGAGGTTTTGCCCACCCTTGCAGCTGATTAAGGCTTGGCTGTCCAGGGACGCAGCAGCCGTGGTTAGCTGGAAATAAGAAAGGGAATAATTCCTCCTACACACTCAGAGACCACACTCTGACCTGGTGAGCAAAAGACAATTTATGGGCACTTGGGAGAACAGCATGGAGACCACCTTATCCTGAGGCAGAATCAGAGCCACGCTGTGGGTGGGAGCTGGAAGAAAAGTCAGAGGAAAGTGGGAGAAGAACACAGCAGGGAGAATAAGAGAGGGTGAAAGGTTCATAAAATCATTTTAAAAGCTCCTTCTTATTCCCTCCTTGCTGACTGTTGGCACTGCAGGCTGGACACAGGCGCTTGGCAAGGCTCAGTCCCTGGGACACACACATCAGGGACCTACCCCGTGCACTGCACACACTCGGTCCTCCCACCCACTAAACCTCCCCAGGGCCCCCTCTGGGTTTATTTCAGCTTGGAAACCCACCACACCTCTGATGTCATTCCCCACTGGGGCTTGAATTCATTTCAAGTTGCCTGGCCCGGCACAAGGAACATTATTTTTATATGTATGAGGTATATCTATGGTTCGTAAAACACCGCACAGGGCTGAGGTGGCTGGAGACTGAGCGATAAACTGAGGCCAAGCATTTGTACAATTGGTTCCGAAAAGGGGTTTTTATTGATTGAATACATCATTTTTTCCCATTATACTGCTGGGGCTACTTATGTCAATTCTGCTGCATAGACTGAGGCTCCACATATTGCACAGAACTCAAGCACAGAGACCAGGAGGAAAAATTAAGAACTGAACCAATTAATACATCCAGTCTTGTGTTTATTAGATGCCTTTTGAAATGACTGCTTGTTGCCTTTAAAAACGTCTTGAAGCTCAGTCACTGAAATTCTGTGAAACCCTCAGAGTCCAGGAGTGAATTATTAGGTTTTTTTTGCATGAAAACTCTGTAAAACATTTGCTTCACGGCAATTGATGAAGCATTTCAGCATGTCTATTTTATCATCACATAGAAAGAATCCAAGAACATTTTACTGCCCACTAGAGCCTTTGTCCATAAGAAGTGTTTTGTACCAGCAATGATAAAGACCTCCTGTATAGCTCTTGTCTGGGACTGCGCTTTGAACTTTAAAATTAACCAGTGCTGGTAAACAGGAAACACCAGATTACAGTTTAGCTCGCATTAAATTGTCCTCTTGGCTTTTTTTGTTGTTGTTTTTGTGTTTTAGGCAGGGACAAATAAAATGTTGCATCAAAGCTGAGGCCACAAATTGTTTATTTATTGGGGGTATTTTGCACTTTGCATTGCAAGCCGCTGCAACTGAAAGAAACATGGGTTGGCACAAAAAGGGGAGGAGGAGTGAGAGCTATAATGGAAGAAATGTTACCCAATAATTAAAATTCAGTGGTACTGTAAATCCTAATGGAAACAACAATGTGTCTTTGTGTACAATTAACTCTGGGCTCCAGTTCATGATAAAAATTCTGGCTTGTAAAAAGCCTTGACCTCAATACCGAGAGCTCAACAGAGGTTCACAAATCTGGCTTAAAAAAAAAATAAAAAAAACTTTCACAGAGGGGGAACAAATAATAGCTGGACTTGGTCCCCTAAATATGCTCCAATTATTCAGGGTGGTTGAAGATAAGATACAGGAGAAGTACCAAGGGAAAAATAGTCCAAGAGCTCACAAAAAACCGTAAAGTGCTGCTTGATATCTAGAGTGAAAATTCACCCTCCCCCCCTGCTTATCGCAATCCTACATTCTGCAGGGCACCCTGTGTGTTAAAGTCCTAAAAAATCTTTATTATTATTAGTTTAATACTTTTTTAAATGTTAACAAAGCAGACAAAACGAGTTGTTCATTACAGTGAGTGACTGACAGGGAAACATGAAGGACTATTCATTAAATAATTACTACTTTTAGGCAGAAAAAGTTACTGTGCTTAAAAGGGGAAAAAACAGTGCAAAATCAAATTGTCTATTCTTTTTTTGGTGGGTGTGTGTGGAGGGAGTAATGTCTCATGGAAAAGACAGTTCTACAAATGTCAATCAGTTTGACAAGTAATTATCAGCCTCAAGGAAAGGACGTAGACTGTGGGTAGAGCCCCCAGAGCAGAGTAGCTCAGGTACTGTGCCAGGTGATGGTGGGCAGAGTGGGGCTTGTACACAAGAGCAGATCTACATTTTATCTGCACCCTGCAGAAACCAAATCAAACCTCATAAGACTTCCTAAACACCTGTAGTTACTTTCGTAGAGGACATTTTTTGGTTGTTTCCCACCCCTTCTAAAAATGGAAGGACTACACAGAGCTTTATGGAAGGAAAATTAATTCAAAAAGGTGATTTGGAAATATTTTTTGTCAGAACTTAGACAGACTAGATTCATACTTGGGCTTGGGATGTTTCTCTGCAGCAGTGAATCCAGCAGCTGTAGCAGATGCTTCCTCTGAAGAAGATAAGAAACAGGATTGTCAAAGACGTTTGACAACACGTAAAGTGTCTGAAGCCCCCAGATGCAAATGCAAGTGTAGAATCCTAGAGTCATTTAGCTTGGAAAAGACCTCTAAGATTATTGAGTCCAATTTTTAACCCAACACTGCCAAGCCCACCACTAAGACATGGCCCCAAGTGTCACATCTGCGTTTTGAACACTTTTTGCTCCTGAATCCCCTTGATTGTTCCCACATAGGCATCTACTTTTGTGCCATTTTTAAAATCGTGCAAGAATCAATTTTTAAACACCTGGGGGATAAAATATCAGAAATGCCTCCTTCACCTCCTTATGCTGGAAAACAGAGAAAGGCTCTCCACCTCCCTGGCACCATTCATCAGTAACAAAGTACTCAAAAAAGGGAGCTGTGAGTTGCTTCTGAGAGTAAGTTGCAGCCCCTTTCACTGAGAGCTGTGGGTGCTCAGATGTTTGATTGCAAGGCTATCTGGGAGGTGCTTAAAATACAGATAAAGCAGAGAGATGTGATGTCTGTGCTTGTGGAGAGCTATAAAAAGAAACAATTCTGCACTTCAACCACTATCTTTTGATCCTTAACCAGAGGTAGGTTTGGGAAGAAGCTTGCTTGTGTACACTGCAGCATGTTAGCTCTTGGCATCAGGCTGGCTACAGAAGGAACAGAGCAGCAGTGGCTGTTTGTGGTAGAAAGGAAAGAAAGCTTAAAATGAGTGCAAGTGTGGGAAAATAGCACTTTCATGCAAATAATCTTTACAGTGAAAAACTCCATCTGCTCTGGCCCTGTGCATTTGAACTTATTTTATGTTGTAGTGGAGCATGCAGATCCCCTGGGAAATCGCTCAAAAACAGAAGCCCCAGGCTTTTGTGTGTCCATACAAATTCTTGGCGTGTCACTTAACTCCATTCTCACCTCAGCCATGAAACACCACTGCAGTTGGTGGGATTCCTCAGGAGAATCATTTCCAAGGGAGAAATGGCACTGGAGCTTGGTCCATTTGAGGCAGAACAGGAACATGTGCACTCACGTCCCAGACAGCTGAGCATGCCGAGAGCTGGTGACAACAGTGACAACCAATGCCATAAGTCTTGCTGATCCCAGTGGGGCAACAGCAAGTCCTTAATCCCCGTGTTGTTTCCAAGCTTCCTGTTTTGAAATTGCCATAATTAAATTCTAAAGACTGAGAAAGCACCAAAGGGGTTGCCAAGTTTATGTCAAGCTTTATCAGCTGATCTCATCATAATCCGGTAAATAGCATATCATGAACATCAAATCTAATTAAATCCTCTTGAGATACGGGTTAAAAAACAGACACAAACAAGAATCAAACATTTAAAACCTGCCGCTGTACAATCAGAATTAATCCACAGGGAGAAGTGAATTTCCTTGAAATCTGGACAAATAAGCCTTCGATGTTTTCCTTTCCCTAGTGGCTCACGGTCTCTCTGGCACACACATGCAGAAGGAAAATGCAGTTAGTGGGGTTTTATTTTCAATCAGATCACATGAAATGCACCTCTAAAGTCTGACTTCTGAAGTAGAATAAAGGATGGGACAGAGGAGATATACTTTATTTATATATATATATATAAAAAATATCTCCAGTATTCTCAGCAGTACTTTTGGTGCTGTCCATATGTAAAAGAATGCACTCTAGCCACAGGAAACACAACGAAAACAGCTCTACTGTGGGCTCAAAAAGGCAGCAGTGATGTTCTTCAGTCAGTCTCTTGATCATTACATTATCTGCCAGGCACCTTTCGAAACACCTCTAATGCACCATAGGTGTCTGTGTGTGTGCACAAGCCCTTAGGGCTACACCTATGCTGCTAGTAAATTAAACAGTGGCAGGTAATATTCCCAGGCATTGGAATTTGATAGTCTACATTGTTAAATTCCTAGAACCTGCCCTGGCACATTTTTGACCTGAATCAATTAGCATTCTCCCACACATGTCCCAGGAATTTGGGAGTTAGCACAGCCAGGGACCATTCCCAAGGGATGCCGTGACTTCAGTCATGGTGCATGGTGACAAGAGGAGCTTGATATTATGGACATGGCTCATTCCAGGTCAGTGGGCCTCACTGCCAGAGAACAGCCCTAACACCTAATTTTCTCATCAGAGCTGTTGCCTCTGTGCACATCTTCGCCTACATCTGCTCTGTATTAATCTGGGTACGTCACAGGAGTGCTCTGCCCCGAGCAGATCGCATCAGAGCTGTATGAAACAGCAGCCCAGGACTTTATCTGCTGGGTGACTTGATGAACCACAGCTTTTTCCTACACACAGGCAGGAGCTGCTCTTAAATGCAACCTTTCCAATCTGTTTCATTAGGTTACAGCAGAGAGGAACATGGTAAAGGGGCTTCTCTGCTCCCACCTTTCTTGATGGGAACTAGCACATCCCTGGTCTCTGATAACCAGCAAAAAGTTGATGTCTGCACCTCTTGCAGTTCTTTAAAGAACTCATTTGGAAGAGCATGAATTCATAACAAGCAGTATAATTTCACTCTAGGAAACAAAAAAAAAGCTCTCTTTTCACCTCCAGGATTAAACTAAAAATCAAAGCTCAGAACAGATTTGCCTGAAGAGAAAAGAGAACAGCCCCTCTGGTATGGATTCACCCCACCTAGCTTTATGTATCTAAAATAAAACCTCACTTTCTCAAGGCTTCCTCTGCAGCCAAAGGACACCAGAAGGTATTTGGTTTATCTCAGTCCTAACTTGTGACTCCACCACTAATACAAGGAACATAGACCAGCAATTATCCTTTCAGCATTTCAAATTGTCTTTTACCTGCAAACCTGCAGTGCTTCTTGTTCTGTCCACTTTTGACATTGCCTTTCAAGTCTCTTACAAGCCTCACCACTTTTCTGAACTTTCACAAGAAAATAAAATGAAAATTAACCAGTTGTGTCCCTATCAACAATAGCAAAAGGTATTTTGCTATTAACTCGGGTCAGAGTTTCAGAGATTTAAAATGAAGTTTCTGTTCTCATGATAAAAAACCCTGTTTTATAGCACTAAGGTCACTCTGGTTGAGAAAGGGAAGCACACCCCTTGCAGAACAACTGTTCAGCATAAATGGTTCGTTCCCATATCTGAAATTTCCCCTAGAGCAATGTGGGCTGGCCCTAGTACCTACAAACTTCACAGCTATTGCCAGGGCACATGCTGGACTAAGGAATTCTTCTCCTGTACAAGCTTGAATACCACAGTTCTGTATGTTGTGATCATTCAAAAGCTCAGAGCAAAGATGGATGTGGATGGATGGATGGATGGCTNTCTTTCTGACTTGGAGCCTCTCACTTGGTTTGTTTTCAAACCACTACAATGTGGAAGCAAGAGCACAAAAGCAGCCACTTAAATTTCCATCCCCACCAAGCAGCAGTTGCAAGGGACCTGCTGCTTCCAGCCTTATGGAGGAATGTATCCCAGACACTCCTACTGCAGTCCTACAGCCCACTTAAATATCGTGATATGGATTTAAATCAAGCAAACTGCAGTTTGTACCCGTGGCATTTAAAATGGGCTTAAAACTGGATTTTGATTCCTTGTCTGCTGACTCCATTTCTTAAAATAAATTTATTTGTGTTGCAGAATCTGAATTTACCTGTCTTTGGAAATGCTTTAGTAGAGGATGTTGTGCAAAAGGGGCAATTTGTGAAACTTTGCCATTTTGTAACACCATGACTGTCCTGGTCCTGTTCTTCCTCCCTCTCCACATGTCACTCACACTGCCAGTCACTCCTGCAGCACAGCCTGTTTTGGCTGGCTGTGTCCTCAAAGACCACCCATCATTCCCAGCACGTCCATTAGGAAAGTGCACCTTCAGTTCACCTCCTTTTCCATGAGATCTGCAGTCCAATAAGCGAAGGCAGCTTCAAAAGGAGATCTTGCCAAGCTTATTTACAGAGAGCTAATGACAGAGAAACAATGGCAACAAGGAAGGGAAAAAAAATCAATTCACCCGGTCATTTGGCAAGGAGGGAATACACATTTCCCTTCTTTCCAAGGTTTTGTTTTGGGTCCAGAGGGAAGGGTCTGCTGTGTTCAGTGGAAACAAAACTACTTATGTAGCTGAGTATCAGAAGAGCCAGAAAAGCCAGTGACCTGTGATGTCTTTAAAGCATGATAATATTTAACAGCTTTAAAAGGAAAGAAATTTTGGTCTTTGAAGACCAGAGATAGAAATGTATGTTATTTGTCAGTACTATTATTAATAGTGAAAAATAACCGTATCACCTTCACAAATTCCAAGCACAGTTGATGACCAACCTTAGCTGATCCCTTTTTTGTTAACTGGGTCTTACAACCTGTGGGCTGAGCCTACATGTCAGTCAGCATGTTACTGCTGATCAGGTGTGCATCCATTCCATCACTGCCTTCACTCACCATCATTTTAATCAAGACAAAGGCACAGGATGAAAACCATACCTTGACACTTCTTAATTTGTTGCAGCTTTGATGCGGGAACAGTTACTGTCTCTTCATGGTTCTTTTTCTCACTCTTCTTCCTCCTTGACAATGATGCCTCAATGTGTGGACGTATGCTTGGTACCTTAAGGGCATGCTCCAAGTGCATTAATTTGAATCTTGTTTGTACAACCAGTTGTTGGTGATAAAATCTTTCTGTTCAATGTACGGGATCTTTAACTTTTGTGCAAGTGATTACATTTCTGCCTAACGTGTAGGTGAGTCTTCACATTGTGAAAACACCAGTCAACGCTGAAGTTATACCCAAGCAGTGAATTTCCTCTTTGGGCATTGGAGGTGATGCTCTTTCTCAGATGCACTTGTTGAAACTCAAGATTCTCCAGCTGTTCCAGCAAGGATCAACTGACTGCAGCTACTCTACTCAGTGTGACACCTGAGGTAGTGTTTGCTTCCCTCACACTTCCCTGACCTGTGGCAGCACCCTTGGGGCTGGTTGTGGGTGACCCTGCTGGCACTGGGGGTGATCCTGGGTGTGTCCCCAGCCTGCTTATCCCTGGCACTCCATGCTCTGCCTTGCAGGCCCCCACAGGACCAATGTAGGGTGGACACAACAGCCTTTTGCAAGGGACCAGATGGGATTTGCCAGCTGACACAACCTGGGCTGAGTTCTGGCTGCCTTTAAAGAAGATACCAACGTGAAGTGCTTGGCTTCAGGCTGTCCTTGTGGAGCCTCGTCTTAGTTAGATGTTGATAAAGCCTTTGGCCCAAGGTGGAGCAGCACTTCCTTCCCTTGGATGGTCTGGAGAGGTTCACAGGAGACAGAAACATGCTGGAGAAGAACACAGCTGCTCACCTCTCATGCCCACCTAGAAGTGAAGTACCTGTGATGTACTGGTTAAAAAAAGCCTTGTTCGAGCACATAAAGCTTGGAAAAAACACCATCCTTCTCTGATAATTCCAGCATGCCTCAGGTTGCAAGGACCTACCTCTGACAGCCCTGTCCTGAGAACAGATTCCGTTAGAGCTGAATACTCAGGCAGGAACCCAAAGCATGACCCAGGGCTCGTCCTGGGTGACCATGGCAGTAGATGGCAGCAGTGCACATCACCCCCAATGCCCGTGGAACCAAGGTGGTCCTGCTTGACAATGGCCATTTCCCAAAGAACAAGATAACCAATGCACAAGATCAACCACAATCATCCTCCAGAGGCCCCAAAACCACTCTGCCATTTGATGCAATTATTTTTTTTCACACAGACCTCAGCATTTCACAAAACTGAAGGCAAGACCCGTGCTGAGCACCTCTGGTGATGGCTGAGCTTTTGGGTGTACATCGGCAATCACAAGAGTGGACAAAACCTCTGTGACTGAATCTTCCCACTAAGCTCACATGAGCACTCGTGGATGCAGGGACTCATTCTGGACTCTGCCCGCAGAGCTGAGCTTTTGTGAAGTAAATGAAAAGGCAACAGCCAGGGAACTACCAAGGGCCACCGATGTAAATGCAAGCACAGCTCCAGGCAGAAAAACAGCTCCGGGCTGAAAAACAAAGGACAAGGAAATGAAAAGCAAAGCTGATGAGCCATCCTCAGCATTAGCACTTGTGGTTCACTTTCCCCTCCTGAGAAGATTTAAGGCCTCAGTGACAGATGTCAATCTCACCTCCCCTGCCAGAGGGGGTTGGCTTAAGTGGTGTGTCAGGAAAGCAAGGCAAGAGGGATTTTGTTTCATTTTTTTAAGGCATTAAAGAAGACCCTGTGTCTTTAACCTTCAGGATAACCTTGTTTCAGTCTGGTTCGCGTGGCTGGACTGCTCCTTGATGAGCTTTTTATGCCTGATTAATTAGTACACTGAAGGGGAGTGGGAGCTGCTCTGTTTAGCAGCTTGTGCCTCCTTCTGACTAATCCAGCACCCAGCTCCACAGCTCCAGAGGGTCTGCACTTGCCTCTTTCATGCCTCTGCTGTGGGGTTTCACTGCCCCTTTCCACTTTTTGATTGTATGCTTCCTATCGATTCAGGCACATTTATTGAGGGCTAGCTGGAGACCAGTTTAATTTGAGTTTGCGGTCTTTATTTTTCTACTACCACAAAACTTTTCAAAGAAAAAGAGACTGTAGATGCAGGAGAGAATGGTTCAGATTTATGGACCGCTATCTTCCAAAGAGTCACTTTTACAGTGTTATTGATGACAAGAAATCATAATTTTTTAGGAAGATAACTTTGCATATGCCATTGTTGCCAGCGCGTGTGCAATCAAGAGAAAAGCAGTTTTGTGGTCCTTTAATTTTTAGAAATGTGAGCCCATAATAATACAACTTATGCTAAATTATTTTGTGTCCCAGTTTTCCCCGGGGGCGGGGGGCTGCAGGGAGGAAATACTGACCTTCTTGGTAAAACACTTTCAGCTCTGACAATAAAAAGTTGGATAAAAGCTAAGTAGTATTATCAGGAATAAAAACAAAGGCGGCTTTCTGCTCAAGTAGGGGGTTTTTTTTGGCTAAAACAGGAAAAATGTAAAACTATAAAGCAGATGTGAGTCTGACCACTGGAGTCAGGCCAGGTGGCGGCTTATGGCTCAGTCACTTTGTCACTCTCTGGGAGTTATGGGGCAGTCAGGCCCAGTTCATGAGGAAGAAATGGTGTGTGAGTGCCCTTGAGACACCTTGTGCAGCCTGCACACCCCCGGCCACAGGACATGGGACCAGCCACGGCCCTGGTCCTGCTCTGTCACCTTTCCTCTCTGCAGGTCAGGCGAGGCTTTGCCCTTGATCGAACAGGAGTTAGTGACTTGATGCAGACATGCCTGGGTGGGGCTCGCCGGGCTCCAAGGGGGCAGGCAGGGTGAGCAGCAGTCCCTCCTGATCACTGATGAGTCAATGAGCTCACTGCTAGCCCGAGGGTGTGCCTGATACCCGCGGTTCAGGTGCTGACAGGAGGGGAACAAATCTGGGTTCGAAAAAAAAAAAAAAGGAAAAACAAGTGTTTTCTGGGCCTGTAAGCCCCAGCAGGGCTCCTCCAGGCTGTCGGTAGCTGGGGTGGGTGCTGCCCGACCTCTTTTCAGGCTGGTTCTGAGCTTTGGGGGTGCTGCCCTGTCCTCAGCAGAACTCCACAGGAGCTGCAAAGTGGCCCTTCTGTATTCCAGGGGAAAGCCTACTTCATGGCAGCATCCTCAGAGCTCAGGTGCTTTCCTGAGTACATGATGTGTTAAATTCAGAACTCACAGGGTAACTAAACACCCAGAGAGCCAAATTCCCCTTCCTGCTGTAATTCCAGGCTTGGTGCTGTGGAAAATGGTCTGGAAGGGACTTGGAGAGGCAAGTAGTTCACCTCAGTTCCCAAAGGCAGGATCAGGTCGTCTAATGGGGATCCTTTTTTGTCTAACCTGTTCCCAAAACCATTTGGTGATAAAAAACCACACCCTCCCTGGGTGATCTCTTCTGGTGCTCACCTGGGCTTTGATTCACAGAGTGGTAAATTCCCCCAGTGTGATGCAAGGAGAGGTTATATACAAAATATTCCTTTTACGGGAGGCATGGTAAAAAAAACTCAGAGATAATACATGTGTATCTCACCTGTCTGGTATTCAGACACTCAGTGACCCCGGGTAACCCAGCACAGGCACTTTAGCTGTAAATAACTTCACAAGAAACAAGAAATCAGCCCCTCTGTTTTTGAAAACCCTTACAAAGCCTGTTTTAGTAGGTTGAATTTCAAAATATCGTCCTACTGGTTCAGTGACAGATGTAGCTCTATTTCACCAGGGAGAAGTTCAATGCTCGGCCAACGCAGCTGGGGAAGCTTTACTTCAGTTTAATTTTGTTAAGGGAAAGCTGAACAGCTCATTTTGAGTATCTTTTACCTCCAAAGTACATGACTAAACCTGTATTTTTTCCCCTGGTAAAATCCTGTTCCTTCTGGAGAAGCTGAGCTGGGAAAGGCCCTGGAAACTTTCTGCTGCACTGGAGGACAGGAGGGCGCTGAACTTTCCCAAGCTCTGCTGAAATATGGAGCAGGTTGTGGGAACTGAGGAGCACCATGAAACAGGATGCACGTGATTTTCCATCCTCTTACCTTGGGTTACTCTGAGACGTGGCCCAGTGAAGGGTGACATGAACTGGGGTGCAAGGAGCACTTCCTCTATCAGCAATTCCTCTGTTATCAACAAATAAAAACTATCACTCCAAAATATCAGCCCTGAGCCACTGCTGGTTGCTGAGGGAATATAAATGTCATTACACAGAGCCTGGGTGAGACACTACAGCACAGACTGTGTTTCTGCCATGGGGAGAGGAGTGGCCCAGAGCCTGGGATCATCTGGGAGCCTCCTCCACGTGGACAGACCTGGAGGGCTTGGTGCCTGCCTTGCCCAGCAAAACTCAGGCTTCAAGGAAGCACAAAAATCCATTAATGGTACAATGTAGCATATGTAGGCTGAAAAATAACCACTACACAGCACTACAGAGGAATAAGGTGGCCAGGAAGGATGTTGGGCTAAAAATTTCAACAGTTTTTCCATAAAGAACAGCAGCAAGTTGGTGCCTGCAGAGTGCTCCAGGAGCCCCATCAGGCCACGTTAGCAATGGCAAGAAACTTCCTTTTGCAATGTCTTTACTCACTGAACTCTAGAGCTCTGGGACTGGACAGAAGAACATGCACAGGGTAGAACAGGGCCCTCCTCACCTTTCAGAGTGGGGTCAAACACCGAGTTTAGCTCGCAGTGACTGTACAGGTCACTGCCAGTGAGATCCTCCCAGTTCCCATTTCGGAGGAAGTGAAACTTGGGTGGGCTCTGGGGCTCCCGATTCCTCTTTGCACAGAACTCGAAGAACTTTCCTGCCCCCTTCCCTCTGCCACAGTGTGACCATCCTCTCCTGGCCACTGCCCTGGCCACCCACCATGGCCTCGGGCCTGGCTGCAGCAGCCAGCAGGGAAGGAAGAGCAACCCAAGTAAGATTTTGTCCCCAGGATCCCACATTTATGTGGCAGCTTGACAGGATGAGGAGAGTGGCTTCTGCACAGCTGCTGTCTTAAAGCTCAGCACTGAGGACAGAAATGTGAAAACTTACAAGAAAAATGACATACAATATGGCTTAGAGCAGCAAAACTTCCCATCGTGCAGCCTGGTTGAGCACAGCAAAAACACAGACGTGTGTGCAGGGAAGGAGGGAGATTGGGTTGGAATTAAACTGAATTTCCCCTTGACTCCCAGCAGCCAAACTGAAAAATAAATAATTCACCGAGGCTTATTCCTGAAGAAGCCCGGCAGGACTGCAGGCCCAGGCCACTGCCCAGGTGTGTACTATGTGGAGCTCAGTTTGATGGCACTTTGCTACCGAGACGAAACAAATTAATTTTCCTCCTTTGAAAGTGGGAGACATTTACATTAGGGGATGCATAAAATAAAAATAAGGGGGTCCTGAAAGAAATTACTGAGAGCAATAATTATCCCAAGCCATTGCCTGCTGAGAGCTGAAGGAAACAGAGGCTGAGATGAGAAGAAAATGTAATTTTATTCCCCCTTTAAATTGAAAGTCTTATTAAAGTCATCTCTTAGAGGCTGAGCATTTTTCTCTGTGAGTCGGGGCTGTTTTCTGGGTGTTGAGGGGAGAGGACAGCAAACACCTCACAGTGGGTGCCCTCCTGAGGCAGCAGCATCACCTCTGAAATGTACAGGAGGATTAGTCCAAAGAGATCACCTAGGCCTGAACACAGGGGCAGTTTTCCCATGGTGGGAGCTGTTCAGATATGCATGAGAACCCTCTGGCTGCTGGTCAGAAAATCCAGACACAATTAAAACATTCAGCTTGAAAGTTTGGGGATCGAATTAGTGATCTGCTGTGAAAAGTGTGCAGATTTTTGTAAAGAAGATGTTGCTGTTCTAAATTTAAAAAAACCAAGGAATTCCCAGCGAGTGAGACAAGAGGAGCAACTCCCCTCCCTCCTTGTGGGCAAACACAGGGTAATATTTTGTTTCTGACTAAAACTAAACCATTGCAGGAAAAATGTGGCTTATCAGGAAGTTGGCTGTCGGCTTTGACAGTCCAGCAGGGATTTCTGCAGGGATAACCTGCTCCCCTGTCCTTTGCTGGCGGCGGCAGAGGCAGGCAGCCGCCCTGCCCTCTCCCCTGTCTGCCTTGTGGCTTGGTTCAGAGTCACAGAGGGTAAAAAACAGCCTAAGAAATGTGCGCAGGTCTTATCCTGCCTCTTCTTTTCCCTGTCAGGGTTATCAGAGGCACGCTTTTGTCATCGGCAGTGAAAAGGAGCAGATCCTGACCCCATCCGAGCTGCCGGGAGCCCCGTGTCACTCTGGTGCCACACTGCTGTAGGAGACAGGGGGATAACGGGATGATTTGCTCAGGGAGCAGCATCCCTGTGAGACCTGCCACAGTTTCACAGACATATTTGGTGACAGTTTTAATTTGGGAAGATGTCTGCAAAAAACAGGAAGGGAATGGAGGAGGTTGATTTCATTTTGCTACATGTCTCTTTCCAAGAGGATATTTTTGATCAGCTTTCCAATGTTAATGCCCTATTAGTGGTGAGGTGAGATCTGACAAAACGATAATAATACTTTTCTCATTTATTCTCTTAAAGCACTCTAATAATTTCTATCATAAGTCAATGAAATTAAATTAAATATACAGAGAGAAAGTGTGGGTCAAGTTCTCTGGAGTTTGGGTCATTGCTAATAATGTAGCCAGATTAAAAAACCTTAAAGTTCACACAAAGTGAAAGGACAGGCAGAGCTTTACCAGAATTAGGAAACTGAAGGAGGAGAACAAAGTGAAAACCAGACAGTGAATCATCACCACTCGTGTGTGCAAAACCCGACTGGGAATTCAGGCAGGGCCTCCTGTTTTGCTTCGCCCATCCCTTTTATTCTTTTTGCAGGTTATTAATACTTGTGCTAAGCAGCTGTTTGAGGTGTCCCAGAAGGAAACTTCCCTCCAAGACTCCCCACAGCATTTTTCTTTCCCTGTGACCTCCCCCAGTGTCTCTCCCCTCAATCCTCACTGCAGCAGTGCAGGACAGGAGGTGTTTGGCTGGGCAGGGCTTGCTGAAGTCACTTTGGGTCTTTGGTGACCTGACAGGCTCTGATTGACATTCTTGCTCTAGCTTGACATTAAGACATAGTTTTAAAGATGGAATTGAATATTTAAGGGTACATTTAAAAAATGTAGTAGGGGAGAAAGTGGGGAGGAAGATTAAAACAGATAATTTCTTCTAAGCGATATATTGTCCTTCTAGACCTTTTAAAAAGGAGGGACAACACTGGCAAAATATATTTTCTGGCTGGCGGGCAGAAAGCAGAGTAGAAATCTTGAAGGTAACCTTCCTAAGAAAGGTGTGATCTTTTCACCCTTTTTATTTTGGCAGACCAGGCTACAGATTGCAGGCAGCATTTCTGTTTCATTGGCTGCATTTGCAGTGGGTTTGCCCAGAAGCAGCAGACTAGCTGGGAGTTAAATCAGAGCAAATCAAAAGCCACCAAGGCAAGGGAGATCAGTGCCCACTGCACTCTAGCACAGGTCAGAATGGGGTTTGTGATGATGGTGAGTGCTCAGGACAGGTCCTGAGCTGCAGCTGCACAGGCAACCCCAGCAAACCATCTCAGCACATCATCCCCAGCCTCAGCTCAGTGCCTGGACCTGCCTGACAGCGTGGGGGGACCCTCACCCACACAGCATCTGCCAGCACACCCCAGGGATGGGATGAGGAGCAGTTCCAGCCACAGCAGCAGGACCTGGAGGGGTAGAAAATGCCCTTTATCTCCCAGTGTGCCTCTAGCACAGCCCACTTAAACACCTGTAATTTTCTGAAGACACAGATGGGTTACTGCACTCCTCAAGAGTACAGCTTCTGGCAAAAATAAAATACACCAAAAAAAAAAAAATCCAAACCCAACTTTAAATTTAACCCTCTCTGACAGGCATCATATTTTTAGAAGCACTTACCCCAATGTTAATACTTCCTGGACATGCTCAAACACCATCTGATGCTGCATTGAGGTAAATTAGTGAAGATGGAGGCTCATAAATCCTCAGGAACTACAAAACTAATTAAGTGCCTGCGTGATGCACTTGGGTGCAGAGCAGTGGTTTGCAGGTCTGTGTTTTCCAGACACCCCAAGGAGCTGTGCTGGATGGTTCTCTCCATCCCAGGTCCTGCCACATGTGGAGCTCTGAGGAGCCTGAACCAGGCAGTTTCAGGGGGCACCATGCCATGATGCCATCCCCTTGTTTCCTCCCCAGTGCAGCTGTGTTTGTTGGGGTCAGCAGCAAGCCAGGGCTCTGTCACACCCCGTGCACATCCTCTCCCTGTCCAGGAGTGCTCCCCTGAGGGGATGCAGGTGGCCCAGAGCTCCCTCAGTGCTGCTGTGCCCTTCCTGGTGGCAGCAATGGCACCATGGATGTGTCCCTGGGTGTTGGATGTGGGGGCGAAGCTGCCTTTTTCCTCCTTTGCATCTGCCAGTCATAAAAGACAAGGATCTCATAGTCCCAGCACTATGTTCATGAACAGGCTTAGAGTCCTGGACATGTCATGAGCCCAGGCTGCTTGGAGGAAGGAAAATGGAAATAACAGAAGAGCTGCTCTTGACTCCTCCCATGGTGACGGGTACCAGGACTCGGCATCAATCGGGAAGGGGTTCTGCTCCCCTGAGCAATTCAGAAGTGCTCAGCAGGCACGCCTGATCCCACAGGTATTTGTTCCGTGGCTCCTGATTCTTTACAACATTTAATCACTAAATAAAGTGCTGCACCTCACACAGGTGAGCTCCTCCTCGCTGCCCAGGGGATGTGCTTGCAGGTGGAGTCAGCCAGAGATGCCATTGCTGGATGCACTGGGCTCTAGCAAGCCAGCTGATAATTCTGATTATTCTGAGCAGTTTGGGCAGTGATCCTCAGGAATGAGTCAAACAATTAAAGTAAAAATTCTGCACTATTTTTTTCTAATGAAAAACTTACTGATTAGGTTTAAGATCCTGGGTAAGAATCTTTTCGTCTTCACAACTGGGCACAGCAGAATTCCACTGACCTCAGCTGAAGGTGTTTGCACATCATCTTCAATTTAGCCTCCACTTATGACAGTCCTTAGGCCTAATATGTGTCTCTTGCTGTAGAGACAACTTTCCTCTGTCTGGGAGAATGCAACGAGGTTGAAAAAAATACCCAGAAAAATAAATTTCCTTTTTTCCCTTAAAACTTCAGTCTGAAATACTCTTTTGGAATGGAGAAGCCAGAATGGAAAGGAAGCCCTACACTGAAACCTCCAAAGTCCTATGGGATTTAAGGGAGTGGGATTATTTGAGTCATTCCTGTGGGTGTGTGTTTTCCCTGTGCTCCCCTAAGAGCTGACTCCCAGCGTGTGCCAGCCCAGGGTGGGGAGCAGAGGGGGAGATGTGACTGCCTGTGCCTGCACAATGCACCTCATTGTCTTTTCTTCTCTTACAGCTGGTTTTGTGAGTGTGGCTTTGGAGGGACTCTGCGTGTGGGTTTTGTGTGTGAGGAGATTGCCGGGATTTAAAGGGCTGCCTTTGGGGAAAAGTTGAACTCCACGTTTGCACGCTTTGGATTACACACCTAGGGCTTGCCCGCTCACTTTGTGTTGGCTACAGTTTTGCTCAGGCAAAAACTCACATGGGAGCGTTCAGACTGTCCACATGTGCAAATTGGGGGATTAGCTACCTAACAATTGGTCCAAAAACTGAGAATTGGTGATTTACAGGCTCAGCCAAAATAACAGGTCACATTCTCTGATGGAGGAACTTGGCATTGCGTTACTGAAATTGGAGGAGCTTTGCAGATTTACACCAGCTGAGGATTTGGGCATAGGTGTTTCCTGAGTGAGAAAAATCTGAAGGGAAAGAACTACTCCATTCAGTTTATTTTTACAGAGCAGAGTCTACAGAAAGTGGTCACTCTGCCAGAGAAGCCGGAATCACCTCACTGCTGTTGGTGCATGAGCAATAACGCCTGAAGGGGATTCACAAATTTGTGCTGTGACAAAATTCTACCATTCCTGCCAAGAAACGGGAACCACTGCAGTTTAATGCCCTTTTTTTTTCCCCCTAAACAAAGGTATAAATGACATTTTTGTACTTGGAAACTTCAGGCCCATGCTTTCACCCTACTAATTGTGGCTGCATTCACAGTTGCAGCAGAGGACAACATTCCCTCACAATTGCACATGAAGCCACACGTGCACGAGCTTTCCTGAGCACCACTGCCACCAGAAATGTGCTTCCCACACACTTTGCTTGCTTTATTTTCTTTCTTTTTTCTTAGCTCATCACACAATGTTGAAAGTGTAGTGCAGCCTGTGGGGCTGCCCCATTTATCCAGGGTGTCTCTCCTCCCCTCACGATTCCCACCTTGCTTCAATGGCTTGCAGCTCTGGGATGGGTTGTTGGGATGGAAACGGTTTTGCAGAACCCACAATCGCTGGAGTTGGAGACCCACACTTTAAATGTGCCTGTAACGTGTCTGTTACTCAGGGCTTTGTTTCACTGGGTGTGTCGTGTGCCATTTTCCCTTAACGAGGAGCTGTTACAAGGCGAGTTTACTCACCCTCGCTGGGTGCTGGAAGATCAAACCGTGTGGGGGTGACAAGATTACAAACACTTCGCTGGAGGGCTGAAAATACTCTGGAATGGGATGAGAGATTTAACATGTTCACAGAGCCACAACTTGCCAGTGAGAGGAAGGTGGTATCATTCCAGAGAGAAGAGGAAACCATAACTGGGCAAGGATGAGATGTGTAAATTACAGGAAATATTAAAATTCAACAAAATCTGCTCTGACACCCAAGCCTCAAATAGCACTTCTGGGGATGGATTAATTATTCAGGCAGAAATCCGCACCCACCCAAGCTTGCTACCTGCAAATCTGACAAACCCAGCCCAGCACTGCTCCTTCAGAGGCACAGCCACCCTTCCAACGTTTGTATTAAAATTGTGCAGCTCTTTGGAGACACTACTCCGGGGGATTGCAATGTGGTGTTGCAATGGGAACATCACACAAGCCAAACACTGGTTTGGTCATGAGGAGCCAACTGCTGGGAGCTCCTGAGAATGTGGACAGCAGAACTGGCTGCATGGGAACAGGGGCAGCCCTGAAGAGCCCAGAGCAGAGGGAGCAGGAAAAAAAAAAAAGCCAGCTTCATGAAAAAGCAAACAGGCTGTCCTTGGAGGGGGCTACAAGGAGAAACATGAATTTGCACTCAGTTGCTCAGGATGTTACAACCTCAGCTCCTCTTGAGAGTCTCTTTCTGAAAATCCTAGAGAGCACTTCCTATCCAATAAAGAATATTACAAAATAATAAAAAAAAGCCAGCTTCCCTCTCTTTGTGTGTCTCAATTCAGACACAGACTTTTTCATTTGTAAGGTTAACCTGTTTCCTTTTTTTGGAGTGGAGAAGAGGTTTTCTTCGAGCTCTAAGTGGGTACCATGTGCAGTCCTTCGCCCTCTTCTGCTGCCTGGGCAGCTGCTGCCACCTTCCTAGGAAGGTTTGTCTCAGTAATCGAACCTAAAAATTGTTGGCCATTCAAGAAATGTCAGTGAGGACCCTCATGTTTTCCTGGTCCCTTCCTGTGGCTTATTGATGGCTCTCACTGAAGATCTCAGTGCAGGATTTTGAGAAGTCGCTGGGTATGACTAAGACTGGAGATGATGATGGAATAAAACTGTGCATCTGCCTGATGATTTCTCATCTTGCCATAGTACACAAATTTGGATTCAGGATCCCCAGAGTCTGAGGCTCAGCTTTTTTAGTTCTAGCCTTAATCTGATCTCAGATAAGGAGTCTGGCTTGCCCCAAATGGTCCCACAGCAGTTTGCAGTTGGAACAGGATCGGTTGTTTTCTTACAAGAACCATGACAACCTGGAAAGGGGAACTCACAGCATCTGCACACAGAGGAGATTTCAACATCTGACACAGCCAAAGCCTGGTGAGTAATGAAAGCCAGGGGGGCAGAAGGTCACGGGCTTGTGCAAAAGAGGTGAGAGGCACTAGAGAAGGTGGAAGTGGGTTTCCAAGTAATGAAAGGTTCAGAAGAGCTGAGATGACAGCAAGCAAAGATGACAAGGAGGGCGTGGGAGACTTCAGGATGATTTTACCTCAAACTGCAGGATGAAAACATGAGAGGAAATATAAGAGGAAACATTACACAAGCTCTAGGGAAAAATAAACCAGAGATCCTATAAGAGATTTAACCCCCTTGTCCCTAACAGGCTTACCCACACCTCTGCACTTTGGGGAAGTTCAACCACGAGCCAGCTTGCACCTTTGCCCTCTGTCCCATTTCTTCTGAAGGATAAAAAGTGTTTAAAAAAAAAAAAATGAACTGGTAGGAGGAATTTTCTATGAGTCATCCAAGCAGAAGTAGAGGTCTGACATGATTTTTCCCTTGTATCTGCTGCTGATCAGAAGGTGATTTCCAATCAATAGACCCTAAAGAGAGATACTCTAAAGGCCTTCAGAAAAATTTTACATGCACAGAGGCAAAGTTGCAGAACTGGGCCCTAAGTGGAATTAAAAATGCATCAAGCAATAGTATATAATGTTGAAAAAGCATTAAAGCAACAGTGACAGCACTTTGGGGACATTTGTTGGCAAAACTTAAATATGACCACAAAAAAAGGAAGCGTATGTACAGTCAATCACCTTAATGCCACTACTTAATGAAGGGGATTGGGAATTAGGAAGAGCCGGATGGCATAAAATCAGAGCAGGGGAGGGTGGAATGAAGAGGTGATGCCTGTTACCCAGAGATAAAGGGGACACAGAAAAAGAGGAGATCGTGAGGGTATCCAGGCAGCTGCCGAAAACCATCCTGCAGAGCAGTGTTTGTGGTGAGAGCAGGGAAAGTGCCTGTGTGTGTAGGAGGGCATGAATGAGATGAATCATTTTCAGAAGTGGAGTCCTGTGAGCAGCAGAACCAACGTAGCCCTTGGACATAAAGCTCAGGAGTGACTGACTCGATTTATTGATGTCTCACAGGGGATGAGCTCATACAGCAGGTACAGTGGGAGCACTGACAAAATCATTTTCCTTAATCATTTTCCTGAACCCAGGAACCTCTTTTCCTAAGACTTATAAGCACTTAATATCTTTCAATGCGCTGGCAAATGGGTTGAAATTGGGTAACAAGTCCAAGGGATATTAGGGGAAAAATAGATAACATTCTATAATTTAATTTTTTCACACCATAGTGTTTTTTTAGTTGCATTTTTCTAGTAAATTACTATGAGCAAGTTGAAGCTGATGGAGCTTGCTCCCAGTTCCACACTCTCATGGTCTTGAAGAGCTGGGCTGTCCTCACCACGTGCCATGTGGATATTCAGCCTGCTGGAATTGGTGATGGTACAGGCAGCTCCATCTTCTATGACAAAGGCAATTAAAAGACTCCGGAAGATTTTGTTACCTGGAATGCTTGAAAAATTGCAAGTGGTTTAAAGTCCTGATCAAAACTTTACTGGTGTTAATTATGTTTTCAGGCGTTTTACTACTTCCTACTTTTCAGCAAAGGCCGTGGGAGGCATCAATGAACTGCCACAGTGGTGACTGTCCTCATAACATCCCCACCAGCAGCAGTCAGGGAGTCCTGCTCAAAATTCCATTTTCCTTTGGGAGAAAAATTCATATTTCTAGGCTTGAATACTTTGAGCAAAGTCTGTGTGTCTAAAAGGAAATGCTGAACATTTTAGCCAATTTTTTTTCCAAGGGTTTTCACACTGAGCTTCGACAAGTCAAATAATCGAGGCCAGTAAAATCTTATGTCCTGAGGGATGACCAAGAAAAATGTTTCTAGAAGCTTCTGGAAAACACACTTAGCACTGTGATTGAACCCTGAAGAAATTAACCTCCGAAAAGACTGAAAATTAGAGCTCTCTATAGATTTGCTAATTATTCTACGAAATTGAATGGGGAATCTTTAATAGCCGTTAAACTTAAATATACATTTTCAGATCCATTATAATTACTTTTCATCTACATGAAAGTAATACCCTAAACAGAGAGTGCTGAATGATTGTAAAGGACAGTAAAGTCCCTGTCCAGAGATACTTAGAATCAGTGCAAATATCAGATGGAAGACAGGGGTAAAATAAGCAAGAAAATGAGCATTACTATAGCGGGCAGATGGCTGTGCTGGGTAAAAAGGGATTTCTCTTCTCCCCAAATATTTGAGAATTTTAAAATGTTCCCAACCTGCATGCAGAGGAAGCCAAATCTTTTCAATGTGTTTTGCTGAAACTATTTTTGAAAAGCAAACAGCTAAACAATTTGGTTTTCAGCAACATCAAAAATCATTTCCCAAACTGAAAGAAAAATTTGAAAACACTGGAAACAGCCAGAAGCTGGATGTTTTCTGCTTTAGGTTTGTTTGTTTTTAAGTAACTGGAAACCTTCTTCTAAAAGAATAGAAAAAGTAGAAATTAATTTTTTTTTGGTTGTTTGTTTGCTTGCAAAATGTTTTGTGGAGAAATAATTGTGATTCACTGTTCATCATCCTTTGGAATTGAATTTTCAGAGTCTGGGAGCTCCTTTCTGGCTGTATTCAGGTCTCCACTGCTCATCAGCAGCTCTGGAAAGTCCAGACCAACTCAGTGCAACGTCCTGTGCTTAGAACTAACTTTGCGATTCCATGCCAAGTTTCGGGCGAAGGAGTAGAATAATTTTAATTTTTTTTCTTTTCATCTAAGTGTGGTCAGCCACCTGCCTTGCCTAGATTAAGAAAAGCCTTTTTTTTTTTTTTTTCCCTGCAGGTGCACTGGGGAAAGGCAGCGTGCCTGTTCACCCTGACGTGCGGGGAAGGGCTGGCCCTGAACCTCGGGGTCTGCTCAGCAGACACGAGGGCAAGCAGGGACAGGCTGGGCACAAGCAGGGACAGGCTGGGCACAAGCAGGGACAGGCTGGGCACAAGTGGGGCACAGACAAGCAGGGACCCAAAAAAGCAGAGCTGATGTGTTTATCACTAACCTGGGGTTTGTAGTAGCTGAGTACAGAATCTGAAGAACCACCCGGCTGTCTGAGAGTGATTCAGTTTTTTGTCTTGTCAGACATCAGGAAAGTGTTTCTCCTCAGCAAAGAACAAAATAAAACTGCCATGGGGACCCCTGGAGAGTTACCTTTCCCTTTGAAATGGAGGGTTTGGTGTTGTCCTTTGTGGAAAGAGGCAGGGTTTGGTCCTCAACCAAAGGAGTGAAACCCCCAGGCTTTGGGACACAGGACACCATACACCATCCTTTGGTCTCACAGGATGTGGCTCCAGGGATAGAAAATCCCTGGAAAAAAAATATAAAAATCTTGAATTTTCTATCCCTGGGATAGAAAATTCAATAAATTAACTGCTTGTCTGAGCACAGAGTCCCACATACTTTGGTGATCAGTGTGGGAATAGAATGGAAAGAGGAGAGGAGAGGAGAGGAGAGGAGAGGAGAGGAGAGGAGAGATGTTCATGCCATAACTCCAGCTGGCAAGGAATATTTTTTCTATTCCTGCACCATTTTCACTTAAATAAATTGTTAAGCTATGCCTAAAACCTATGAAAATGGCCAGAGGCACTTCATTGACAGCTCTAGCAATTGTTATAGCAATTCTATGGGATTATTGACCTATCCTCAATAACCTTAAAGAGAAAGGAACCCACCAGGAGAGATGTATAGAGCAGCTCAAAATACAAAATTAATGTATTCAACTCCATTGCTGAAAGCTCCCCCTGCCCATGAGGGACACTCATAATGGCCACAGAGAATCCAATTGCTTTCCATATTTGTTGATAAGGAAACAATCTGTTTGTTTATTAATTTTTAGAAAATGTTGTGGCATTTGTACGAGGCAATATTGGTTTGGCTGCTATAGATCTTGCACAGGCTGACTCCTCTGTTTAACTTTTTATATTCTAAATAGGTCCCATTGACTTTCATGAGTCTGCTTGTAAGTAAAGATAACTTAGAGGATCAAAGCCCTATAAACTGTGTCATTAAATTTTAAGAAGCCAGAAGCTGCATGTTCCCTTCCCAGGCTGTACCAGCAACTCCCACGAGTGCTAATGAGACCAGTTCTCATGTCACTGTTCACTGGACATCAGAAGACACTGATTTTATTTTAGGCTTGATTGCACAGATGAAAATAAGCAATAACTCATGAAAATCAGTGTAAGTTTACATGGCAGTCAAAATACAGCTGATGAAGTTCATGTTTGTGCTGAGAACCCTCCTGAAGTTCAGTCCTTTTAAAACACATGATGCACCTGGTCTGTGCAGTAGGTGAGCAGAGCTCATTAGGATCGATTCTCCGTGTATTTTTCAATAATTCCAGGAGAAGAAACAGAAAAAGGAAAAAGAAAAACAAACAAACAATCAATGCTGAGACTACCAGAGTGATTCAGCTTAGGAATGTGTGGGAAAGATGACTCAGATTTTAGCCAGTGACTGTCTCCTCCATACCTTTCAGGAGAGTTTTCCTGGAAATCAGGCAGGGTTTTACTGATAACAGGTTTTCATGGAGTAGGAAGTGAGAAAAGAGAAGTGGGAAGGACTTTGTCTTTCTAGAACCTCTTCAAGGCCGTGCAGAGGTTTTGGAGAGAAGAGGATGAAAGTGTTATAAATATAGTGAGCTAAATTGTAATAAAAAATTGAAACTTATTTTCTTGTTACTGCGAGCAAAAATACAAAAAAACAACAAAGCTACAGGTAAAACAAAGCCACACTAAAACAAATCCACCACAAAACAAAGCCACAACAAAGAACAAATTTGATCGAATTGGGGACGGGAACGTAGGACCGGTCTGCACTGTGTCCTCCTTCATTCCCCTCAAAATCCCATTTCTAGGGTCCAGTTTTTATACTTTTTATTTTCCCTGAGGCAGGGTCCTCCTTTGTTCCATGTTCTGGTGATGGTATTCATGGGCCCCTTTTGGGATTCTGATTTCCTCCCGAGTGGACTTTAGGAAGGAATCATAATGGTGTCTGAGTGTTGGCTGCAAATCATATTCAGGGTCTGAGTGGGGTTCCTCCGGCAGACGGGGAAATGTCCATTGGAGAGTCAAATCTTCCCGGAGCTGATGGTTCAGCCATCAAACATGTTGTTTTAGTTGAATCTCTCTTTTCAGTTGCTGATAACTTCGGAGCTCTGTCTCTCCTTCTTGTGACTCTGACAATGCTTCCCTTTCTGTCTGTAATTCTCTTATTTCTTTAGCACAAATTAACACGCATAGTTTATTTACAACAAAACCATCCTTCCAACACTGGTTTTTTGCAGCTGTCTTCAAAACAAATTTAAAAATGGAAGCTGCTGAAGACGCCCCAAGACAAGGATTGTTCCAGCAGATGCTCTTTGGCTCTTCCCAAAGTGCAGAATGGAGAGCAGCTCCCAGTGACTCCAGGACTGGCCACTGCCCACCACAGGCATCCCTGGCTGGAGTTCCCACAGCCCAGAGGGATTGAGGGAGTCCTGCTGCATCCCACTCAGCTCTGCCAGTGAGGAGATGGGGGCCAGCCCCACAGGGCATTCCTGGAGCCACTCTGCCCTGCAGTTCCCGTGTGACAGATCAGAGGACGTGACAAACACCCCTGGTGGGACTTCTTGCTCTCCTCCCAAGTGTTTGTGCAAGACATGGTGCAAGATGATCGGCGACTGAGTCACCTCTGCAGCCCTTGGCTGTCACCTCCTTGTCAAGGCACAGCTTTCTGTTGCCCTGAATTTTCTGATTTCTGTCTTTGTGCAGAAGTTTCTCACACAGCTTCATGCAAACAATGTGTATTTTTGGAATGTTTACATAGTTCTCCTCCGAGAGCAGTATGATTGATGGTGATGTCCACCATCCAGGCTGGACAGGTGGCTCTCTGTGTAGCCAATCCCTTGACCTCTGGACAAATGTATAAATGGAGTCAGATTTTTGAATAAAGTGGAGTTGAGTTGTTCCTTTGAACTGCTGCTGTGTGCCTGCTCATCTTTCTGTCCCTGAAGTGGAACAATCTCAGCCTCAACAATCCACATCTGGTGGCCCCGAACGTGTGAGGACTGCGGCCTAGGTCACAGCTTTCCCTGAATTCTGGGAGCTTTTCTGCTAAAAGGGGGTTTTTATCCAAATAAAGGAGCCAGAATTTGAAGGTAGATGAATAGGAGAGAAATCAAGAGGCAAACTCCTGCCACCATACAGCAAATGCTGCTTTTCAGGGCAAGACAGGGAGTAACCAACCCCCAGGGCGGGTTGCAGGCAGCACCAAAACCCCAGGGGACACCTTTTGCTGGGACAAACATCCCTGGAAAGGTGGATGGTAAAACAAGCATATCCTGGACAGGGGGCACCAATAAATCATTCATGAAAAGAATAGGAAACATCATAGCCAGGGCAAAGAGAATGCTAATTTGCTTTGCAACCTGATCAAATGGAATGACTGGCCTTGAGGGATGCAGCCATTTTGGGGGTTGATTGCTGCAGTTAATACAGAGCATTAACTTTGCAGCTTTGCTCCAGGCAGAACTTGTCCCAAGTGATCTAAAACTTTCAATGCACTTATTCTATCAGAAGATTTGTGTGTGTGTGTGTGTGAGACTGCCTAATTAATGAGTTTCTTTTCAATATTAATATGCAGAAAAGTTTACTGCCTCAAAGGTGTGTCAATATATACATTTTTCTGGTTAAAGAAGCTTGCCTTTGGCTATTCTAAAATATAAAAACTATTAATTAAAGTATACAGTGCTTTAGGAAAAAAAAAAAAAAAGGAGACCGAATTGCTGAAGTCTTTGGGGAGAATTGCTACAGAATTTATGCCAAATGTCTCAATTAATTGATATGCTAAAATGAGCAACCTGGAGTATTTTAGTAAAGATTTTTCACAAGGCTTCATCTATTCCCTCCCAGCCATCAAAGAATAAGTGTTGAGTGATTTCAGACCAGGTGGAATCAAGAAAAAACAAATGCACAAACTCCTCCCAAACCTGTTGAGTTGCTCCTTTCCCTGCACAAGGAGCTGCAGGGACCTGGGAAGGGCAGAGCCCTCAGGGAGCTGCAGGCTGTGCTCTGCCCACCCCAGAACTGTGCCCGGCAGAGGTCAAATGCCACCAGGTTGGTCCTTTCCCAGACATCCCCTGGCTGGGGCCTTCCAAGGCTGGTCTGGCCCCTCCTGCCAAGAGCAGCTCCTTGCAGAGTGCAGCCTGTCCCCAGCAGCACTGCCCACCCTGCCCCTGGATCTGGGAGACACAACAAGGATGGAGGAGAAGTCACATTATTGCTTTCATTTTTACATATGGGAAACTAGGTACGAATGCAAGACAGGTCTCCAAAGCAATTTCTTCATTATTTTGTCTTGCCTTAAGAGCTTCTAAAACAATTTTCTCCGAGTGATTTTTGTCAGAGGTTATAGAGGAAACCTCTGGAAAAGCCAAAGGCCAAGAGCTGTGTACAAAGCCAGTATTTAACTGTATAACTATTCTTTCTCCCCAGTGGGTGCCTGTATAAACTATTTACCAAATTATCCTTCCCCTTCTTAAATTTCCCATAGCATATGATATTATCCTCTCCTACCTGGAAAATCCTGCCGTAAACCTCCAACAGTGACTGCTTAATATGCTGAGCACAGCCTTGCAAAGCCCTTCAGAGAGCCCTCCCAGCCTGTCTGGACCCCAAATTACTGCCTGCAGACACTACAGAAAACATTCCAAGAAAGTGGAAGGAAATCAAGTCTCTTATCCTAATCAGTCTGCTGAGCTGATGAGGGAAAACAGCCGATGTCCATGGAGCAGGCCTGGAGTAAAGGGCAAGAAATTGTGGCTGCTGTAACAATATGAACAGCCCATGAGTGTCTTCTCACAGTGGGATGCTCGGAAAATTTGGGTGGGTTCCTTTAGCAAAGGTCTTCTGGCCAGAAAACTCTTATTTTACAGATACAGTGCTCTGGTTTTGGAGTTGTTTTTTGCTGAGCAGGTGATTATAATATTTCACATGCAGGGTTTCCATAAGCACAAGTTGGCTGGTTGCTCTGAGGTGACAGAATTAGTAGCAGGTGCAGAGAGTCTTTGTGCTCCTTCAGTTTCCTGTTTGCTGGGGCTAAAAGAAGGATGGGGGAGAAAGTCAGGAAAAGGAAAAACTGTGAAATATGCCCTTTCTTTCTTCCCCAGCTCCCTGCAGTTGCAAGGCAGGTCTTCGCAACATAAGAGATAAGCAGCTGCTCAGTGTAGGAGCAGTAGAGTTAAAAAAAAAACCCTGTGCTTTATAGACGTTATTTGATCTCTACTAAATACACTGAATATGGGATTTTTTGCATGGTGCTTTGATCTCAGGGAAGCATATTCCAGCCCAGCTGCTGCCACCCCTCTAATGAGTGGTGTTGGAGGCCCTGCACAAACCATGGCTGGCAAAAGTGGGGAGGAAGAATGCAAACTCTGGCATCCCAGAGTAGGATGTAGCTCCAAAGTAGGTCAAGCTCCTCCAAAGGCAGCGGCACCACGTCACTCCCATGGTGGCAGATGCCTGTGCAGGGTGAGGACAGGTGAGGTGTGAGGCAGAGCAGCTCCATATGGCTCAGCCCATGGTCACAGCTCCGCAGTGAGAGCTGCAAAGGACTGAGACCTTGCTCCAGCAGATGCCTCATGTCTGCTACAAACCTACCCTGGACTCACCTGCAAAATCCCAAACTGCCAACAGAACAAAAAAAAAGGTTTTTCTTCTTGGATTGGTGCATTACAGAGAAGTTTGCAGAGAATAGACTCGGACCTTGCAAGGCTTTTGGGGCTGTGCTCATGCTGCATTCAGCTGCAACCACATGCAAGTGCCTTCCAGCCCTGCTCAGGAGTGTGACTGCTCACACAGGCCCCTCCCTGACTCGACAGGAACAGACACTGGGCTCTCCAGTGAGTCCTGACTGGGTGCCAAGGCTTTATCTGCACAGCTCAGAAGACTCCCCACATGCATGGCCTTTTAGGATCAGGAACACCTCTAGGTCTAGGGGAGTCCTAATTCACAGCTGACATCTAAGGTGCTGCAATCACATTACTAACAGACCAGCTAAAACAGGAAAGGAGCCTTTACCTGCTGCCAGCTCCTGTAATAACGTGTCCTAAGAGCACTTTCTTGCTCTTTCAAGTCATGCACACACAAGTTGACTTTACAAAGTGGTCTCTTGTCTGGGCCTCACAAACTTGTTTTACTTATAAGGTGTCTTAGATTGGAGCAAGGACTGCCAGAGGGGAAGCAGGGTTACAGGGGATTGCACCACAGAAACCACCCAGCTGCAGTGGATTTCTCTTTTTGCCATGGGCTGACTTGCTTATGCAGGTTTGCACTGTTATCAAATGTTTGTTATGACACGGGGAAAACACTGAGCCGAGCCAGGCCTGTTGTGTGATCTGGGTTATCCACTCTCTGCTTCCCCACGGGAGCTTCACAGAAAGAGTTGTCTGTATTAACCAAAAAAACCCTCATCCTGAGAAGCCTTTAACCAAAAAAACCCTCATCCTGAAAAGCCTTTAAATCTGTGGCAGAAGAGACTGGCAACCACTGTCTTTAAAGGGAGTTTCTCAGTCACCTGGAGCAGCGTGAAAGATGTTATTAGTCCTTCATCTGAAAAGGCTCGGATAGGACAGGCCTGAGTGCCAGCCCACGGGCTGTTAATATCTCTCTAATTCCCCTCTTAACTGGTCAGCTGAGCAAGGGACAGTATTGTGTCTCTGCCTGTTTTCGCTTCATAATTTGAAATTTTAGAATGGAATCGGCACACCTGAAACTTTGGCTGCAAGAGATGGGCTGGGATTCAAGGAAACTGCTTTTAATCCTGTCTGCTGGGTGTGGGTTTTCCCCAAATCTCATTTCCTATTCTAGGTTTGGACGGCTTCTAGCTCCAATTAGCCTTACACAATAAAAACAGAGAATGTCCTGCAGGGGCTGGGGTATCATAACTCAATGTTGGGCAAGGCTTTTCTATCCTCCATGCCACCCTTCCCCCCAGAAATTAGGATTTTACCTCCTAAAGCATGAGCTTCTTTACAAGCAATTTAAGGGTTCTTCATTTCTACTCTCAGGGTTCACCATTTTCAGGTTTTTGTCACATCCATGCTGGCTGGAAACCTCTTAATTAATGCTGGAACTCTGGTATATCCATATGACTGCAAGGTCTAGGGTTTTAAGAAAAATGCCAGGTGTCAGGAGACTCCTCATAAAATCATGACAGTTAGCAAGCTGAATACACAAAGAACAGTCTTGTACCTTTTTTTTTTTTTTTCTCTAAAGTAACTTCTATTTTAGTGTAAGGAATCCTAGAAAGAAAAAGAGAAAAGTGCCCACAAAAGATCCTTGTGTCATGAAGCAAACCCTGGAATAAAAGTCTCAGCTCTGCATCCCTAAAAAGAGGCTCAGGAGGTGCAGTCTATCAGACAATACCCCAGTTTGTAAAGGTATTGGAAACACTTGTTGGAAAAGCCAGAAGCTGCCAGTTGAAAACCGAGGGTTTAAAATGTGAAGGATCAAAATACAGCAACATTAAACCCTTGAAAAAGGAAGGTAAAATTGAACAAAGAATCCAGGCTGTGACTGGTTGTCCTCCAGTAATTCTGAAACCTGGTTAAACTTTAAGAGGCCCTGAAATTTCTCCTGGACACGATGATGCTGGATGTTTGACTTTTCATTACAAGCAGATTATTAATGTTTAAATATTATAAATTTAAACCACTATTCTGAAGAACAGCGTCATTTTGTAAACTGTGAAATGTCTGTGGCAGCAAGGTCTGCGAGGATTCTCCCCTCACAGGGGCCTGCCTTGGTTCATCCCCATCCATGGAACATTGCAGGTGCTTGTGGGGAAAAGTGAGGATATTTTCCTGTTTGTTATCACTGCCAGGAATAAACTCCTCCATTAACGAGGGATGCTTGGACAGCTGTTAAATTGTCTTTTGGTTTGGGTTTTTTTTTTCCATTGACAATAACTTTTTCAACATCACACACGTCTGTGGCCAGTTTAATCCTGGTCATCCTGTTCCTCTGATTGCTGGGGCTGATCTTGAGCTGAGCTACCGTGGGGCCAACCCTCTCAGCAATGTTTCTTCTTCAAGGAAAAGAGCTGTTAACCCAAATTACTTGGCAGCTCTAAGAAATTCTAGCAGGTAATTTTTTGCAGTGCTGTCAGTCACTCTCAGCCCCCGTGGCTGCACGAGTTGCACTGAATAACTACAGTAGCTCTGATCATGAATTACTGTGATTTGTCAGCAGTAATAGAAACCCAGGGAGGGTTTTGATGCTTTTGCCAGCAACGTGTGAAAGAAAACATTTGAGTGAAGTTGTCTAAGCCAGGTTGGGTAAAGAAAAGGGGGTTTTAAAAGCCAACCTGACCTGCCCAGTTGTATTTCATGCAGTGGGGAAACCAGCCCACTGCCTGGATTTAAGACCAGTGGATATATTTAGTCTTCTTGAATAACTCCTGATGGGTGTTGGACTTCTTCCCCCTGGAAATTACAATACAATTCTGCATACCATCTAAATAATGCAACAACCTACTATAATATCTCTTTTCTTGGAACAATTGTGTATAACACAGGGAAAAACAAAGCATGTCTCTGAAAACAAAAATGTCCTTCTGACAACAGTTGCTACAATTTGGATAGTGGAAGTTTTTTCACTGCTGGAGAACAGAGCAACAATACCAAACAGAGCAGGAGACAGGGAATCCACACTGGTCCTTAAGTTTCAGATCCTGATTTCTCTGCTGAACTGTGCAGAAATTTAATGTAAAAGGGCTACCCAGAGCCCTTCCTAGGCTACTGCTGGAAAACCTGAACTGTGTTTTCTGGAGGCCAAGCAGAAGTTCTTAAAGTTTGCTGAGCTTAGCTAAAGAAAAAGGTCAGGTGGCTGCAAAGTGAGTGACAATGATTTTCATTGCTATTATACGTACAACTATATATGTAGCTATATACATGTATAGTAAAATACATAATTACATAGTGAGTTCTAGATATAATTACAGCTATTTTTTCAATCACCCAGGTGTTAGGAAAATTCCTGATGAAAGTTCTCATATTGCAGTGAGACCTTGAAGAAGGATGACCACATTTACCTCTGCGCCTCAGGAGCCTCTTGCAGAATTTGGTGCAGTTTGTCCGTGGACTCTTTTATAAACCTGTGTCCTCTGGCAGGAGTTGGAAAGGACGGTGCTCCAGCGTGCTTTGGACTGACTTTTCTTCCTCCTGCATCTGCATATGCTGTGTGACAGGCAAGTGGCTGAAGGTTAATTGTTACTCTAGGATATTATGTTCCTTCTCTCTCTTGTTAATTCTGGGGACGGGGTGGGGAAAGAAAATCCCTTGTGCCTGAACCTTGCTGCAAAGGTCTCGATGGCTGCTTAAAACAAATGTTTGTCTTCAGAGAAAACAAAAAAACAAAACTAAAAGAAAAACAAACCAAAAACTCAAACAAATAAAAACCCACAAACAAAAATCCAAAACAAACAAACAAACAAAACCAGTCCAAAGGTACTTCTCCTTTATAAAATTTTGGAATAAAAGTCCAAAATTTTTACCTAGTGCTTTTGGTGTGCTTTTAGCTGAGAGAATATGTCCAAATCAATCATGTCTATTACTTATTTTTCTTGGGGGGTTTTTAGCATTATCAGAAGCTTTATTTCTTTGCCCCTCTGACATTCAATGTCAGAGCTTCTCTGTAGCTTAAACCCCTGTTCAACAAGGTCACAATCTCTACAAATTACTCAAAGGATGCCAGGGAGGCACATGGGCAAAAGAGGCATCTTCCAAATTTATTTTTTTTTATTCTCCTGAGTAGAGGAGAAGCCCATTCTGCTCATTCTGCCTGCAAACTTCTCAGGATGGATGTGAAGAGTAGGAAACATTGCAGATTGAAGAAGAGAGAGAGCAGGGGGCAGAGCCTGGCTGGAGCTTGGGGTGGTCCATGACCTCCAGCCCTGCCTGGCTGCTTGTCCACCAGACCCTGAGGGCCTGAATGATGCAGCAATGCCCTGCAAACTTTTGCTGACCCCCAAAAGTGTTTCCTGCATGGGCTAGGGAATAGATGACCCATTCCCAGCCCAGCTGAAAGGGATCGGGGGGCAGGGGCAGCTGAGGTGGCCGTGCCACCACGCTCCTGGAAGAGGCAGAGCCATTAGGTGCACATGAAGGAGCTGATGAGCTGCCTGCCAACACCTTACGGGTTCATTTCCAGCTCCATCCTTTCAATCCCAGCTTCTCTTCACCCCTGTGAGCCATGGGGGAGTGGATACATGAGGGTTTCTACCCAATTACTCCTCTCTTTAATGGGACAGGAATCTGAGGAGCTGCTCCACACCTACCTGAGGTGGAGGGAACATTCAGCATCCAGGAGATTTATGCCCATGACCTTCTGGCTGTGAGGTGGCAGAGCAGCCCATGCTGTGCTACGTCTCATATGCATATTCATGGCTCGTTTGTTCAGGAAAGAAATGACTGGATCCGAGATGGTTTGAAGGACATTGACCACGCAGCCGAAATACACTCAACTAGCTCTCAAATTAGAACTCCATCATTTTTCATAATAAATTGGTAACCACTGCAACTCCACGTGCACCAGTGTTGTTATTGGAAATGTTATGTATTTTATTGGATTGGGAACGTTTTGCAGCTATCAAGCTGTCAATTATTTTAGCACAACACAAGGTTTCTCATGATGATGGATGGTGATTCTAAATAATTTTTATAAAGTATTTCTACTTACAGTGGTGTCAGGAAACCTGCCTGCCTGTGAAATATTGTGATTTTTGAAGCACTCACCTGATAACACTCCTTAATTGTGTAACATTAATCTGTGTGTCAATCAAATGCTTGCAGGCTAATATATGGAATTTTTTTCCTGAGGTTTTCATAGAGGGGGGAAAATTAAGATCATAGAAAACTGTTGGCAGCATATGAAGGAAGAAGCAATGCCAGACTTGTAACCAACCATGAAAATGCATGTCATGAAGAATAAAGAAAAGATGAACCTTCTTCACTAATGAACTCTACTTTTATTCAGAAGGAAGATGTCTTCCAGCAACATGTTTTTTCTTTCTCTCTCTTTCTCCCCACTTCTAACACACTGGGCAAAAAAAAAAAAAAACCAAAACAACCCAGTTTTACACGTCTTGAGCGGATTCAAACATCTGTGAATAAATAAGGTGCTAGACATTAGATGCCTGCTCTTGAAGTTTCAAAGTCCTTTTCAGAGATTAGTAAAAGATACTGTTTCATGCCACAGAAATGAAAATTAAGTCATATGAAGGTGCTTTAACCAAAAGCACAGATAGATGTGGAAGCAGAGTACATGAAGTAGTACAACAATGTCCCAAAATACCTGGAATATCAAGTACCCAAAAAAAACCACTACCTGGGACGTACAAGTGTTGTCCACTTTTGCACACAGCCAGAAGGGCTGTGCAGGACAAGGAAAGCTCCAGGGACCACAGCACAGCAAGTCCCCTGCTTTGGTGACACTCCCCTTCATCCCTGGCCAAGAAGAAACACTCCAGAGGGGCTGCCTGTGACTGTTCCTGTGCTGGGATATTGGTGTTACTGCACCCAGACCTTTCTGTGAGCCTGTGGCAGCACAAAATCCTTCACCAGCAGGGAATTAATCCTGTCTCAAGAGGTGCTCAACCCCAGCTCCCTCCTGCTGCTTTTGGCTTTATTGCATCAAGAGGTTTGGGGCCGCTGCCCCATTTACCTGCTTCTGAATTTGGGGTGAAAAAAGGCCCCAAAATCACAAAGGTGCACCCCCTATGGTCCCACAAAGCCCAGCTGTTTGAAGCAGGGTGTGCTGGATCTGCAGGGTTCCGGTGTTAGCTCCAGATTCCATCCCAGAGTGACCCTGACAGCCCTGCCCCTCCCTCTCCCCATCCAGCAGCACTGACCACTCGGAATTCCCAGGGCAGGACTGGGCTCTAGGCAGTCTGGCACTCATCCCTATTTATACACCACGCAGCCTTTTCCTGCCATTAAATTGATTTTATATGTGCAACCCTGTTTCGGCAATTAAAGCAAAAAAAAAACCCCTTTATAGCTCTTTTGGTTTGAATTGGGCCGGTTTCAAACCCAGGTACTAAAATGGATAAAATTATCCTGAAAAGCAAAGGAATTACACTGTACTCTGAGCTCCTCTGCATCATGTTATGAAAGACACAAAGATAATATTTGTATAAATTAAAGCTATTGGAGACGTATGGTATTTCAGTTTCTGCTTCATTAAGTTGTCCTCCAGCCCTGAACATCCCCAGATCTATTCTGCAGCACTTTTCTATTTTAAATTTAATCTACCCTGCTGAAGAATGAAAGCTTAAAAGGATATTGCCTCTTTAAATTAAATGTGGAAAAAAATAACAATGGTGGAATTCTTGCTGAAGTGAATGCAATCTATTATATAAGTTCTAGAATTCATAATATTTTTATCTGTCCTTTAGCCTCTCCTCTAGTTCAGCAGTATATTTCTTCACTGTTTCACTAGCACCACAATTACATTCTTTACATTGATTGTAAGAGCAGAAGAGGCCACCGTAACCATTTAATCTGATTTCACATGTATAACAGACCCTAGGACATGTCAGGATTAATTCCTAATTTGATTAAAACAACTTTTGGAAAAATATCCAATCCTTTCCCTACAGATTCCAAGTAAAGGATTAGACCTTTGTAACTCCTCTTGAGTTGTTTCAAATCACCTATTATTTTATCTTTATCATGACAAAAAGTTCACTGGTTTGAGGCGTGTATTTCACCTTCCTCTAATTTGTAGGTATTGGGTTATTCTTCCATGCATTTTTTTTTTCTCTTTGTGGACTAGATGACAATCAGATCACCACTGAACCCTCTAATTGGTGGTGAGAATACCAGGACACTGACATTTTCCCTGTAATCGTCGTGACTTTTCTCAGCGCCCCATCACCAACTGAAAAACATGCCACCCATGCTAGCCAGTAGGAGATGAATCAATGATTTAAATCATGTCCTCAAGGGGATTATCCACCCCATTCCATCCTATTTTGGCATCTACCTCCTTGCCACTTGCAGAATTTTGTCCCAGGACTGGGCATCCAAAGCTCTTCTTTCAATCAGAGGCGCCAGCTCTGGCTGCCTGGGGGGCAGAGGGCAAGGACTGGGTTTGCTCCAGCACCCAGAGGGGGCAACAGCCATTCCCAGAGGGACCAACAGTCATTCCCAGAGGGACCAACAGCCATTCCCAGAGGTACAGTCATTCCCAGAGGGACCAACAGCCATTCCCAGAGGTACAGCCATTCCCAGAGGTGCCTGACACCGTTAGTTCCCTGCTGTGCTCTGGCAAGGCTGTTCTGCCTTGCCCAGAGGAACCTGAGCTGGATGGAAGGAGAGAGGCTGCAAAGCTGCATCATCTATAGGTGAAGGGGTAGGACGTTACCTATGCACAGAGTACATAAATCCTGCTGCCACGTCTGGGAGATCTGATGGGAATGCTCTGAGAACACCTTAGCAAATTGAACCTTAAGCCAGGAGAGGCAGAGTAATACCTGATTTTCATGAATGTGAAGTAGGCTTAAGCTTGAGAGAGGCAGCAATGTGCCCCTAGTCATCCCAGGGGCAAGACTACAGGGGCCTGAAGAACTTACAGCTAATGTTACTGGTGTCTCCTAGCTGTGAGCTGGAGGGACAGCCTGCTGGGGCTTCTATGAATCTAAACAGAAGGCTTAATTTTCCTAGTTTCCATAATAGGTCTTGAGGTTCTTGGTTTGAAGGGCAGGGGATGGGGAATATTGCAATATATCTTAGAGTTATTGTCCTGCTGGTAGAGTTCCTTTGTAGACAAGTAAGTTCCTAGAAATAGAATTAGGAGAACATGGATGGAACAGACACCCAGTGAGGTGGTGGGACCTCCACCCCTGGAGGTTTTCAGGACTTGCTGAGGCAAAGGCATGGCTGACCTGATCTGGTGTTGGCTACAGCCCTGCTTGGAGTGGGAGGTTGGGTGAGAGACCTCCCACCAACCCTTCTGTCATGTGGGAGCATGGAGGGGCACACTCAGGGTTCTCCAACATCATCTTGGAGTCATCAGCAGGTTCCCTAAAGGAAAGCAGTGCCTCCTGCACTCAGGCTACGAGAGGGGGTTCTCATGGGTGTTCTCAGTGAGAGTGTCCTGGGAAAAGGCAAGTGCAGGCCAGGGAGGGGGAATTAAACTGTGTCACTGAGAACAGCAATTAAAGAAGCCAACTGAGATTTCAAGGAAAAAGCACAAATCTATAGGGTATATTAGTTAATTAAAACAGAAGCATCATCTCCAGGCCCCTTTCATTCACAGAAAGCTTCTGTTTCTTGCTAAAGGCGTATTGAGCTGGCGACAGTAGCTCAAGACAACTGTGGTTGCTTTTGGAATGAAGTTGTTAGTTCAGAAGAGGAACACACCCCTTCCCTGGAGTCCCAAGTTCTTGGCTGGAGGAGATTCCAGCCCTGCTGTACTGCATGTTCAGGGTGGAGCAAGTGATTCAAGCAAGGGCAGATACTGGTTACAGCTTAATTGCTGCTGATTTATCTCTTCCCTGAGTTCAGCTATCCCCTGGCAGAAGCACCTAACCCCCCTTGGAGGCTGGGGTCAGCCTCCAGCCCCAGCAAAGTCCAATGTCCAAATTCCCACAGACTCTGTTCTTCCAGGAATGTGGTTGTGGTTTATGCTCAACAGGACCTTCACTGCATTTCTTCTGCACCTCTTTTGGATCACAGCAGCAGCAGGGTCACTCACCACATCCATTCTCTGGTCAGCTCTGAGCCACCTCTAAAAGGGGCTGTTCTCCCACAGATAACGTTTGTGAAAGGGAATACCTGATAGGAAGACAAGTAGATTTTGGGTCCCCTGCTGCTGGAGCCAATGGGTAACAAAGCAAAACACCACAAGAGGCTTTATGTTCCAAGCTGTTTTGTTTTGGTTTTAACTGGGGGAGGGTTTTTTTCCTCCCACTTAATGAAAAAGGTCTTTTCCTTGCCATAACCAAGAAAGGACGCTGCAGCATTTGGCAAACAAATTTCTATTAAGTGCATTTGCTGGAAATGTTTATACTTTGCTCTTGACAACTGTCTTGAATATAGCGAGCATTGCACTGTACCTTACATAATTCTGACATGGGAGCAAAGTCCTTGTGGAGGAGGTGACAGTGTCATTCCCTGGGACTTTTTTTCCTCTTTATATCTGTCACTTGCTGTAATCAAAGGCAATATCTTGTTTTGGACAATATTTTCCTGCTCTCCAGGGATTTTCTTTCTCCTCCAGCGGAATTTTACAACAGGAGAAGTCTTTGCAGGGAGTGAAGAGGAGGAGGGGAATTCCATAAGAGCAGGGAAATCACCATTACCTTCCATGCAAACTGGCAGATGTTTAACAAGGGGTTCTCTGCCTTCCTCCAAAACTCCCCCTCTGCAGCATGTTGCCTGGAAACCCTCTGCTTCTTCCCCTTTCACATTTAATTACTGCAAATTGCTGAAAACTTTATCTAAACTCCTATCAGACAGACAAATCACCATTTGATTAAGGCAGACAAATGGTCCTAAGCAATTCCAAAAGCTGATCTCCGCATGCTTTGGGGTTTTGGAGGGCTTTTTTTCCCTTACTGCCAGGGAACCAGCATTTCCCAAGCTGGGTAACAGGAATCTGGGCTAATTCAGGAAGGGCCTTGCTCTCTGATTTTGTATATGACTGGAAGATAAGAAAGGATGTAGACAGAGATTAGCATAAGAGACTTGTTAAATGAATTTGAATGGGTCCTGTGGCAGCTAAACAGATGGTGGCTGCTCGCCGGCCCCTGTGCAATGGTGCTGCCGGTGGGGTTGTCCTTGCACAGGGGTGTCCCCGTTACAGTCTGGCTCCTCTTCCTCAAGCCTCCGAGGAGAGGCGGTGACACACAGCCCGTCCGGGGCAGGATTTACTCTTTGCCCCCAGCCGGAGTGTCTGCAGGCCTGAGGTGGGGCTGACACACGGCGTGGGGCGGCAGCCGGAGGGCACCAACCCGTCATCTCGGTGCCATGCTAATGCCGCGCTTGAACCAGGGCGTGTGGCACGGCCCCGGTGCGGGGCTGGCTCGGCTCCCTCACACCGGGCTTGGATCCGCACAGGTGTGGCTGCACAGTGTTCCCGATCCCGGAGCACAGCCCGCAGCCCTGGGCCCGGCCCCTGCCGGCTGCCCGAGACCTGCGGGTGCCTCCCAGGGCAAAGATCCACCCCACGGAGACACCAACGCCTCCGACAGGAGGAGCAGAACCAAAGGCTTGAAGGTTTAGAACTGTCTCTCACACATGAGGGAGTCAGACGAGAAGATGAGTGTAAACAGGGGACCGAGCTCCCCAGTTTGGTCCTGGTCGTCTTTTTTGAAGGGGTTTCATCAAAGGCCATGAGATGCACACTCTGAGCATCATTTGCAGTCCTCCCCCCCCCAGGACCTTCCCGGCTTGGGGAACAGGCTGCACCGTGAAGCTGCTGGGAATAATTCTCTCTCTTGTGACTGGAGTCTCCAATTTAGGGAGGCTGGACAAAGCAGAAAGTCTAAATCACGCAGATGACTTCCAGCAAGAATAGTCTCCCCCAGGCCAGGAATGCAGGCCAACCTGACTCTAGGGCTAGCAGTCCCCAGGGTTTGCTTTTATTATTATTTTTTGCCTTCTGACAAACTGGCTGCTGATTCTACTGCTACCCAGCTTTCCCTGCCTCTGCAAAGTGCAACGAGCTACAGAAGCTCCAAAGAGTTAATTCAGGCTGAAGACAAGAAGCAAAACAGCACCCTAGAGCCAGGCTTTTCCCCCCTGCCTGTGAGAATCCCTGTTCCCATCCAGCTCTGCACACTTGCAGCTCTCCCGGTTAACAGGTTGTTTGTCTTTCAGTGGATCGGAGGGAGTCTGTGTAAACCTCCATGCAACTGACTTTAATTACCTGCCAAACCTGCACCAGGGCATAAGCCCACATATTGTATGTGACATTACCAGTAGAGCAAGTACTGGAATGCAGGGGCTAGAATAATTTGACAGCTAACATAAAGCACCATGATTTATATTTTGGTTATATTGAGATTTTTTTTCCCCCCTCTTTGAGCAGTCATATAAATATTTACTTGGATCCTAGGACCTTGCTTAACCCTCACAGTGCCACGTTTCATCTTCTTCCTTTTTTCTTTTTTTTTTCCCAGTATTTTTGTTTTTCAGCAGCTACTCCAAAAATGCCTTTCATTTTAAAACACAGAAGATTTAAACCAAAAATAACTTCACCTTTAAACTGTTTCATCTGTAAACAATGTGATTCAGTAATCTTTATATATTTACTGTAGACTTCTATTGGAAACAGATTATGGCAAAGGGTTTCTTTTAAAAGATACATGACTTTTTAGTAGGAACATTGGGTTTAGATTCTGAAGCAGACATCAGCTGATGCCTCTGCTTTGTTTTAAATTTTACCCAAGCTATTTCATTAATTATTGAGCTGAGTAACATGACTGTATGGTCTGTTTATTTCAAATTTAAACTTCTCTGCTGTTTAAGGATTCTTTTTCTTTTGTGTCACCCCATGGTTTTAGTCTCATTGCAGCAGGACAGAAATCACTGCATAAGAGAGTTCTGGCAAATCATAAAGTCAGAGACTTTATTATCATTGTTATCATCATGATTCCTGTCTGTCTATCTGACTTGAGCATGAGTCACTTATTACACAGCCCCAGATGCTCTCAGGTATTTGCTTAATACCCTGCACTTTGGGGTGCCTGACTTGAGAGAAGTGAGGATCTGGAAATATCCTTTGAAAAGGACCTCCTGCCCACAAACCCCCTTGCTGCCCCTTCCACCCCTCTGTGGAGTGGGTTAGCCTGTCACTGCACAAAACCAGTGCTGGCCCTGATGAATTTGTGCTCTTCAGCCCTTGAATCCACACATGCTCACAGCGCAGCCCTGCCACTGCAATACCCAGAATGAAACACTTGATCCGGGGGTCAAGGCTGACATAAAAATAAGGACGGCCTGTGTCAGGAGGAGTTTAGCAGTCCTCTCTTTTCGGGGTCTTGGGTGCACTCAGTTTATCAGCCTCAGCCACTGTGCAGGCTAGAGCTGATATTACCCCTGCAGATGCACTAACACGACATGTGGAGCTGGATGTCATTGGACAATGAGCCAGAGGGGGACCAGACTGAGGAGAAATGAAAAAGCTTTCCTTCAGGATGGCATGAGCAGAGATTCCAGACTCAAAACTCTTTCTTTTTGTAACTGTAGGCTGCCTTAAATAGGGGGAAAATGCAGATCTGGAAGCTGTGAGGGTCTCTGTTAGCTCAGAGACGTGTTTATAATTATATATTCCCTTTCCCGTGTTTGCAGAAGCTTTAGGTAATAAGTGCACCACAGCACAGGAGAAAGGAAGGAGCAGTTAGCTGAAGAGCAAGGGGCAGGTTTATTGTCCTCTGTAATTTATTTTGTGAATGGGCTCCTTGAACCAGCAGGAAAGTTTCAGCTCCGTTCCACAGGAAATAAAACAGGATCCATGGACACACAGTATTGGAGGGGCCTGTGCTGCCTTCCCACCTTGCTGTTTATTCCCTGGTGATCAGTGATCCTGCCCTGTGCTCCCGCTGTGTGATGGGAGGACAGGCAGGAGTTTGTCAGGCTGAGCCCTGCTCCCAGTCTGCAGCTCACCTTGGCCAGGTCACCACAACCCTGTGAAAGGTCAGTGGCTTCCTTTAATAAATTACCTGAATTTCTACTGGAGAAGGAGTAAGTACTGTTTATTTTTATTAATGCAGATTTCAGGTGCTTGGCACCGATTTCTTGCCACACTTACTTCAGAAAAAAAATTGTGCTGACCACAGTGCCCTTGTCACCGTGTGTTTAATATCCTTTAGAAAGCCAGGAGCACCTTTCTGGAAACAAATGAAGTCTCATTAGTGGGGAGTCGAGGCTAAAGCAGAATCAGATCTTTACATTTTATCAGAGCGAGGTTGCAGGCTTCGATAGACAAATACAGGCACAAGCAATGCCCGTATATTTGCAATCCACGCGTGTTATTGCAATACTGCATGAAAACATCCCAGTTTAGAAATAATCCCAGCTCTATATTTGTGTGGACATGTCCCAGGATCTCCTGGCATTGCAGTAAAAGCCAGAGTCTGCAGAGGGGGTACAGCTAAAACGGTGTAGCAGAGCAGCACTGTGACATTGGCAGTGGAGTTTTCTCTGCTATAAACCTTCACCCACTGCCTCCGACAATGACGAAAAAGGCAGAAGAAATAAGTTTGAGATGTTTCTTTAAAGAAAGCACTAAACTTGGTAAAAGGACACAGCTTTGCTACCTTGCTCTCTGCCCCTCATGCCTCAGGATATCATAAATTTTTGATACCAATAAAACAGAATTTTTGATGAGCTGCTATTTTGCATTAAAGCAACTTTACATGCAAAGATTGCATAATAGGAAGTAAAATTGAATTTTGCCTCAGAACAAGTTCTTATTATTAATTTAAGTGTTTTTTATATATTTTAGCAGCAGCTTATCATTCTATATATTTAATTTCTTTCAAGTGAGAACACTTAGCATTGGTTTCCTTGTCTAAACAAATCTTTTAAGAGAACACATGTATAAAGTGGAAATGCAGTGTTTTGAATCTGTGCCTTAAGACAAACAGTGAAACTTTAAAATGGGAAATAAAAAAACAGCAGAGGACGACTATCTCTAAAACCAGCAGGCTCCTTGGGACAGAAAACATATCACTTTCTCTGTGTGGAATAATTTTTCCCCTCTTCACTGCAGTGTTTATTCTAACCATACTGTGGCAAAACTGTAAATACAATAAGCCACCATAGCCCCCATTGGAGCAATTCTGTCCAAGGCAAAGGATTTGGAGTACCTCAGGTCTCCAGTATAGCACAGCCCATTTCCTAACACTTCCACACACCGTGATCACAGGACCAGCTCACAAATATAAATTGGCTCTTCTCTGTCCGGGATGCATTAGTAAGAAAACGATTTGCAGCACTTCATGCTGCATTCAGAATTTACTACTGAAAGCCACCATTTAAAAATCAAGAAAAGGCAGAGCTTGCAAGGTTTCTTTAACCCCCCTCTTCTTGTTCTTCTTCTTGCATGAAACAGAAGTCCAGTGTGGGATCCATCAGACCACTGCATGCAACATTACTGGACACACCATGCAGGATTGTGCAACAAGCTATTTACAGTGTGTGTGTGTGTACCCACATAACTTCAGATTAAATGCAACCCTAATGGGGTGAAATATCATGGTTTAACAGAGAGGAAAAAAGAGAAGGAGAGGAAGGAAGGAAGGAAGGAAGG